>JAOPHQ010004992.1:30000-40000 GCA_030340625.1 Merluccius polli
AACAGGAATCCTAGCCTCGCGAGACCTTCCTGACCTTGAGAGTTCACATTCTGTTTCTCTCTGCAGAGCAGTTCTGGCCTTGACCCCATTGAAAGCCTTTTCCAAAAGTGTTAAATGCTAGGACCAATCAGCGCTGGTGGGAGGAGTTTCAGTTCATGATAAACAAGGACCCCCGCAGTCTGCCGGGAAAAAAACCAAAACAACGGCGGCGCCCAAGGAAAGTGTTGCAATCAAAACAGTTTTCATCCGAACTAGACTGTAGATGTCAAAAGATGAACAGAAATCTGCACAGAAAGCTTTTCTCAGAGTCAAATGTTTTTGCTTAGCTTCCAACCGGTTTTGACAAGAGCGAAGATAGCACGAGCATCACACTGATTGGCTGCGTTTTTTTGAACAACGCAAGGCCGAGCCCATATTTGAAAATCAAGCACTGCCCAGCCCGAGGCCAGACCGATATCATTGCCAAAGGCAAACATAAATATCTGGATGGGTCTCACAAGGCTACAGGAAACGTATAAGACTGCAACAAACCGTTAACAACACCTCAATAAACCAGTATACCAATGTTTGCTCATATTTATCAATAACTCATTTATCAGACACTTTTATCCAAAGCGACTCGGAGCAAATTCAGATACATGTCTTGAGGCATAGCTGTTAACATGGGATTTGAAAATAAGCGACATTTTCCGGCCCAGACCACTGATTGATAATTTGATAATAACAATGGAGGCAAGTAATGAGAATGGTGTAAATCGTTAGCATAGATACATCCTCTACACTGGTATCAACTGAACCTGTGAGAGGCGTTGCCCGAATACATTATCATTTCATTTTGTTATTAATAAATAACATCTTCAGTTACTTTCCACAGCCCCGTACTGTACAGGAAACCCTGATCACGCCTTGTTGTTGGTGGTTTTAAACACGTCAACTGCATCACGAAGCACCTCGAGCTGCCACAGCGCAGTAAATAGTAACCATCTAGAGGTGAACGAGGAGAACACAGGAAGCGAGAAGGAGTGAGCAAGAAGGAGCAAAATATAGGGCCTTGTAGGTACATCACAATGCAGCATGGATTTTGAGAGGACTCAAAGAGTTGTGGTAAACTGTCAAATTGTAAATAACAACGTAAAAATACCTTAGACAAATCATTTCAACATGAATTACTAAACAATGACCAAAAAAAAACATGACGACCAACACAATAACTAACATTGCAATGCTCCTATGCTTCCAAAATGGAGGTGGTCATTGCTTGTGACGTCACCATGTACAAGCCCTAATAATAACATCAATGAGTCACACAGTATAGGTAATGGTCAGCACTCTACTAGAGGTACCTTCTTCACAGACCCACTCCTACTTCACTTTCACTTCATTTAAAATAACCGATGTCTTTGTCAAGGCATGACAAATATTCTCATAAAAAAAATTTAAAACATTGATCTTTTTTGTGCTTTTAAATGTGTGTGTGTGCCTGCATGGCTGCGTACGTGTGTGTGTGTCAAGAAGCTCCATCATTAAGCCCATTCATTCTGAAACGTAAATATCCACTCTATTGAACCATTGGCCTTGGTTGCTGCCATCACCACCTTTTGTCATTCAATGGAAAGGTGTCAAACCTGAGCTTATAAAACGAGTTAGCAAATTAGTGACGACGAGTTACCTCCAGTCCACCGTTGACTACCAGTCGCCCTGTTCAAAACACAAGTACATGGTTGTTTGTGCTTGTGTTTTCAATGGCTTGAAACAGGTGACTTCACAACACCTGCAGTAAAAAAGTTACTTTACTTTAACCCGTGGTGGAGTGGGACGGGGGCGGGGCGGGGGGGGGCGGTATGTACTGCATCACACCATAGAGAGGGGAACATCTATCTCTCTTTTTAGGAATGCAGAATGCTTCACCCGAAAAAGGGGCCTTTTTCTGTGCTCTTTTTAATGATTGCGGGTTCTAATCAAATATAATGAGTCTCTATATCGCTCTATGCTCAACCCGTTCTCACCCCTTCCCGAAGCCCCCAGCCTTGGGCCTGTTGCCAAGCAACCAGCATCTCATTTCTAAAGTGTCAGTTTGCATTATTGTCTTCACGCTCTCCAGCGATAACCTCTCCTCTCTCTCTCTCTCTCTCTCTCTCTCTCTCTCTCTCCTCTCTCTCTCGCTCTCTCTCTCTCTCTCTTTCTCTTTATCATTCTCTCTGTCACTCTCTTTTTCCCCCTGATGTTCTCTGAAACATAGGCACTAACACACTCGCAAACACACACACACACACACACACACACACACACACACACACACACACACACACACACCTACACACATACTAACTGATACACATACATACATACATACATTTTATGAGATTATTGTACAATTTCTTTCCATTTCTACATGAAACAAACCACTCCAGTTTTCTAGATGAACAAGATACATTCAGGGCTAATTTAACTTAATTTATATATATAATAATTGAAATAATTGAAATGATAATTGAAATAACAAAACTTTAATAAGGAAGTGTGAGAAGATGGGAAGGTAGCTAAAATTAAACTTTATTTCCAGCCTTGTTTATTTTTATTTTTAGTTAGGCTCTAGGCTCTCTCTGATTTAACGCCTTATGTTTATTCACATGATTTTATAGTTATAGTTATTAGTTATAAGTTATTTTGTAAAGTAGTTCTACAAAGAGGTTCTGTACAGTGGTTCTGTAAAGTAGTTTGGTAAAGTGGTTCTATAAAGTCATTCTGTAAAGTCATTCTGTAAAGGCGTTCTGTAAAGTAATTCTGTAAAGTCCTTCTGTGAAGTTCATTCTGTAAAGTTTATTCTGTAAAGTTGTTCTGTAAAGTTAATTCTGTAAAGTAGTTCTGTGAATTTAATTCTGTAAAGTCGTTCTGTAAAGTCATTCTGTAAAGTCGTTCTGTAAAGTTAATTCTGTAAAGTCGTTCTGTAAAGTCATTCTGTAAAGTTAATTCTGTAAAGTCGTTATGTAAAGTCGTTATGTAAAGTATTTCTGTAAAGTTAATTCTGTAAAGTCGTTCTGTAAAGTTAAATCTGTAAAGTTGTTCTGTAAAGTTAAATCTGTAAAGTTGTTCTGTAAAGTCGTTCCGTAAAGTTAATTCTGTAAAGTCGTTCTGTAAAGTCGTTCTGTACAGTGTAGAGTGGTTCTGTGTTCTGTAAAGAAGTTTTGTAAAGCAGTTCCACAACAGCAGTTGTGTAAAGTATGCACGGCTTTTAAAAGTGTCTCTGTGTCTTGCAGGTATTTCTGAACATCCTGAGAGACTATACTCCCTGTGTGATCCATTCCTCATTATAAAGATAATTCTGGAGGCCATGATATTCCCCGCGGTCTGTCACACGAAGAAGTGTGAGAACATTTGACGACATGAATGAGCTCGAAACGGATCCGTGTCTCCGCAGCGTGTCTCTCCGTGTGCGGCAGCGACACGCTGCTATGGCGTGCGTTGGCTTTCATGAAGTGGGAAGATGCACACAAAAAAAATCAACAACCAAGAAATACGATTTGCATTGTACACGTGTGTGACACACACATGCATGCATAGAGAAAAGCACTTAAGAGGGATTTATTTGCTGATTACAGCAATGGCGCTTGTCTGGCAGATATTTGTTCAAGGTTCATAGAAACACTGATAGGATTTGGGAGTAGTAGAAGTGTCTTGTTGATTTAAGCATCTCTCCGATATCCCTCGCATTGCAATCGACAATGTTTTTGGTTCTTTTCCCTTCCGTGCAGCGACAGTGGAGGGCGATAACAAGTTGCTGAATACATTACCCCAGGACTGTGTACTGTAAACGTTGACCTGATAGTGGGAGGCGAAAACAAACAGGCCGAGTGTTTACAGAGGCGGGTGTTATACACTGTATAACACACAATATTAGAGCATTAAAAAAAAACAAGTGTTTGCACAGGAAATAAATATCCCACTTCTCCCTCCAGTGGGTTAGGGGTTAGGGTTGGGGGGGGGGGGGGGTGGGGGGGTTAGGGTTAGGGTTGGGGTTGTGTGTGTGTGTGTGGGGGGGGTGGGGGGCTACACATAATAATATACACCGCATAACACACAACATTAGAGCATTAGAAAAAAAATAAGCAAGTATTTGCACAGGAAATAAATATCCCACTTCTCCCTCCAGTGGGTTTAGGGTTAGGGTTGGGGGGGGGGGGTAGGGTTAGGGTTAGGGTTTAGGATTAGGGTTGAGTGTGTGTGTGGGGGGGCGGGGTCTACACATAATATTATACACCGCATAAAACCAGACCACATTACAGCATTAAAAAAAAAAAAGCAAGTATTTGCACAGGAGATTAAATATCCCACTTCTGCCCCTCCAGTGTCAATGTGATTCCACCAAGCATCACCAGACGCTCAGATATAGCCTATATAAAGATTGTATATAGATAGAGAGACATCACTGAGGCGCACTGACATTCTTGAATGTCCGTGGGCACGGGGCTAAACAGTAGCGAGCCTCCTAGGACCCGTAAGGTTAAATTTGAAGGAAGGATGCCCCATAAATATGGGCTAAGGGACTTTTAATTAAATAAGCACTTCTAAACATCCTCCTGGGTGCGGTGCTTTTGTTTAAAGATGACTGATTGACTGCGATCTCTCCAGGCGCGACCATTAGTTTCGCCTCTCCCTCTCTCTCTCTCTCTTTCCCCCCTCCCCGCCTTCCTCTTTTTTTTTCGTGCTTTGCCAACGTCTCTCCTTCTTTTCTCTCGCAATTACTCAATTTCACTCCCTTTTTCTTTTGCATCACTCATTCACCCTCCTCTTTTGGCTCCCATCCGTGTCTCATCTGTCAATTCCTCTGTCCCTCTCCGCCTCTCTACCCCTCCCTCTCTCTCTCTCTGTCTCTCTCTCTCTCTCCCTCCCTCCCTCTCCCTCTCTCTCTCTCCCCCCCTCTCCCTCTCTCTCTCTCTCTCTCCCTCTCTCTCTCTCCCCCCCCCTCTCTCTCTCTCTCCCCCCCCCCTCTCTCTCTCTCCCCCCCCCCCCTCTCTCTCTCTCTCTCTCTCTCCGCCTCTCCACCCCTCTCCCCTTCTCTCTTCTTTTTCTTTTCAGTCCACCTCCCTGAGCTTCTCTCTCCAGAGCCCAATATTTCTCCCAACTCATGACAAGGTAATGAGGTCATGTTGAAGCCTGCCACGCCCCGCAGCTATCCCACAAGGCCCGCAGGAGGGAGCCGCAGGCAGCGGCGGTGGGCGATAGGCCTAGCGGGTTACACGGCGACGTGCGCCTTCCCCTGCAAGCGTGAGCCGCCACGCCGTACTCGCACCATAGGGAGTCATTTATGGGAACGTTGACGTGAAGGCCTATCGTGTGTGACGTGTATTATTAATACGATGGAGACATTTATTCATTTTTTCAGCTATGTGCCGCACTATTTATCATGATGTTTACCATATTGACCATGATTTTCACCATGTTTACCATGATGTTTAGTGCCATGATGTTATTGTTTACCATGATGTTTACCCATGATATTTACAATATGTGCATGATATTTACCATGATGTTTACCATAATATCTATTATGGTGTACCTTGATTTTAGCCATGTGTCCCATGATATTTTTACCATGATATTTGCCATGATGTTTACCATATTGACCATGATTCTTTGCATGATTTTCACCATTGCTTTAAATACCGTTAAGAACCATGGTTTTTCACCCATGATGTACCATGATTTTAGCCATGATGGTTTACCATGATCTTATGATCTTTAAACCATGATATTTACCATGATCTTTACCATGATGTTTTAACACGTGGCGGCTGTGCTTTCCGTGCCCCTGTGTGGCGTGCTGGTGTTGCTGCAGCAGCGCTACGCTCGGCTGACTCCTAGGCTGGAAGACGCGAGCGGTGGGGGAGCGCAGTCTGGCTGGGGCAGCTATGGAGTCTATAGCGCAAATGCAGGAACAAACACACAAACACACACACACACACACACACATGAATACGCAAACAGGCACACACACTCAGACAAGCACGACACACACACAGACACACTCACATATACGCCAACAAAGACCACGCACATACATGCAATCACAACACACACACACAAGTACATGCACATAAGCAAGACAGAGGCATGTATAAACCTACACACAATTGTTGTTTAACTCATGCGTGTGTTAACACCTTTTTCCTTTCATCCCACATGCTAAACTAGCACTTAATCTAGGTAATACAAATAAAAACAACACAGTTTATTGTAGAGTTAATTATTGATTGATCTCTTGAAAGTGTATATAATCATCTTCATATAGTATCTTAATTTGAATCAATCACACACCCACACAACAGCCTGTTGTTCATCTGATATGTCATTATACCTATATAATTTATATAAAAGTGACTTATGAAAGGACAATAATATTGAGTAGGCATCCCCCTCACATAACAAACCACTTAAAAATGAATGTTATGCTGTCTGCATTCAGCACATAGACACAGACTCACAGTTAGTTTTTTCTTAATTTGAGATAGTTTTGTTGATCCTTTGCGAATTGTGCGTTCATTCGTTCAATGAAAACAACAAACACTCATTAGAATCCTACTGAAACAATTAAACCTTTATTTAGTTTAAAAAAAATTAAACTAAATAAAAGCAAATCAATTAAAACAACACTTTTGACTGTAAACCTACGCAATTTCATTATAAAGTTATGGAGGCCCAGGAATAATCAAACGTACATTAATAGTGCTCCATATGAAAAAATGTAAGATAAAAAATCATTGTGCTTACTGGTCATCTTCACTGGACAAACTAAAAATAATAATAATTTAATTTTTATTAAACAAAAATAAAAATAAAACATCTCTTCCAACTCTTCATATGAAGAATTGATAGGGACAGACTCCAGCCAATCGGTATCGGTGTTGGAGAGAAAAACAGCCCGGAGTTGACATGGGAAAGTAGGCTGGAGGAGGCAAATTATAGGACGGCCGGGGGATTGGATAACATGACGAGTGTGTATGAAAGGTAATAGATAGACACCCTTAAAGGTAATAGACATGTGCCCGTTGTATAATACTGGCGGTATTATGGCTGAGCTGCAGGCGCCCACAAAAGGGTTATAGCTTAAGGTAGAGGGGGTGGTTGTTTATCTAGATGTTGTTTTTGATGAGTGGGTGAGTGAGTGAGTGAGTGAGTGAACGAGTGAGTGAGAAAAAGAGAAAAAAAAGGAGAAAGAGAGAGTGACAGCTAGAGAAAGACAGTTAGAAAATCAGAGAGAGAGAGATTGAGGGAGAGAGAGAGTGGGGGGGGAGAGAGAGAGAGATAGAGAGGGGGGAAGAGAGAGAGGGGGAGAGAGAGAGCAGGCACAGGCAAGCACATTAAAATGCAGCAGTGGGGAGCAGGCCGGGGATTCACAGTAATTAGATGACAAAACGGCGCTGGGCTGGAGATGAGAGAGCGGGGTCACACACAATGCCACCGCGCCGCCGGGCAATTTGTAAGTGTCAATCATCGGGCTGCCCAGGGGAAAAGAGAGAGGGAGGAGAGTGGAGAGAAGGAGAGAGGGAGAGAGGGAGAGAGAGAGGAGAGAAGGAGAGAAGGAGAGCGGGAGAGAAGGAGAGAGGGTGAGAGGGAGAGAAGGTGAGAGGGAGAGAGGGAGAGAAGGAGAGAAGGAGAGCGGGAGAGAGTAGGTGAGAGGGTGAGAGGGAGAGAAGGAGAGAAGGAGAGAGGGAGAGAGGGCGAGGGGGCGAGGGGGGAGAGAGGGACGGAGAGATGGAGAGAAGAGATGGAGAGATGGAGGGAGAGGGATAGACGGAGGGAGGGAGAGAGTGATGGAGAGAAGGAGAGCGATTGAGGGAGGAAGAGAAGAGAGAGATGTAGGGAGGGAAAGAAGGGTGGGGGGGGTTGTGAGTATAGAGGGGGAGCGTGGTGCAACCGGGGGGCTGGTTTGGTAGGTGGGTGGAGGCGGGTGGGGTGGGTGGGTGGGTGGGTGGGGGGTTGGTGGCAGGTGTGCAGAGATATAGGGAATGAGAAAATATACAGGAGTTACAGCAGCAAGAAGAGACAGCAGAGGAAAAGGTGGAGAAGAAATATGTGAGGGGGTGGGGGGGGGGGGGGAGTGTGGGGGGACAGAGATCAGAGGTCTGTAGTAGAGGAGGGAGACACGTAGCAAAACAACATGCTGCACATGCTAACTATCATGGGTAGAAATCTCCTTTAAACCAGACCACATATATGATTGTTATAAAAGCTATTAATATGCAAATTGTTAGTGTTTTTTTACCATATGGATCAACGGTCAGATACACAGGTCAGATGTGCATGTGTGCGTATGTGTGCGTGGTGTGTGTGTGTGTATGTGTGTGCATGTGGCGTCTGCGGTGTGGCATTGTGTGGTGTGCGCGCGCGTGTGTGTGTGTGCGTGCACGTGCATGTGTTGCACGTGACAGGGGCCTTTCATTCTATTCAGAGCAAGCACAAAAAGGTTGCAGTTGGCACATTTCCAGCACCTCAGTGTATGAGACCACACAATGGACATGCAACACAGCAGCCTGTCAGTGTGCATGTGGACCCTGATGCAACACTCACACACACCACACACACACACACCCACCGCTACACAAATAAAAACAGACACACACACACACAGTAAAAACGATGCACATATAACACAACAATATACGCACTCCACACACACACCGATACTCCATACACACACAACACATACATACATACACAACGATACACAAATACACACACATACACAACGATACACACACACACACACACACACCAATACACACACCGAGACTTGCACAGACACACACACACACACACACCTATGTTCCACATATTCAAATGCGACATCACATGGAAATATTGTGCTATAGAGAAAATGCATGATCTTTACATGCCACAGTATGCAAAACCGGCCAAGCTGCTGTCAAGGGCCTCCCAGCAATGTCATGACATGACATCACCATCTTCCAATGCAATCCTCGGGGTGGGGGGAAGAAACCCCCAGCGGGACGACAGGAAGTACCTGCTGCGTCTGCTGGCACTGGCACAACCAAGGGGCACGCACACACACACACCCAGGATGCGGCACACCTACATGTTACGCATCTCATTATCCACACAATGCAGACATTTGAATAACAAATAATTAGAATCAAAACAAAAGCAATAAAATTTCATTTGTCCCCCTAATTGATGTTGTTTGCTTTGGCAAAGTGTTGACGTACATCCAGCAAGAAAAAAAAAACGGGTTTGTTCTCAAAAGGAAGGCTATGAAATGCTTGGATCCCAACAGGTGTAAAAGTTCAAACAATGAAGCAAAAAAAAAAAAGTAAGATATATTAATTAAATATGCATAATTAAAGGCAATTAAAATCTCCACAGTTTCTGCTTGTTCTTACTTTTTACTTTTTTACCTTTTTTTTTCACCAAAGGAGGTGAACGCATGATTACTACTACAGGGATAAAGATAGACTATATTCTCAGTTAATTAAACTAAATGTGGAGCACACACATGCAGCAGAACACCCCTAGAAAGGGCCTTTTAATTGGCAAAATTATTAAAACCCCATTGTCTTCCTTGTTTATACTTTGGCGTTTAATTAGCAATTCATACTTTATGACATGCCGGACTATGTCTCTATATATACAGTATATGTATATGGTATGTATATGTATGTATATGTATGTATATATATATATATATATATATATATATATATATATATATATATATATATATATATATATATATATATATATAGGACGCCTGATTCCAAATTACATTTTGATTCAAAACAACTTTGAGATCAGATGACTGCACCTCGTCTGCTGCTGTGCATAATATTATGGGTTAGAAGATTCCTGGGACAGTTCCAGAAAGATTTCACTGTAATGATGCTTTCCAGGGAACAAAACAGGCAAGCGTGTGTAGATAATATGTGTTTTATGTGCATGCACATGTCTGCACGTGTGTGCATGTGTGTACGTGTGAGTGTGCGTG
>JAOPHQ010004993.1:0-31824 GCA_030340625.1 Merluccius polli
CACAAACATTTAATAATTATTATTATTATTATATAGTAATATAACGTATTAGTAACATTCAGCATGTGTTTTATTAGTTTAGTAAACATTGGTTTTTGATTTAGTTATTTAAACAGTAGTGCAGAATTGTCACATTCAAACATGTAATGAAGTTAATGCAATACAAATACATGATAAATAAAGTTATTGCTGTCCATTAAAGTCACTAGAAAGTATGTATTGCATTGCAGGGTCTAATTTGGTCATGCATAAATTATGGAGGAATATAATTTGAATTCAAATATTCCCCTATCACCCTTAATCTTGATGTCATTTTTTTCCGACTCAACATATGTTGAAGCTACACTTTTACATTTTCAGAAATGATCCCCCCCCCACACACACACACACACACACATTTCATTTTGTTTTATGGGAGAAATATACAAAGAAAGTATAATCAGTATCTTGCTTTACGAAGAAAGTATAATCAGTATCTTGCTTTACGAAGAAAGTATCATCAGTATCTTGCTTTACGAAGAAAGTATCATCAGTATCTTGCTTTATGAAGAAAGTATAATCAGTATCTTGCTTTACGAAGAAAGTATAATCAGTATCTTGCTTTACGAAGAAAGTATAATCAGTATCTTGCTTTACGAAGAAAGTATAATCAGTATCTTGCCTATGCATGCTATATGAATGAAATAAGTTTTTAAAAAACACAGAATCGCCAAAGGATGACTCACCTCTCAGAGGTTTTGTGCCACCAATATTATTCCACTCTCAGGACCAATCTTGAACAAAATAACGTATGTGTACATTTAAGAGGCGAGGGGTAAACATGTGTCGGTGAAAAAGGCTTAGGATCATATAACGTACAGAAGATGGATCCTCAGGGTGGAGGATAAAAGGTGTAGACTGAGTCAAGAATAGCAGCTCTTCTGCAGAACAGCTAAGACTTTTGTATTATAAAGTTATTATAAAAGTATTTCATTCCTCAGTTTCCTGATCCCTCTCTTAGTTTGTTAAATGTCATTTTTCCACGACAATCTCTGCAACTGAAACACAAAGTCAGTTTGATCGATCATAAGGTTTTATTTCAGAGAAACCGTTGAGGATATACCTTTAATAGTAGGTAGACGGTGGCTAGTAGATGGAAAACATGGTTTCTGAGTTGTTTTATGCACTGTTGGATTAATAATATAACTTGAAGCTGTGTACCGCTAGAATACCACACTATAAAACTTTTTCATATTTTCTGGAAATATGCTTAAAAGTAAACAAAAGGACACTTGTGTGGAGACATTTTTGTTAAATGAATGCATTTAAATCTCAATTGATGACACTTGATGATTGTTTTACCAACGCTATGTAACTTTATTACTTCCAAATGATTGGTTCATTGTCAATGCAGCCAAAACTTTAGTTCAACACTATGTGACATGACAAATCAAAACCCCATTTTACTCAATAAAAAAAGAAAACATTTGTGAACATTTCCAAAAGGCTATAAAGTCACAGGTGGCCCATTGAAATTATCGATCCAACATCTGATCTCTACTGTTTCATCAGAAGTAGAGCTGCTTGGTGAGCATGGAAGCGAAGCAGGGTATCTGCTTCTTCCCGATGGCGTTGTGGTCGGCGGCGCGTTCGACGGTGCGCCGGGACACCTTCATGTTCACCAGGGTCAGCAGCTCCAGGAACTCCAGGGAACCTGCGGACCTCTGCAGGGTCTGGCACAGGTCCTGGATGAACCAGGAGCCATCGACTGTGTGTCTGAAGGAGTAGTACCCTGAACACACACACAAACACACACACACACACACACACACACATACACACACACACATCATATGTCATATGATAGTAAATCTCAAAATTGTGATCTGAGTTTTATACACACAGACACACACATCAGAGTTAAACATACCTTCATTTTAAAAGGCCTTTGATTGAGAATGTGTTTGGTATGTGTGTGACTTCTGTCCTTTTTTGGTGAACAGACAGTACTATACTGTAATTATATACACAACACTATACAATAATACAATACTGTAATATGTATACTTGTCGGAAAGCCCTTGTCATTGCCATTTCATCGGGATTTAGTGACTAGACCATACTTTTTATACCATACTTCTACTACTTATACTATATTATACCTTACTATACTTAAATATGCTTAAGCTGTCTCACCTTCGGCCACAGAGTAGCACATGAGGAAGTCAGCACCAGCAGGCAGCGTGTGGACCACACCGGCGTCCATTACCACCAGGTTCTCCTCTGGCTCCCCGGCGGCCATGCCAGTCACAGCATTGTCGAACTCTTTCCCACGGCAGGCCTGGACAGAGGCGGTGGACAGAGACAGTCAGTTGGTAGGTCTGGGTATCGGCACTTATTTCCCGATTCACAAGGTCCCATGACTAATTCAGCAATTACCATTCGGAGGGCAGACTTTTTAATGTAAAATTCCCTCCGCTACAAAAAATGATTTCCAGGTAATGCAGGTAAGTAACCGGCCCTTCACCATGCTCAACTGGTAGACCATAGACCGTGGGCTAGGGGGAGAGGGGTTAGGGGTTCGATTCCCCCTGGGGCCACCCATGCTAAGAATGTATGCATGTATGTATTGTGAGACATTTTTGATAAGTGTCCACCAAATGGTATATTCAGTATATTTTTGTAGTTTATACAGTACGTATAATTGAGTTGTATATACAGTATTATTGAGTAGTATACCTGTAGTATAAAGATCTTGGGCTTCCCGACAAGGCTTTGGCACTTGTCTCCTTTGAAAAAGGCGGTGATATCCTTGATGCTGAACTTCTCATCGTGCGCGTATATCATGTCCTCCTCGCCGTGACTCAGGAAGACACACAGGAAGCAGTCCTCGTCCACGTGGTCAGCCTCCGCCGCTAGTCGAAGAGCAAATGTTTTAGCTGTACGTTTACAGAAGCTGTTAAACAGACGAGACAAATACATTGGCGACGTTAGCGATGGAGCGAGTGTGTCTAACCTTCACGGATCTTCTCCAGAACTTCCTTCTTCTTCAGATCAGTATGGGCTTGGACCTCAAAGTTCAATGCTTTTAACCTGTGAGAAGGTTTCACACACACCTGTTACCAACATTTGCATAGACAACATCAACTTTGCCATGAAAACAGACCAGACTAGTGTAGGTTTTACCCATGGGCACTAGCAGTTCTGGGGGGGGGGGGGGGGGGGGGGGGCACAGTCTCGGCGTATAAAAAGGAATAGGAATATAATGTAAAACGCTCTGCTACATAAGATTAAGATTAGGTTACACCTCTCGTCCAAACAAGCATTGTGCCAATCAGCATGTTTAACGTGGTCTTAATAGAACTGGCCTCATACCCCCAGTTGAATTTGGTCTAGATTAGAACCACCACTGCCCATGGGCCATTTGAGTTTTTTTTCCAAAGAGGGCATATACAGTATGTTTCAATGGAGACGTGGTACCTTTCTTCCAGATTGCAGCGGTCAATGTCGGTCCCGCGGCGGGGCTCCATGCACAGCTCCCAGTGGAAGTTCTCCTGGTTGAAGATGAGCGCCAGGCCGCGCCGCTTGTGGTCCATCTTGTACTTCTCCAAGGAGATGTCACTTTAGATAGAAACCATACGGCAGCACACACACACACACAGTATCAGCAGAAATAAACAGATTGTCAAATGAAAACCGTACAACCAATAGGAATGAGGCAGGATCTACTAGTAAACTATGTGTGTGTGTGTGTGTGTGTGTGTGTAAATATTTGAAATACCTTAAGCCACCCACTTCTGTTGGATTGCCTGGACGTTGTATGAAAGATATGAAACATGAATTTAAATACCCCACTTGATTTGGTAATACATGAGAGCGGGGCACCAAAACCTGTTGATTTTTGGTACCCATTCTTTAAGCGGATTGTTACTTTTGATAGTGTTGGCAATAATTGACTTTGATGGGTGATAAGCATTACGTCACCAATGTTATTCATTAATCTTCTCTGATAAGTTTTGGTTTCACTTGTAGCCCATAAACTGTACCACTTTTCTATCACTATATTATGGTATATGCATACTAATTCTCCTGTTGTATAACAATGTCAAAGTGGTTTATTTGTCAAATGTAGTCTGACAGTGAAATACTTGGCAAGAAACATCTACGTTGTATACATTAGAAAGACAAATATTAAAATAAAACGACTAGATCACTACCTGCTCGGTCAGCTACTTTACTGTCTGTAGCAACCCCTCCTGTCAATGTGTAAGAAAACCCAGTCACTTCTTCATATCAAGTCAAAAACATCTTCATATCACAAGAAGTCCATGGTGTCAACGACTAGATCATAATTATCATAATTAATAATGTAAAAGTTACCTCCACAGGCATCCCTTTGCGTGTTAGACATGGTCGTAGTGTAATGTTACCAGTTACCAGTCGAGACAAGACCTGAGCAGTAATAACATCAGTTTTGGCGCAAGAACAAATAAGGACACTTCTTGGTACACTTTCTGCCGTGCGCACTTCTCAAACTTATAATGTGGCAAGGGAGCGAGTGTCCCTCCCCCCCACACAGTAGCCAATCAGAGGTCCCTCCCCCCCACTTTCATGTCCCTTCCTGTTCCTTAATTTGCATGTCATTTTCATGTCATTGATGTTTCCTGTCTTTGTGTTAGCCTACTTATTTCTCCTCTCGTTTCAGGTACCTCCCTACTGCCCTCGTGTGTCTGCTCCACCTGTCTTCGTCCACCCCGCCCCCACGGTGTCATTGTCTAGCCCCAATGGTTCTGTCTGTGTCTCTCCTGGCCCCTAGCTGTGTGTTATCTGTAATCATCCCAGCGTTCCTCTGTTAGTCTTGATTTCCCCATGTGTATATAGTCTGTGTTTCCCTCTGTCTGTGCCAGTTCGTCTTTGTTCCTCAGTGTCAAGTGGTCCAGCTTTCTACCTGTGATTCCTTATGTGATTATTGACCTCCTGCGTACCGAACCCCTGCCAGTAATAAACGGATAATTCTACCTGCAGCATTTCAGTCTTGCTCTTGAGTCCTCTGTCCTTTGGCACTATTGTTACACCCACACAGTAGCCTATCAGAGGTCCCTCTCCCCCACACAGTAGCCTATCAGAGGTCCCTCTCCCCCACATTGTAGCCTATCAGAGGTCCCTCTCTCCCACACAGTAGCCTATCAGAGGTATTTTTATCTAAAATCAAGCGCTATCGAAGAGTGTCCGCTTGGAAACAAATTGAATGTACTTTGTGCGTAAAGTGATGATACCGGCAACGACTGCTGCCAGGTATTAAACAGCTTAGCGAGGGCTGGGAAACTCCTGCTATCTCCTAACTCCCGCTGAGGCGTGGGTCACCGTGGTCACCGCCAATTAGTTGGAGCATTGTCTGAAAAAACGTCTTCTTACACAGCCCCCACCACGTCCTCTAATAACACTAGATCAGCCCCCACCACGTCCTCTAATAACACTAGATCACCCCCCACCACGTCCTCTAATAACACTAGATCAGCCCCCACCACTTCCTCTAATAACACTAGATCGGCACCCACCACATCCTCTAACAACACTAGATCACCCCGCACCACATCCTCTAATAACACTAGATCAGCCCCCACCACATCCTCTAATAACACTAGATCACCCCCCACCACATCCTCTAACAACACTAGATCACCCCCACCACATCCTCTAATAACACTAGATCAGCCCCCACCACGTCCTCTAATAACACTAGATCAGCCCCCACCACGTCCTCTAATAACACTAGATCAGCCCCCACCACGTCCTCTAATAACACTAGATCAGCCCCCACCACATCCTCTAATAACACTAGATCACCCCCCACCACATCCTCTAACAACACTAGATCAGCCCCCACCACGTCCTCTAACAACACTAGATCAGCCCCCACCACGTCCTCTAACAACACTAGACCAGCCCCCACCACGTCCTCTAATAACACTAGATCAGCCCCCACCACGTCCTCTAATAACACTAGACCAGCCCCCACCACGTCCTCTAATAACACTAGATCAGCCCCCACCACGTCCTCTAATAACACTAGATCAGCCCCCACCACGTCCTCTAACAACACTAGACCAGCCCCCACCACGTCCTCTAATCAGTCACAAATACCCCAACATATGCTTCCAGCTAGCGCGTCCCACCCCCCAGAACCTCTGGCACAGTATTTGGCACGACGAGATCTTGTTATGTCAGGGCTGTACGAATTTGATGATAAGCCGGAGAATTTCCGTGCATGGCAGTCCTCATTGACCAATGCAGTGGCTGAAGTCCAACTTACAGCAACACAAGAACTAGACCTCATGACCAAATGGCTAGGAAAAGAGTCTGGCGAACAAATGAGGTGCATTCGTGCGGTGCATGCGAACAACGCCAACAGCCTCTCCCACGCAAGGCGTGGGAGAGACTGCTATGCTGCCCCTGAGATAATCGAGCAGTCACTGTTCCAGAGACTAGACAGTTTTCCAAGGATTGCAGCCAAAGATCAAACCTAATTACGAGAACTTGGAGATTTGCTCATGGAGATACAAGGCGCCAAGGAGGATGGATATCTCACTGGGCTGTCGTATCTAGACACCTCCAGAGGTATTGGACCAGTAGTAGACAAGCTTCCATATGGACTCCAAGAGAAGTGGGTGTCATCTTGGTCATGGTACAAAGAAGAGAACAATGGTTGCTTCCCTCCCTTTAGTTACTTCTGTAACTTTGTGTGTCATGAGGCAAAAAAACGAAATGACCCCAGCGCCTGATTTCCACCGGGGACGTAAGCGCCGCGGAACGACTGCGCTGCGGTCACCGCTGCTGATCGCTGCCACTCTAATCAATGAAAGCATTTCCACCGGGCGCGCCACGGAACGTCTCAGCAGCGTCCCAGGAGCGTCTCTCCGCGCCGCAGTGCTATCATTCCGCAGCACTTCTATTTTTGACACGAGCCGTTGCTGAACCGCGTCAATTTCAACAGAGCAGATCGAGCCAGGCAGGAAGTGAAATAGTAAAAGCCATAGAGCATCCGGTCAATTTTCAAAATAGAAACACCCTCCCGATCAAACACGGCCACAAATCTTTGTCGTTTATAACTGACTTTGTTTATAGGCTACAGCACAACACATTAGGACATAACAACAATAAACAACACTAAACACAATTAAACCACACAAAAAAAGAAAACATTTACTATATAGCCTACCAACTCATGGTAGAAGCACAAAAATTTCGGAAAAATGACCAAATCAACAGCAAATCAACTTCTGAAAGACAAAGCAACTGCAAGTCAACTTTGGAAAGGAAAAGTAACCTTTTATTTGTTTGTTGTTCTATTTTGACATCCACAAATTATCGGGTTGTCTCCTGATTCTCACGTGGTCTTGTAGGTCACGTGATCCCGCGAATCCAGCCGCCTCGCAGCGCTATGCTGCCATTACGCGCCTGGTGGGGATTGACGCCAGGCAGAGGACACAGCCGTTCTGCGGCGCTTACGTCCCCGGTGGAAATGAGGCGTAAGGCAACTGTGCACAGAGTTCCTGGTTCACCGGATCTTCATTCCTGTATCAACCATTTGCAGAAACAACACAAACAAGTGAGACGTTTGATCTCATCAAACCAGAAAATGACTCAGAGATTCGGCCACAGGTACGCACCTACACTACTCACCTGGAAGAACCTGTGCTTAACCCTGACCGCTTTCAGCGCTTTTCCACCTTCATCTCTCTACTGCGAGCTGT
The DNA here is from genome assembly GCA_030340625.1 of Merluccius polli. Classification (NCBI taxonomy): domain Eukaryota; kingdom Metazoa; phylum Chordata; class Actinopteri; order Gadiformes; family Merlucciidae; genus Merluccius; species Merluccius polli. Next base: position 7,734 of record JAOPHQ010004993.1, read on the forward strand.
GGCGTTCCTTATCCATATGCAAAGCGAAACATGTCATTCTGAAAGCAGCACAAAGGCCAGCCTTTGCAAGAGAATTGTCAGCCATCCAAGCAAACAAAGGGGTGCCCACAAACAGCCCTTTGCATAAGCTCAGTCCAACCTTAGAGGGTAATCTCATCTGTGTTGAAGGCAGACTGAAACATGCTCAGCTTACGTGTGAAGAAAATAACCCAGTAATCCTAGCCAAGGACACTCACATTTCCTTACTGCTTGTACGACATCACCATGAGCAGGTGAGACATCAGGGCCTACATCTCACAGAAGGCGCAGTAAGGGAAGCTGTGCTGTGGATTTTGGGTGGTAATCGACTGATCAATTCTGTCCTCCACAAATGCATAATCTGCCGGAAGCTGCGTGGGAGACTGGAAGAACAACGTATGGCTGACCTACCGCCAGAACGTCTCAAAGTCTGCCCTCCTTTCACATATGTTGGGCTTGATGTCTTCGGGCCTTGGTCTATTGAACCAGACGCACCAGAGGAGGACAGGCAGAGAGCAAACGGTGGGCCATAATGTTCAGTTGTTTGAGTTCAAGAGCTGTCCACATTGAACTGATTGAGTCTATGGACGCGTCCAGCTCCATAAACGCTCTCAGGCGTTTCTTCGCACTCAGAGGCCCTGCAAGACAACTCCAGTCTGATTGCGGGACTAACTTCATTGGAGCTAGCAAGGAGTTGGAGATGGACAATACTGTGCAGAGGTACCTCAGCAAGGAAGGATGTAGCTGGAACTTCAGACCTCCACATGCTTCCCACATGGGAGGCTCATGGGAACGGATGATCAGTGTTGCCAGGAGAATCCAGGAGATTCCATGCTCTTGCAGCAAAAAGGTCACCTAACCCACCAGGTGCTGTCAACGCTGATGGCAGAAATCACAGCTATCATCAATGCATGTCCGCTCCTACCTGTGTCTACAGACCCATAACAACCTTTCATTATTTCACCAGCCATGCTCCTCACACAGAAATCAGGAGTTCCACCTCCTCCTGGAGATTTCACGGACAAAGACCTTTACACAAAACAATGGAGGCAAGTTCAAGCTCTCGCAAACCAGTTTTGGAACCGTTGAAACCGTTGAAGAATACTTACCATCCTTACAACAAAGACAACACAGCCCCCACCACTTCCTCTAATAACACTAGATCGGCACCCACCACATCCTCTAACAACACTAGATCACCCCCCACCACATCCTCTAATAACACTAGATCAGCCCCCAACACGTCCTCTAATAACACTAGACCAGCCCCCACCACATCCTCTAATAACACTAGATCAGCCCCCACCACGTCCTCTAATAACACTAGATCAGCCCCCACCACGTCCTCTAATAACACTAGATCAGCCCCCACCACGTCCTCTAATAACACTAGATCAGCCCCCACCACGTCCTCTAATAACACTAGATCAGCCCCCACGACTTCCTCTAATAACACTAGATCGGCACCCACCACATCCTCTAACAACACTAGATCAGCCCCCACCACATCCTCTAATAACACTAGATCAGCCCCCACCACGTCCTCTAACAACACTAGATCAGCCCCCACCACGTCCTCTAATAACACTAGATCAGCCCCCACCACGTCCTCTAACAACACTAGATCAGCCCCCACCACGTTCTCTAATCAGTCACAAATACCCCAACATATGCTTCCAGCTAGCGCGTCCCACCCCCCAGAACCTCTGGCACAGTATTTGGCACGACGAGATCTTGTTATGTCAGGGCTGTACGAATTTGATGATAAGCCGGAGAATTTCCGTGCATGGCAGTCCTCATTGACCAATGCAGTGGCTGAAGTCCAACTTACAGCAACACAAGAACTAGACCTCATGACCAAATGGCTAGGAAAAGAGTCTGGCGAACAAATGAGGTGCATTCGTGCGGTGCATGTGAACAACGCCAACAGCCTCTCCCACGCAAGGCGTGGGAGAGACTGCTATGCTGCCCCTGAGATAATCGAGCAGTCACTGTTCCAGAGACTAGACAGTTTTCCAAGGATTGCAGCCAAAGATGAAACCAAATCACGAGAACTTGGGAGATTTGCTCATGGAGATACAAGGCGCCAAGGAGGATGGATATCTCACTGGGCTGTCGTATCTAGACACCTCCAGAGGTATTGGACCAGTAGTAGACAAGCTTCCATATGGACTCCAAGAGAAGTGGGTGTCATCTTGGTCATGGTACAAAGAAGAGAACAATGGTTGCTTCCCTCCCTTTAGTTACTTCTGTAACTTTGTGTGTCATGAGGCAAAAAAACGAAATGACCCCAGCGCCTGATTTCCACCGGGGACGTAAGCGCCGCGGAACGACTGCGCTGCGGTCACCGCTGCTGATCGCTGCTGATCGCTGCCACTCTAATCAATGAAAGCATTTCCACCGGGCGCGCCACGGAACGTCTCAGCAGTGTCCCAGGAGCGTCTCTCCGCGCCGCAGCGCTATCATTCCGCAGCACTTCTATTTTTGACACGAGCCGTTGCTGAACTGCGTCAATTTCAACAGAGCAGATCGAGCCGGGCAGGAAGTGAAATAGTAAAAGCCATAGAGCATCCGGTCAATTTTCAAAATAGAAACACCCTCCCGATCGAACACCCTCCCGATCGAATTTTAGTAGTTTATACAGTATAATTGAGTTGTATATACAGTATTATTGAGTAGTATACCTGGAATATAAAGATCTTGGGCTTCCCGACAAGGCTTTGGCACTTGACTCCTTTGAAAAAGGCGGTGATATCCTTGATGCTGAACTTCTCATCGTGGGCGTATATCATGTCCTCCTCGCCGTGACTCAGGAAGACACACACGAAGCAGTCCGCGTCCACGTGGTCAGCCTCCGCCGCTAGTGGAAGAGCAAATGTTTAGCTATACATTTACAGAAGCTGTTAAACAGACGAGACAAATACATTGGCGACGTTAGCGATGGAGCCAGTGTGTCTAACCTTCATGGATCTTTGCCAGAACTTCCTTCTTCTTCAGATCAGTATGGGCTTGGACCACAAAGTTCAACGCTCTTAACCTGTGAGAAGTTTTCACACACACCTGTTACCAACAATCGCATAGACAACATCAACTTTGCCATGAAAACAGACCAGACTAGTGTAGGTTTAACCCATGGGCACTGGCAGTTCTGGGGGGGGGGCAGTTCCCTCTTAACAACAAGCTTAGCCCCCTCTGTGCCCCCCTAAATGTGGAGTGTTTTAAATGTTTGACAATATAGACTTATAATACCGCAGTATGTCAAAAGAGGAACACCATAAAATATATTTTTTTGAGTTTGTCAAAGTTGTTCAGACTGATCTCATCCGTGTTGAAAAGTTGTATTAAGATTAGGTTGCACCTCTCGTCCAAACAAGAATTGTGCCAATCAGCAAGTTTAACGTGGTCTTAATAGAACTGGCCTCATACCCCCAGTTGAATGTGGTCTAGAACCACCACTGCCCATGGGCAATTTAAGTTTTTTTCCAAAGAGGGCATATATGTTTCAATGGAGACGTGGTACCTTTCTTCCAGATTGCGGCGGTCAGCGTCGGTCCCGCAGCGGGGCTTCATGTGCAGCTCCCAGTGGAAGTTCTCCTGGTTGAAGATGAGCGCCAGGCCGCGCCGCTTGTGGTCCATCTTGTACTTCTCCAAGGAGATGTCACTTTAGATAGAAATCATACGGCAGCACACACACACTTAGACACACAGTATCAGCAGAAATAAACAGACTGTCAAATGAAAACTGTACAACCAATAGGAATGAGGCAGGATCTACTAGTAAACTATGTGTGTGTGTGTGTGTGTGTGTGTGTAAATATTTTAAATACCTTAAGCCACCCACTTCTGTTGGATTGCCTGGGTATTGTATGAAAGATATGAAACATGAATTTAAATACCCCACTTGATTTGGTAATACATGAGAGCGGGGCACCAAAACCTGTTGATTTTTGGTGCCCATTCTTTAAGCGGATTGTTACTTTTGATAGTGGTGTCAATAATTGACTGATAAGCATTACGTCACCAACGTTATTCATTAATCTTCTCTGATAAGTTTTGGTTTCACTTGTAGCCCATAAACTGTACCACTTTTCTATCACTATATTCTGGTATATGCATACGTATTCTCCTGTTGTATAACAATGTCAAAGTGGTTTATTTGTCAAAGTAGTCTGATAGTGAAATACTTGGCAAGAAACATCTACGTTGTATACATTAGAAAGACAAATATTAAAATAAAACGACTAGATCACTAACCTGCTCGGTCAGCTACTTTACTGTCTGTAGCAACCCCTCCTGTCAATGTGTAAGAAAACCCAGTCACTTCTTCATATCAGGTCAAAAACATCTTCATATCACAATGACTAGATCATAATTATCATAATTAATAATGTAAAAGTTACCTCCACAGGCATCCCTTTGCGTGTTAGACATGGTCGTAGTGTAATGTTACCAGTTACCAGTCGAGACAAGACCGGAGCAGTAATAACATCAGTTTTGGCGTAAGAACAAATAAGGACATTTCTTGGTACACTTTCTGCCGTGCGCTCTTCTCAAACTTATAATGTGGCAAGGCAGCGAGTGTCCCTCCCCCCCACACAGTAGCCCATCAGAGGTCCCTCCTCCCCACTCATGTCCCTTCCTGTTCCTTAAGTGGCATGTTTCCTGTCCCCCACGGTGTCATTGTCTAGCCCCTATGGTTCTGTCTGTGTCTCTCCTGGCCCCTAGCTGTGTGTTATCTGTAATCATCCCAGCGTTCCTCTGTTAGTCTTGATTTCCCCATGTGTATATAGTCTGTGTTTCCCTCTGTCTGTGCCAGTTCGTCTTTGTTCCTCAGTGTTAAACGGTCCAGCTTTCTACCTGTGATTCCTTATGTGATTATTGACCTCCTGTGTACCGAACCCCTGCCGGTAATAAACGGATAATTCTACCTGCAGCATTTCAGTCTTGCTCTTGAGTCCTGATGATTCACCTATATATACCTCTTAGAGGTTTTGTGCCACCAATATTATTCCACTCTCAGGACCAATCTTGAACAAAATAACATATGTGTACATTTAGGGGCGAGGGGTAAACATGTGTCCAGCCAAAGTGAAAAAGGCTTAGGATCATATAACGTACAGAAGATGGATCCTCAGGGTGGAGGATAAAAGGCGTAGCCTGAGTCAAGACTTTTGTATTACAAAGTTATTATAAAAGTATTTCATTCCTCAGTTTCCTGATCCCTCTCTTAGTTTGTTAAATGTCATTTTTCCACGACAATCTCTGCAACTGAAACACAAAGTCACAGTTTGATCGATCATAAGGTTTTATTTCAGAGAAACCGTTGAGGATATACCTTTAATAGTAGGTAGATGGTGGCTAGTAGATGGAAAACATGGTTTCTGAGTTGTTTAATGCACTGTTGGATTGGTAATATAACTTGAAGATGTGTACCGCTAGAATACCACACTATAAAACTTTTTCATATTTTCTGGGGTTGAAATATGCTTAAAAGTAAACAAAAGGAGTGTGTAGGAGTTAGTTCAAAATTATGTGACATGACAAATCAAAACCCAATTTTACTCAATAAAAAAAGAAAACATTTGTGAACATTTCCAAAAGGTAGGCTATAAAGTCACAGGTGGCCCATTGAGATTATTGACCCAACATCTGATCGCTACTGCTTCGGTACGAAGTAGAGCTGCTTGGTGAGCATGGAAGCGAAGCAGGGTATCTGCTTCTTCCCAGTGGCGTTGTGGTCGGCGGCGCGTTCGACGGTGCGCCGGGACACCGCCATGTTCACCAGGGTCAGCAGCTCCAGGAACTCCAGGGAACCTGCGGACCTCTGCAGGGTCTGGCACAGGTCCTGGATGTACCAGGAGCCATTGACTGTGTCTCTGAAGGAGTAGTACCCTTAACACACACACACACATACACACACACATCATATGTCATATCTGTCTTTGCATGACAACGATAGTGAATCCCAAAATTGTGATTTGAGTTTTGTACACACACAGACACACACATCAGAGTTAAACATACCTTCATTTTAAAAGGCCTTTGATTGAGAATGTGTTTGGTGTGTGACTTCTGTCCTTTGAGTTAAGCGCATTGAGTTGCCATTGTGTATGAAATGCGCTATATGAATAAAGCTGCCTTGCCTTGCCTTGCCTTTTTTGGTGAACAGACAGTACTATGCTGTAATTATATACACAACACTATACAATACAACAATACTGTAATATACACAGTATACTTGTCGGAAAGCCCTTGTCATTGCCATTGTGGGATTTAGTGAGGGTCACTAGCTTTTAAGGAGAACGGGGGAGTGTCCTCCTTCTCCAATTAGTGCTTCTCTGATTGCTTATTAGTTGCGATCTGCATGCTGAATTGTATGTTGATCTCTTCCGTTCTGGGGAAGTTGTGCGTACATGACAGATAATCACACATACTTTCCGGAAATAAAGACCCTTGAATGAAGCTCTACCTAGTGATTCTTTGATCGGAGTCACACACCATAGTGTTCACCGGCTCTATTCCGCGCATCTGTAGGGGCCCCCTAGACCTCTATTACAATACTAGACCATACTTTTTATACCATACTTCTACTACTTATACTATGTTAGACCTTACTTTACTTATATACTATGCTTAAGCTGTCTCACCTTCGGCCACAGAGTAGCACATGAGGAAGTCAGCACCAGCAGGCAGCGTGTGGACTACACCAGTGTCCATTACCACCTGGTTCTTCTCTGGCCCACAGTCCACGGCGGCCATGCCAGTCACAGCAATGTCATACTCTTTCCCACGGCAGGCCTGGACAGAGGAGGTGGACAGAGACAGTCAGTTGGTAGGTCTGGGTATCGGCACTTATTTCCCGATTCGCAAGGTCCCATGACTAATTCAGCAATTACCATTCGGAGGGCAGACTTTTTAATGTAAAAGTCTCTCCGCTTGAATGAGGGCTTTTACAGTCAGCTACAAAAAAATATTTCAGTTTGATTGGTAATGCAGGTAAGTAACCGACCCTTCACCATGCTCAACTGGTAGACCATAGACCGTGGGCTAGGGGGAGAGGGGTTAGGGGTTCGATTCCCCCTGGGGCCACCCATGCTAAGAATGTATGCATGTTTGTATTGTAAGACATTTTCGATAGGTGTCCACCATATGGCATATACAGTATATTTTAGTACTTTATACAGTACGTATAATTGAGTTGTATATACAGTATTATTGAGTAGTATACCTGGACTATAAAGATCTTGGGCTTCCCGACAAGGCTTTGGCACTTGTCTCCTTTGAAAAAGGCGGTGATATCCTTGATGCTGAAACCCTCATCGTGGGCGTATATCATGTCCTCCTTGCCGTGAGTCAGGAAGACACACAGGAAGCAGTCCTCGTCCACGTGGTCAGCCTCCGCCGCTAGTGGAAGAGCAAATGTTTTAGCTGTACGTTTACAGAAGCTGTTAAACAGATGAGACAAATACATTGGCGATGTTAGCGATGGAGCCAGTGTGTCTAACCTTCACGGATCTTCTCCAGAACTTTCTCCTTCTTCAGATCAGTATGGGGTTGGACCTCAAAGTTCAACGCATTTAACCTATGAGAAGGATGTACACAGACACACCTGTTACCAACATTTGCATAGACAACATCAACTTTGCCATGAAAACAGACCAGACTAGTGTAGGTTTTACTCATGGGCACTGGCAGTTCTGGGGGGGGGGGGGGGGGGCAGTTCCCCCTTAACAACAAGCTAAGCCCCCTCTGTGCCCCCCTAAATGTGGAGTGTTTTAAATGTTTGACGATACAGACTTATAATACCGCAGTATGTCAAAAGAGGAACACCATAAAAGATATTTTTTTGAGTTTGTCAAAGTTGTTCAGACTGATCTCATCAGTGTTGGATGGTTGTATTAAGATTTGGTTGCACCTCTCATCCAAACAAGCATTGTGCCAATCAGCATGTTTAACGTGGTCTTAATAGAACTGGCCTCATACCCCCAGTTGAATTTGGTCTAGAAGAACCACCACTGCCCATGGGCCATTTGTGTTTTTTCCAAAGAGGGCATATATGTTTCAATGGAGACGTGGTACGTTTCTTCCAGATCGTGGCGGTCAGCGGCGGTCCCGCGGCGGGGCTCCATGTGCAGCTCCTGGTGGAAGTACTCCTGGTTGAAGATGAGCGCCAGGCCGCGCCGCTTGTGGTCCATCTTGTACTTCTCCAAGGAGATGTAACTTTAGATAGAAACCATACAGAAGCACACACACACTTAGACACACAATATCAGCAGAAATAAACAGACTGTCAAATGAAAACCGTACAACCAATAGGAATCAGGCAGGATCTACTAGTAAACTACACTCTGGTCTGTATTTATATGTGGATTTTTGAGACTCCCCTGACACGGCTGGATTCACAAATGCAGAGAAAATGCTGAGAAAATGCAGTGCTCTGCTCTGGCCATGGTGAGGTACCCCTCGTTGGACTGCAGTCATGTGAATGGCTGAAAACTAAGGAGGCATCTGATTGGCTACAGAAAGTTCCTTGTTGAAAAATGCATTTGTGAATCCAGCCATGTCAGGGGAGTCTCAAAAATCCACATATAAATACAGACCAGTTCACACACAAATGCAAACAAGTTCACAAATGAAAAGTGTCTTGTAAATTCAAGTTTAACAGTTTGTATATAAATGTAACAACATCCAAATACATTTTTGATGAAAATTGCACCCAAAAAAATAATTTATGTATTTATGGATTTATAATACATTTATTTTAAACAAGACATGTTTGTGTGTGGATCAGAAATGTGTTTGTGAAACTTATTTTTATTTATGGATTTATTTTACATTTGTACATGCCGATATCCATTTGTGTGTGCATTGAAATGTATTTTTGAGAAGAGAGTAATTTATATATAAATCACAAAATACATTTGTGAATCCTTCTCTGTGCATTCATTATTAATGAGATTGTTCTGACCCCATACTTCTTAACCGTCCGGGCGGGGATGTGCGATTGTCAACGAGGGGGGGGGGGGGGGGGGGAGCACCGGACCCGCCAGCCGCGGACCCAGCACCGGACCCGCGGACCCGGCCGCGGACTCAGCCGCAGACCCGAGTCCACACAAAGCCGGTGTGCATGCTGTGAGGATGTCATCGTGCGCGCCTATCGCATGATTTAGACAAAATTCAAATTATAAATAGTGGTGGGGACATGTGACATGTCCCCACCACTATTTATAATTTGAATTTTGTTTTCAAATTTTTTCAAATTTTGTTTTCATTGTAAAAGTAATCATTTTCATATACACGGACATCTAAAAGTATCGGTATTGGCATAGGCGTCGATTACGGGGGGGACAGCCCGGATCTACCATATGGGCAACCTGGGGGGTATACTACGAAGCTCGATTAGTGGGTTAGCAAGGTATGTTGCGCTCAAAGCCTGGGTTAGCTGTCCTACGAAAGTCGCTCTCTTTTAGCGTCGCTATATCACCATGGTAACTTATGCTGGCAACCAAACCTGGTCGGGAGGAGGTTTTCAGCTCAGACTTTCCGATTAGTTCGGCTTCTTAAAGCTGAGCGCCGCTTTCGGGACAGATCCGATCCCTTTATGAGAGATACAGGTTCTCATCAGAGGGTATTCGCTATTTGGTCGTCCTTGTTGGACCTTATGAAGGCAATGCTACAAAAAGAAGCCGTGCGCAGTGTGTCTGTGTTTCACTGCGATGTGTTGCCACGGGTACATATTTGCATACAGTTGGTGATACCGAACATATAAGCAAAAAGGTGCCTTGCGATACGCAAGGTTGTAGCTGCCTGGATATGTTCAGCGATCTTCGTAGTGTACCCCCCTGGGCATTTGCCCAGGGGCCCTTGAGCCGAGAGGGGCCCTTTGCGATTGGGTATATATGTATATTTTTTCCTCGTGGCCATGGACGTCGGTCGTCAGTCCGGGCTGTATTGCGATCGCGGCCCCACCCCACCCCCCACCCCTGCGCGTCGGTCGCCGGTCCGGGCTGTATCGCAACCAGCAGTGTCACTGTCAACCCAGCAGTTGAGTTAAGAAAATAACTCAGCGTGTATGTGTGCGTGTGTGTGTGTGTGTAAATATTTTAAATACCTTAAGCCACCCACTTCTGTTGGATTGCCTGGACGGTGTATGAAAGATATGAAACATGAATTTAAATACCCCACTTGATTTGGTAATAGGCCTACATGAGAGCGGGGCACCAAAACCTGTTGATTTTTGGTAGCCTGGATTCTTTAAGCGGATTATTACTTTTGATAGTGGTGGCAATAATTGACTTTGATGGGTGATAAGCATTACGCCAACAGTTATTCTCTGAAAATAACTATGCAGGCATTTGGCCACATTTTACATAACTAATAAATTCATCTAATCTAAGCTAATGTCTGTAGTTAGGATTAGGGTTAGGGTTAGGTGATAGCGAGCTTACCTGCTAGGTCAGCTACTGCAATGTCTGTAGCAACCCCTCCTGTCAATGTGTAAGAAAACCCAGAAAACCCAGTTAGCGTGATAGCGAGCTTACCTGAAAACCCAGAAAACTCAGTTAGCGTGATAGCGAGCTTACCTGCTAGGTCAGCTACTGCAATGTCTGTAGCAACCCCTCCTGTCAATGTGTAAGAAAACCCAGTCACTTCTTCATATCAGGTCAAAAACACCTTCATATCACAAGAAGTCCATGGTGTCAACGACTAGATCATAATTATCATAATTAATAATGTAAAAGTTACCTCCACAGGCATCCATTTGCGTCTTAGACATGGTCGTAGTGTAATGTTACCAGGTACCAGTCGAGACGAGACCTGAGCAGTAATAACATCAGTTTATTTATAATGTGGCAATAGAGCGAGTGTCCCCCCCCCCCCACACACACAATAGCCTATCAGAGGTCCCCGCCCCTGCCACTGTCATGTCCCTTCCTGTTCCTTAATTTGCATGTTTCCTGTCGTTCATGAGTCCTGTCTTTGTGTTACTTATTTCTCCTCTCGTTTCAGGTACCTCCCTACTGCCCTCGTGTGTCTGCTCCACCTGTCTTCGTCTACCCCGCCCCCACGGTGTCATTGTCTAGCCCCTATGGTTCTGTCTGTGTCTCTCCTGGCCCCTAGCTGTGTGTTATCTGTAATCATCCCAGCGTTCCTCTGTTAGTCTTGATTTCCCCATGTGTATATAGTCTGTGTTTCCCTCTGTCTGTGCCAGTTCGTCTTTGTTCCTCAGTGTCAAGTGGTCCAGCTTTCTACCTGTTATTCCTAATGTGATTATTGACCTCCTGTGTACCGAACCCCTGCCGGTAATAAACGGATAATTCTACCTGCAGCATTTCAGTCTTGCTCTTGAGTCCTGATGATTCACCTATACCACTTAGAGGGTTTGTGCCACCAATATTATTCCACTCTCAGGACCAATCTAGAACAAAATAACGTATGTGTACATTTAGGGGCGAGGGGTAAACATGTGTCCAGCCAAAGTGAAAAAGGCTTAGGATCATATAACGTACAGAAGATGGATCCTCAGGGTGGAGGATAAAAGGTGTAAACTGAGTCAAGAATAGCAGCTCTTCTGCAGAACGGCTAAGACTTTTGTATTACAAAGTTATTATAAAAGTATTTCATTCCTCAGTTTCCTGATCCCTCTCTTAGTTTGTTAAATGTCATTTTTTCCACGACAATCTCTGCAATTGAAACACAAAGTCACAATTTGATCGATCATAAGGTTTTATTTCAGAGAAACCGTTGAGGATATACCTTTAACAGTAGGTAGACGGTGGCTAGTAGATGGCAAACATGGTTGTTTTATGCACTGTTGGATTGGTAATATAACTTGAAGATGTGTACCACTAGAATACCACACTATAAAACTTTTTCATATTTTCTGGGGTTGAAATATGCTTAAAAGTAAACAAAAGGAGTGTGTAGGAGTTAGTTATTATGTGACATGACAAATCAAAACCCAATTTACTCAATAAAAAAAGAAAACATTTGTGAACATTTCCAAAAGGTAGGCTATAAAGTCACAGGTGGCCCATTGAAATTATCGATCCAACGTCTGATCTCTACTGTTTCGTCAGAAGTAGAGCTGCTTGGTGAGCATGGAAGCGAAGCAGGGCATCTGCTTCTTCCCGATGGCGTTGTGGTCGGCGGCGCGTTCGACGGTGCGCAGGGACACCTTCATGTTCACCAGGGTCAGCAGCTCCAGGAACTCCAGGGAACCTGCGGACCTCTGCAGGGTCTGGCACAGGTCCTGGATGTACCAGGAGCCATCGACTGGGTGTCTGAAGGAGTAGTACCCTTAACACACACACACACACACACGTCATATCTGTCTTTGCATGACAACAATAGTAAATCCCCAAATTGTGATTTGAGTTTTATACACACAGACACACACATCAGAGTTAAACATACCTTCATTTTAAAAGTCCTTTGATTGAGAATGTGTTTGGTAGTGAGGGTCACTAGCTTTTAAGGAGATCGGGGGAGTGTCCTTCTCCAATTAGTGCTTCTCTGATTGCTTATTAGTTGCGGTCTGCGTGTAGCCTGGGTATACCCATGCTGCCTTGTGCGCTCGAAATTTCGAACTGCCAGACAGCCTGGCGGCTATGACCGGTTCCTCTCGCAAGAATTTGCAAGGGGTGGATATCCAATCACAGAACGAGGAGGGACGGAAAAACGATGACGCGTACTATTCGACAGACGGAAGCTTGTAGTTCGTTCGTACGGATCCAACATGGCTGCAGCAGAAGCGAAGCTCTCTTTCGGTCTAGCTGTGGTCAGTGTTCTAGATAGTTTAGAACGAAAGTTTATTTTAAAAGAAGAACAACGTTTGGCTTTGCACTCCTTGCATGCTTGCTCGCCGAATTTCTGTCGCTTTACATACGTCATCTGGTATAATTGATACGATTGGCTAAGAGCTACGAACAGACGCTTATGATAGACATTCGTAGCGCCCAATAAACGGCTCTGGACGATCGGGAACCACGCCTCCTCTACAGGAAAATGAATAGGTGGTCGCCAGACTACATCTCATTTGTGATTTAGTCTGGTGTTAGCCAGGCTAGTCTGCGTAGTGAATTGTTTGTTGATCTCTTCCGTTCTGGGGAAGTTGTGCGTACATGTCAGATAATCACACATACTTTCCGGAAATAAAGACCCTTGAATGAAGCTCTGCCTAGTGATTCCTTGATCGGAGTCACACACCCATAGTGTTCACCGGCTCTATTCCGCGCATCTGTAGAGGCCCCCTAGACCTCTATTACAATACTAGACCATACTTCATACTTTAATATATTATACCTTACTATACTTAAATACTATGCTTAAGCTGTCTCACCTTCGGCCACAGAGTAGCACATGAGGAAGTCAGCACCAGCAGGCAGCGTGTGGACCACACCGGCGTCCATTACCACCTGGTTCTCCTCTGGCTCACTGTCCCCGGCGGCCATGCCAGTCACAGCATTGTCATACTTTTCCCCACGGCAGGCCTGGACAGAGGCGGTGGACAGAGACAGTCAGTTGGTAGGTCTGGGTATCGGCACTTATTTCCCGATTCACAAGGTCCCATGACTAATTCAGCAATTACCATTCGGAGGGCAGACTTTTTATTATTATATTATTGAGTAGTATACCTGTAGTATAAAGATCTTGGGCTTCCCGACAAGGCTTTGGCACTTGTCTCCTTTGAAAAAGGCGGTGATATCCTTGATGCTGAACTTCTCATCGTGCGCGTATATCATGTCCTCCTTGCCGTGAGTCAGGAAGACACACAGGAAGCAGTCCTCGTCCACGTGGTCAGCCTCCGCCGCTAGTGGAAGAGCAAATGTTTTAGCTGTACGTTTACAGAAGCTGTTTAACAGCCGAGACAAATACATCGGCGACGTTAGCGATGGAGCGAGTGTGTCTAACCTTCACGGATCTTCTCCAGAACTTCCTCCTTCTTCAGATCAGTATGGGCTTGGACCACAAAGTTCAACGCTCTTAACCTGTGAGAAGGTTTCACACACACCTGTTACCAACATTTGCATAGACAACATCAACATTGCCATGAAAACAGACCAGATTAGTGTAGGTTTTACCCATGGGCACTGGCAGTTCTGGGGGGGGGGGGGGGGGGGGGGGCAGTTCCCCCTTAACAACAAGCTAAGCCCCCTCTGTGCCCCCCTAAATGTGGAGTGTTTTAAATGTTTGACGATACAGACTTATAATACCGCAGTATGTCAAAAGAGGAACACCATAAAAGATATTTTTTTGAGTTGTCAAAGTTGTTCAGACTGATCTCATCAGTGTTGGATGTTTGTATTAAGATTTGGTTACACCTCTCGTCCAAACAAGAATTGTGCCAATCAGCATGTTTAACATGGTCTTAATAGAACTGGCCTCATACCCCCAGTTGAATGTGGTCTAGAACCACCACTGCCCATGGGCCATTTGAGGTTTTTTTCCAAAGAGGGCATATACAGTATGTTTCAATGGAGACGTGGTACCTTTCTTCCAGATTGCGGCGGTCAGCGTCGGTCCCGCGGCGGGGCTTCATGCACAGCTCCCAGTGGAAGTTCTCCTGGTTGAAGATGAGCGCCAGGCCGCGCCGCTTGTGGTCCATCTTGTACTTCTCCAAGGAGATGTCACTTTAGATAGAAACCATACGGCAGCACAGACACACTTAGACACACAGTATCAGCAGAAATAAAGAGATTGTCAAATGAAAACCGTACAACCAATAGGAATCAGGCAGGATCTACTAGTAAACTATGTGTGTGTGTGTGTGTGTGTGTGTGTGTGTGTGTGTGTGTGTGTGTGTGTGTGTGTGTAAATATTTTAAATACCTTAAGCCACCCACTTCTGTTGGATTGCCTGGACGTAATATGAAAGATATGAAACATGAATTTAAATATCCCACTTGATTTGGTAATACAGGAGAGCGGGGCACCAAAACCTGTTCATTTTTGGTACCCATTCTTTAAGCGGATTGTTAGATAGTGGTGACAATAATTGACTTTGATGGGTGATAAGCATTACGTCACCAACGTTATTCATTAATCTTCTCTGATAAGTTTTGGTTTCACTTGTAGCCCATAAACTGTGCTACTTTTCTATCACTATATTCTGGTATATGCATACGTATTCTCCTGTTGTATAACAATGTCAAAGTGGTTTGTTTGTCAAATGTAGTCGGACAGTGAAATACTTGGCAAGAAACATCTACGTTGTATACATTAGAAAGACAAATATTAAAATAAAACGACTAAATCACTTAGGCCTAAAAACAAAAATTGTTTGGTTCCGGTTTCCGACCGACCCTGTCAATTTATGTGCGACCCAAATTATTTTATGAGCTTGGGGAAGAAAAACAAAACACAAATACATTTTTTGACGCAAACTATAATTACGTTTTTGTACAGAACCTCTTCATCCTGTACAAGGATGAGCGCATTCTCTCGTTTTTAAATGAAACCAACGGCTTCACGTGGGATCTGCATGCAGACGACTGGATATCGGTAGCGCTTGTTATGGTTGCGGGAGAAAGATGGACGTATGCGTTGTCTCCATTGTTGCCATGCAACAGCGTGACAAACGGAATTCGGAATTGCTCCCACTATAGCCACAGAAGCGAAAACTTTTTTCTTGTTGCTTTGTTTTGTTTACAAAAAGCAACGCCGTTATTTTTTCAGGAACGGGGTAATCTAACTAATTACTGTTTCCGTCGTTACAACGCCGTTATCGTTACTGAACGTTAAATGCGGTGCGTTGCTATGAATTGATTGAATAAACTGCGTAATCCGAACGCACCCCTGGCTCCATTCACACACTGGAGTGAGGAGAGGGTGGTGGGTGTGTGGTGTTAACCATAGGCGTCAGTTACGCTGGGGACGCTGGGGACGAGTAGGGTAGAGTGTACGTACAGTTGAGACGGGTGTACAGTTGAGACACCCTGAATATCTCAAGAGTAATTTGTTGGTTTGCACATGCGTATTCGCGTCTACTATCGTGGTAAATTTGAACCGATAATTCATCTCCGGTCCCAAGATAGAAGAATAACTTTTTTTTACTAAGGTAAGATTTTCACTTTACCATGTCCCTTCTACAATGAATATCTCAGTGTCCTTATGTGATCATCACACATAACTTACATCATTGCAAACGTTATTCTGTGCCCTATAAAGTCACGTCTTTCATGCCACCCTAGGATTGAAGGTCATTGCATAATCTAGAGAAATACGTGAGGTGGTCGGCGGGTACAGTTGAGACACAATGTCTCAACTGTACCCGTGAGTGCCAATGGGTGTTGTGCTGCGTGTGTCGCATGTGGTCACATGCAGAGTGCACCGCTGGTGGCCAAAGCTACATATGCCATCATTGTGAATAATAAATCAATTATTAAATGTTTTTTGTTTACTTTTTTGTTTACCAATGTTGGTGTTTCATTATTGTATAAATTACAATACAAAGGCCTTATTTTAGTCCTAATAGAACAATGTTCCTTATAACCAGTGCAGTTTTTTTAGTCCACTTTTTTAATGAGAATGTTAGAACACCGATTTCAATAAAGGGACTGAATTGCTATTGAAATAAGTTGTCCAATTGTCTTTTTAAAATAGGTTTATTGTATTTAAAATGAAGGGTCAGTTGTCATCAATGGGTTACAATGGGTGTCTCAACTGTACCACGGCACTGTCTCAACTGTACCCATAGGGGGGTACAGTTGAGACAGTGCCATGCAAAACTGGACCTCCCATTTACGAGCTTATTGTGAAAAAAATAAACAACTTCTGGATGAAAAACATCAATATTGACCTAATATACAAGAAAATTAAACAAGGTATTAAAGATCCTTTATTTGCAGTGTCTAGTTTTTCTGCAGTTGTTGTTTAGAAATGGAGAAGCCAAAAGTGTCTCAACTGTACACACTCTACTCCCACATCCCACATACTCAACCGAAACCGTCAAGTCTAAATCATGCGATAGCCCCCCCCCCACCCCCCATCCCCACCACTTCTAAAACCAAACTGACGCCCATGCCTATCACTCGCTGCCACTGGAAAAATAAAATAATAAAATAAAATAAAATAAATTCCCTACCTACCCATGACCTCAACAGGAACCAAACTTTTTTTTTTTTTGGGCCTTACCTGCTCGGTCAGCTACTTTACCGTCTGTAGCAACTCCTCCTGTCAATGTGTAAGAAAACCCAGTCACTTCTTCATATCAGGTCAAAAACATCTTCATATCACAACGACTAGATCATAATTATCATAATTAATAATGTAAAAGTTACCTCCACAGGCATCCCTTTGCGTGTTAGACATGGTCGTAGTCTAACGTTACCAGTTACCAGTCGAGACAAGACCGGAACAGTAATAACAACAGTTTTGGCGTAAGAACAAATAAGGACACTTCTTGGTACACTTTCTGCCGTGCTCTCTTCTCGAACTTATAATGTGGCAAGGCAGCAAGTGTCCCTCCCCCCCACACAGTAGCCCATCAGAGGTCCCTCCTCCCCACTCATGTCCCTTCCTGTTCCTTAAGTGGCGTGTTTCCTGTCCCCCACGGTGTCATTGTCTAGCCCCTATGGTTCTGTCTGTGTCTCTCCTGGCCCCTAGCTGTGTGTTATCTGTAATCATCCCAGCATTCCTCTGTTAGTCTTGATTTCCCCATGTGTATATAGTCTGTGTTTCCCTCTGTCTGTGGCAGTTCGTCTTTGTTCCTCAATGTCAAGTGGTCCAGCGTTCTACCTGTGATTCCTTATGTGATTATTGACCTCCTGTGTACCGAACCCCTGCCGGTAATAAACGGATAATTCTACCTGCAGCATTTCAGTCTTGCTCTTGAGTCCTCTGTCCTTTGGCACTATTGTTACACCCACACAGTAGCCAATCAGAGGTCCCTCTCCCCCACACAGTAGCCTATCAGAGGTCCCTCTCCCCCACACAGTAGCCTATCAGAGGTCCCTCTCCCCACACAGTAGCCAATCAGAGGTCCCTCTCCCCCACACAGTAGCCAATCAGAGGTCCCTCTCTCCCACACAGCAGCCTATCAGAGGTCCCTCCCCCCACACAGTAGCCTATCAGAGGTCCCTCTACCCCACACAGTAGCCTATCAGAGGTCCCTCTCCCCCACACAGTAGCCTATCAGAGGTCCCTCCCCCCCACACAGAAGCCTATCAGAGGTCCCTCCCCCCACACAGTAGCCTATCAGAGGTACCTCTCCCCCCACACAGTAGCCTATCAGAGGTCCCTCTCCCCCCCACAGTAGCCTATCAGAGGTATTTTTATCTAAAATCAAGCGCTATAGAAGAGTGTCCGCTTATTTGCACGACACTGCGGCCTACCGGTGGTGCTGAGGCTGACCGAGTCCTCTAGAGATGCGCATCGCCAGCGTCATTGGCGAGTGCATTTCTGCGTATGTAATTGAAGTCATTGTCAGATGGTGATTTCAGTCTATTGCTCCTATGATGTTGCAGATGCAACAGACTGTTGTGCAGTGGTGTATGGAAACAAATTGAATGTACTTTGTGCGTAAAGTGATGATACCGGCAACGACTGCTGCCAGGTATTGAACAGCTTAGCGAGGGCTGGGAAACTCCTGCTATCTTCTAACTCCCGCTGAGGTGTGGGTCACCGTGGTCACCTCCAATTAGTTGGAGCGTTGTCTGAAAACACGCTCCCTTCTTCTTACACAGCCCCCACCACTTCCTCTAATAACACTAGATCAGCCCCCACCACGTCCTCTAATAACACTAGATCAGCCCCCACCACGTCCTCTAATAACACTAGATCAGCCCCCACCACTTCCTCTAATAACACTAGATCAGCCCCCACCACTTCCTCTAATAACACTAGATCAGCCCCCACCACTTCCTCTAATAACACTAGATCAGCCCCCACCACGTCCTCTAATAACACTAGATCAGCCCCCACCACATCCTCTAATAACACTAGATCAGCCCCCACCACGTCCTCTAACAACACTAGATCAGCCCCCACCACTTCCTCTAATAACACTAGATCAGCCCCCACCACTTCCTCTAACAACACTAGATCAGCCCCCACCACGTCCTCTAATAACACTAGACCAGCCCCCACCACGTCCTCTAACAACACTAGACCAGCCCCCACCACTTCCTCTAATAACACTAGATCAGCCCCCACCACGTCCTCTAACAACACTAGACCAGCCCCCACCACGTCCTCTAACAACACTAGATCAGCACCCACCACATCCTCTAACAACACTAGATCAGCCCCCACCACGTCCTCTAACAACACTAGATCAGCCCCCACCACTTCCTCTAATAACACTAGATCAGCCCCCACCACTTCCTCTAATAACACTAGATCAGCCCCCACCACTTCCTCTAATAACACTAGATCAGCCCCCACCACGTCCTCTAATAACACTAGATCAGCCCCCACCACTTCCTCTAATAACACTAGATCAGCCCCCACCACATCCTCTAACAACACTAGATCAGCCCCCACCACGTCCTCTAACAACACTAGATCAGCCCCCACCACTTCCTCTAATAACACTAGACCAGCCCCCACCACGTCCTCTAATAACACTAGATCAGCACCCACCACGTCCTCTAATAACACTAGATCAGCCCCCACCACGTCCTCTAATAACTCTAGATCAGCCCCCACCACTTCCTCTAATAACACTAGATCAGCCCCAGGGACGGGCTGGCCATAGGGAGGTTCGGGAGATTTCCCGAACGGCCGGACGATTTCAGGCTGAGCCGGCCGGCCGTACTTTTTTCGGCTGGCCAGCGGTCGTAGGTCCAGGGTGCGCTACGACCCCCCGTCAACAATCGCGCAATCGTGAATGAAAATATTCCCCCTATCACCCTTAATCTATAATCTCTAATCATATGTTTAAGCTACACTTTGATATTTTTAGAAATGATCCCTCCCCCCCCCCCCCCCCCCCCCAATGAATTTAGCATTCCCCAATGAATCTCTGCTACTGAAACACAAAGTCACAGCTTGATCAATCATAAGGTTTTAATTCATAGAAACCGTTGAGGAATCATACATTTAACAGTAGATAGCTGGTGGCTAGTAGATGGAAAACATGGTTTCTGAGTTGTTTAATGCACTGTTGGATTGGTAATATAACTTAAAGCTGTGTACCACTAGAATACCACACTATAAAACTTTTGCATCACAGTATGTTTGGATCGTAAGCTGTGTGACTCCCTGCAGAATATAACCCTACCTTTATGTTTAACATTGCACCCTCCCTGAGGTACTCTATGCCAGAATGATCTCATTGTAAAGCCTCACAAGAGCAAACATTTCATATTTTCTGGGGTTGAAATAGGTTTAAAAGTAAACAAAAGGCTACTTGTGTGGCACGAGATCGCTACTGTTTCGTCAGAAGTAGAGCTGCTTGGTGAGCATGGAAGCGAAGCAGGGTATCTGTTTCTTTCCAATGGCGTTGTGGTCGGCGGCGCGTTCGACGGTGCGCCGGGACACCTTCATGTTCACCAGGGTCAGCAGCTCCAGGAACTCCAGGGAACCTGCGGACCTCTGCAGGGTCTGGCACAGGTCATTTAGCCATTGACTGTGTCTCTGAAGGAGTAGTACCCTTAACACACACACACACACACATCATATGTCATATCTGTCTTTGCATGACAACGATAGTAAATCCCAAAATTGTGATTTGAGTTTTATACACACACAGACACACACATCAGAGTTAAACATACCTTCATTTTAAAAGGCCTTTGATTGAAAATGTGTTTGGTATGTGTGTGACTTCTGTCCTTTTTTGGTGAACAGACAGTACTATACTGTAATTATATACACAACACTATACAATAATACAATACTGTAATATGCACAGTATACTTGTCGGAAAGCCCTTGTCATTGCCATTTCATCGGGATTTAGTGCACTAGACCATACTTTTTATACCATACTTCTACTACTTCTACTATATTCAGACATCCCAAGTCTCCCGGAAGTTCCGGGAGTCTCCCGCAAATCAATAGCGTCTCCCTGATGCAAGCAAATCATGTACAATCTCCCGGAAATCCCCCCCCCCCCCGCCCCGCCACCGTCGATCGTCGGTCCGGGGTGTGTTGTGATTGCGCGCCCCTCCTCCCCGCGAAGACAATCGCGCACCCCCCCCCCCCCCGTTGACAATCGCGCACTCCCCCCCCGCTCAACAACACCTCCCCCGCTCAACAAAAATCTCCGCTAGCACCCCCCCCCCCCCCTCCCCCCCCCCCCCCCCCCCCCCGCTCAACAAACCCCCCCCCCCCCCCCCCGCTCAACAAAAATCTCCGCTAGCACCCCCCCCCGCTCAACAAACACCCCCCCCCCCCGCTCAACAAAAATCTCCGCTAGCACCCCCCCCCCCCCCCCCCCCCTCAACAAAAATCTCCCGGAAATGACTTTTTGCAACTTGGGAACCCTGCTATATTATACCTTACTATACTTAAATATGCTTAAGCTGTCTCACCTTCGGCCACAGAGTAGCACACAGGGGTTGAAATAAGGCTGTTTTACTCGCCAAATGCGAGTAATTTTTGTATTTGTCGAGTAATTTATGAAGACCACTCGCCACTCTGGCGAGTAATCTAAAAATTCGGCGCGATTGCCGCGGACCCGCCAGCAACGGACCCGCTAGCCGCGGACCCGACCGCGCAGCACCCACCGCCGTCTACAATCGCGCAGCTCCCCCCCGCTCCCCCCCCCCCCGGTCAACAATCGCTCACCGTGAATATCCACTATAAGCGAATGATCGCGCGCGATGTGCCGCCTCCATTCACTTTCTATGGGACGCGAGCAATTCGCTGCGCAAAGCACGCTGGGATTGCTTGCGGCGCGGAGCCAGCTGCGGCGCTGCCTGGCTCCGCTTCTGAATTTGCATAAAGTTGGGAGATTTCAACTTTATGCAAATATTCGCGCAGCGAATCCACGCGGTCACCATTCAGCAAACAGGACGTGGGCGCGGGCCGTGACGTTGACCCTTCTGATTCATTACCACAATGCGGGCGGGAGCTAGTTGATCCACTAGTCAACACGCCCCCAGCGAACGAGGTGACCGTGAATATCCACTATCCACTATGAATGTCTCGTCAATCTGTCTCGTTGCACGCGACCCGGCCGGGACCCCCACCTTGGTGGATCTTGGTCTTGAGTGGGGGTGGCCAATGGCCATCTTCACAATAGTAAATAAAATATGCCCAGAATAAACACAACTGTACATCATTAACTTTAAAACTCATCATTGCTAAATCAAGTCTATTATCTTGCTGATATATTAAACATCCAATAATCTACTACCCCCCCCCCCATCCCGCTGCGTTTGGTTTGTCTAACTTTACCTTGAATTGGGGGAATGGGGCATTTGATCCTGACATGTCATTATGCATACATTAAATAAATCTGTTGAACTCAAATTAAATACATATGTTAACATATTCAACCAGACACAATGTTGTATTTGCTATTATTCACACATTTATTAACACCATCACCTCCCCCAGTTGGTTTGTCGGAGTTGAACTGTAACTTGATCTCTGAATGGTAACTTAACTGCATTAGTGATTCGTTTGAATGTTGTGAACGAGGGAGGAGGCGACTCGGCCCCCCGGTCAACAATCGCAACAATCGCAATAACCCCCCCCCCCCCCCCCCCCCCCCCCCCCCCCCCCCCCCCCCCCCCGTCAACAATCGCGCAGCGCCCCTATTTTTGTCTGGTAAAAAATCTGTTTGTCTAGTAAAAATTGTCATCTACTCGCCAGTTGTCTGGTAAGCCAAAATTTTAGTTTCAACCCCTGGTAGCACATGAGGAAGTCAGCACCAGCAGGCAGCGTGTGGACCACACCGGCGTCCATTACCACCTGGTTCTCCTCTGGCTCCCCGACGGCCATGCCAGTCACAGCGTTGTCGAACTCTTTCCCACGGCAGGCCTGGACAGAGGCGGTGGACAGAGACAGTCAGTTGGTAGGTCTGGGTATCGGCACTTATTTCCCGATTCACAAGGTCCCATGACTAATTCAGCAATTACCATTCGGAGGGCAGACTTTTTAACGTAAAATTCTCTCCGCTTGAATGATGGCTTTTACAGTCAGCTACAAAAAATGATTTCAGTTTGATTTCCAGGTAATGCAGGTAAGTAACCGGCCCTTCACCATGCTCAACTGGTAGACCATAGACCGTGGGCTAGGGGGAGAGGGGTTAGGGGTTCGATTCCCCCTGGTGCCACCCATGCTAACAATGTATGCATGTATGTATTGTGAGACATTTTGGATAGGTGTCCACCAAATGGCATATACAGTATATTTTTGTAGTTTATACAGTACGTATAATTGAGTTGTATATACAGTATTATTGAGTAGTATACCTGGACTATAAAGATCTTGGGCTTCCCGACAAGGCTTTGGCACTTGTCTCCTTTGAAAAAGGCGGTGATATCCTTGATGCTGAACCCCTCATCGTGGGCGTATATCATGTCCTCCTCGCCGTGACTCAGGAAGACACACAGGAAGCAGTCCTCGTCCACGTGGTCAGCCTCCGCCGCTAGTGGAAGAGCAAATGTTTTAGCTGTACGTTAGCTGTTAAACAGATGAGACAAATACATTGGCGACGTTAGCGATGGAGCGAGTGTGTCTAACCTTCACGGATCTTCTCCAGAACTTCCTTCTTCTTCAGATCAGTATGGGCTTGGACCACAAAGTTCAATGCTTTTAACCTGTGAGAAGGTTTCACACACACCTGTTACCAACATTTGCATAGACAACATCAACTTTGCCATGAAAACAGACCAGACTAGTGTAGGTTTTACCCATGGGCACTAGCAGTTCTGGGGGGGGGGGGGGGGGCACAGTCTCGGCGTATAAAAAGGAATAGGTAGGTAAAACGCTCTGCTACATAAGATTAAGATTAGGTTACACCTCTCGTCCAAACAAGCATTGTGCCAATCAGCATGTTTAACATGGTCTTAATCGAACTGGCCTCATACCCCCAGTTGAATTTGGTCTAGATTAGAACCACCACTGCCCATGGGCCATTTGAGTTTTCTTTCCAAAGAGGGCATATTACACTGTATG
>JAOPHQ010004994.1:0-34118 GCA_030340625.1 Merluccius polli
TTTTCAGGTTCATAAAGAAAAAATTCTGAGAATTGTTACGAACTTGCCATTCAATTCATTGGGATGGCAGTAGTATGTGTGTGAAATAAACACGGGCATTGAAAATGCAGGTAGGGTCATTCTATTAATCTGTGTATCTACCTGCATGTTACCTGGCCTTGAATATCCACATCAGTGACCTTTATCATCGTGAAATAAGTCACATAAGCTCTTTTCTTTACCACTACCACTTCCATCAGTCAAAATTGTATGCTAAAGTAAATGTTAAAGGAATGAATAATATAGGTCGGGAGACAGTTCAATGTTCTTAGTTCCCCCACCCTTTCTACTTTTTACTTTCTGAGCAGTTTTGTGCCTTTCTCAGAACTTTGCTATAGCTATGGATGAAAAGTGTTTATATTCCTAACCCTTCCTTAACCCTTCATTCATGTGGCAATAAGTCCCTAACCCCAAGCACTCAAACAGACAGGTAGAGTAGGGTAGTAAGTCAGGTAAAGGGACTCCAGGTCCATGTTCTCCTTAATGGGTAATGTAGTTCTGAGGATATGGGCTTAAAGGTGCTGTATATTTAAGAGCTATAATTTCAGTGTAATATGTTAGAAATTACATAGCCATCTGTCAGCTATTAGTGAGTGGACTTGCGCTTTGAGAATATCTGTTTTGAGTTGACTGCGCCTGCCTCTGTATGAGACCATTTAGATTTTAGACCGCTCCCGGCCTAAAATCCCCGCTAACCAATTAGGGCATTTCTTCCGGGATTGGTTCAGGGAATCCATCTTGCCTGTCAATCACAGGTGCGTGAAATGCAACACTTCTCAATGGAGAAGAAACGTAGGGAGGGAGGAGAGAGGGAGGGAGGGAGGGGACGTCTTTTTGGTTTACTTTCAAATCTTGCTTCTGCTCTCTCTTTACAACTCTCAAACGTTACCAACACCTTTAATTGTTTCAACCAACATATTGGGTTCCAATTGAGTGACATGACAGGAGGGAACAACAGAGAGGGAACGAAGCGCATTATGGACGATTATGGCTTTTGGCTTTAAATGATGCTGCAAATAGTAAATGTGAGAAGCTTGCTGTTATTCAAAGCATTTTACTTTACATCTTTGAATGACTGAGACACAAATCAAAGGTTTGAGGGAAATGCCTCTGCACCCCCAAAAGCGACGTGCTGGTGGAGCGTTTCAACCATGCGCTGGCCACCCAGCTCGTGATCCTGAGCAACCGCTGTCACCGGGTACGATCTCCCGGGAAAAATTAAGGCTCCACTTATAGCACAAAGAAAACGCGTCAACCATTGCGTGTGCAACCAAACCAGGAGGCACATTTGTTTAGCCGGTAGCTATCAGTAGCTATCCCCATTAGCTCTCCCCATTAGCTAACCCCAGTAGTGGAAATGGCAGATGGTGGAATAACCCAAGTAAAACCAATCTGATGACACTACGTACGCTACATTTTTGCATTTGAGTAAACTACCTGAATAAACCTCATGTCACGATCCAGTCAGGCTACCAACCCAGTTCACTTTTCTCAACACATACTTAAGAATTTGTATATGCTTTCATGTCTCCATTATAGAACTAAATCAATGATTAAACTCACAGTTTTCCTCCTAATGTTTTCTTCTCCTCTAACAGCCCCTTAATAACACAACCACACAGCAACGCTATCATTATTATCAATCACACTATCTGGTGACACAATAATGACACTGTCAATTATTGTAAAACTTGTAACATGTTTGCGAACAAACCTGTTTTAGTTTTAACAACAATGAAACCTGGGGAGACCTGGGGGTCAGCCCTAGAAAAAAATGAAAAAAAGCCATTCAATTTAAAGGTTGAATGGCTGCTGCTGATTATTTCAGTCTAATGAATCACTTACGGTTTGCATGTCGCCACACAAAATTGCAATCAATCGGATGCCAAAGGTAAAGAACACAAATCCTCATTACAAACTCTTCGTTCCTTATTGTCTGACCATAGACTAAGTGGCGTCTTTGTGGTGACATTGTATCCTATGAGGGTTTATTTGTATTTGGACCCGTGGGATGTTCACAGTAGGCTAGCTGGTGCCATGGCATCCTGCTGGGGAAATGTGACAGTGTAATTACAGCTATCCGGGAACTGTGTGGGCGGACACCTAGTAACTATTTCACTTTTGTGACACAGAGATCTGTAACCGTAAACTTGGTTCAGAAAAAAACCCAGATTAGCACAATGCTAAAGTGCTAATGTGACCCAAGCTCACTGAACTACTTGTTTACCAATTCTTTAGTTCAATTCAGAAAGGGGCTTGAAATAAGACGCAAATAGGGATTTATGGAGGAATTTCATTACTCAGCAACACTTTACGGCAACTACAAAGGGGCCTCCATTGTACTGTATGATATTGACAAGTTGCTACCGACATACTTGCTACATACTACGACATACTAAGTGAAAAGAATAGTTTAGTGTTTAAGAAAACAGTGTGTTTCCCCCTATGTGTAGTACTACTCCTACTGTGGCAGCAAAATACTGTGAAAACCCACTCTTTAGAAAGATGGAGAACACTACTAGTTTATCTGGGACCAGCCATGGTCAAGTGCAAGTCTTTAGGTGCTTGTGGGGGCTTTGTTAAAGACCCAATGTATCCTCTGGAAAAATAAATCTAGCTGCTAGCGCGATCAAAAAGCCACCTCTGAGTTTGAAAATCTACATGGTCACGCCCCAAGAGGTTTGTATTATACCGGGTTCGAATCTGACCTTTTATGGAGATCGCATCCATAACACCGTCTGCTATGACATAGTGCCTGTGGGACATGACATCATTATCCTGGTGATGGAGAGGTGCAGTGAGTGTAGCCATGCCAAACAACCCCCCCTCTCACCCCCTAGCCCCCCCCCCCCCCCCTCCTGAAATATGGAACAACATTTTATCCACAGGTCCAGAGGGACTCATGCTGACACTGCTGTTATCACGGTAGAGTTCAGCTGTGTGTGTCAAATCATGACATCATATACCTTTTACACTTATCATTCTTCTTTCTATATAAATACACTAAAGAGCATGCATGGAGGAGCATCTCTCTCTCTCTCTCTCTCTCCTCTCTCTCTCTCTCTCTCTCTCTCTCTCTCTCTCTCTCTCTCTCTCTCTCTCTCTCCTCTCTCTCTCTCTCTCTCTCTCTCTCTCTCTCACACCATACTACCTCGGCGTCCTGTCAATGCAGTATGTAAAAGCACACTTTTACATAAAAGCGTTAGATTATTATTCAAAGCCCATAACAGCTGTTTGATTACATCTATTTCAACTGAGCGAATTTGTCTAGTTGTCTAGGTAAGGAGTTAAACAAATGGTTAAGCAGAGAAGAGGCTATTAATGCATTGCAGCACAGAAGCCCTCAGGAGTTGTGTTGCAGCAGCTTTGAGTCTATGTTGGAGATTGGTGGATGTCTGGCATGCAACGTAGTTATGCCACTCTTAATTATTACTTAATTATGCACTCCCCTGAGCACATCATCATTCATACATTTTAGGTTCTTTCGTTCCGGATTCATTCAGATCATTCTATTGTAAATTAACAATAATCATTATTGGTGGATCAGAGATATCAATTGCCCTTCTTCTATTGAAACTGCATTGACCCAGTGATAATCTGGGATTCAGCAGTCCTATTATGTTACAGCAGAACTTCTGGGCGGAGACGGCACAGACCTTGGGCCGGAAACCAACAACTGCAAGGGGCGGGGTTTCCTGTTTCGTTACAGAGATATTCTACCGAAGAAAACTCATTCACGCGAGTGAATGAAGCTTTCAGACAAGGATTTTAATAAGTGTATTTTTCCAGTAGCCCTTCTGCACGGTGTTGATTTGAAACCTTTACAGACACTCCCAACAATTGATTTGTATGCTCTCCGGGGGCAACACAGCCAGCCCACGGTAGGCACATATTAGGCCTATAGGTCAAGCCATAGCAAAAGAGTGATTATATAAATTAAACATCTTTTTTGTGCTATACTTGATGAATAAATGAAAAGAGAGACCTTTAGAACAGATCAATCAGCGTGAGTGTCCATATTGGATTCGCCGTGTGTGATAGTCTCAGTGTGTCTTTGTAACGAGATGACAAAAACGTTGATAAAAAACGACGGGATCTACAGTTTGTAGTCGAGGCTCAGAGCTTCATATTCAATCAAATGCTCTTTATTTCTTATTTCTCTTGCAGCTTACGGCTCACCAAAAACGAATTAGTTTTACTGACCCGTGGCTGTATGGACACATTCTTGCTGTTTTGAACTTTTGAAACTCAAGGGTGTTCAGACCTTGAGCCCGAATCACCCACGTATTAGCCAGATGGTACGACAAAAAAACCTTGTCTTAACACTGCAATCACCTTTTGAACAACTGATAGCTACAAAAACCCAAAGAGACACCCCCGAATGATTTAATATTGCACTTAAAAATACATCTGCACATACTTATGACAAATAACTAATTCCTTATTAGTTAGGTTAAGACAGCATCAATTGATGTCTGACCACTAAAGCACTAAGTAGGCCTATAAGTCAAAGCAATCTTTAAACAACAAATTAGAAACATATATCTGGTCTACAATGGCCTCCAGCCTATTAGTCTGCCAAATTGTGTGCTCACTCTTCCTGCAATTCCACCAAAAAACACGCATTGTCACAAATGCACAAATAAATAAAACATGTGACATACAAAATGCAACAAGGTTCTTCTAACAGAATATACAGTATTAACAGCAAAATAAAATGGCATCAGACAGTTAATAATACCTTTTCCTAGCTAATGTAGCTAGCTAAGAGAACTTCATTCAGTCATTATATTGGCCCTCATTCATGTTATGATGATCATATGAAGGGGATTTGGTCAACATAGTCAGCCTGCATGTGAACAGATAACAGAAAAAGACGTCAAGATGGTGACTCGTATCGGTGCTTGTGCTTTTGACAATGATAAAGATAAACCCTGCGACAATTCCTTCACAGATGATCTTCAGATAGCTATAACTGGAAGAAGAACAACAACTCTCGACAGTAGGCAGATGGAGTGAGCGTTGCATGGTCCCGTGACATAATACCTCGGAAAGCCTAGCTGTCATTTCAATCGATCAAAAGCGACAGTGATGGCTCTTTCGAAGCTAAAAACAATTCATATTGGTGTTTGGTTTGTCAGGGTAGCCCAGGACTGTCTGTCTGTGCTCGCTATTGTTTGTACTTGTGTGAACGGCTCCATTGCAGGTTGCTGTGTGGCCAAACCAGTGGAAAAATGGCCAAATGAAGTGCCAAGTCTATCCTTGGACCTGTCACTCAGAGCATATGGCTCTCTTCTATTCCTTTGCCTCTTTGCATTAGCGCTAGTGTTATAGCCGGCATCGCTGATTGAGTTTCTCTGCCTGCTGCCAAAACCAATTTATCTGCGAGTTTAGTTGGAAATACCCACCCTCATCATTAAATTAGATAATAACTATCTATTCTATTCTACTCTATTCTAGTCTGTTCTTTATACTGGAGCAGTGGAATGCTAGCCTGAGAACCAGACGAATCTGCAAGCTCATGTTTTATGTGCTCTGGCAGATACGTCTGGCCGCCTCCTGTTCAGATAGATTTCCAGCCAACCTGGCCCAGGTCGAGTCATTGACAACCGTTCATCTAATATGGGGCGGGTTTGATACAATGACAATACAGAACATTTTCGTAAAAAAACAAGATGGCTGACGCCTGCCTGTCTGTTATCGCTATAGCGACAGTATTAGATGAACTGGACGATTTATTTTCTCTAAATGAAAAACAAACACGTTTTTGTTGATAAGAAAGATGTGTTTTCCGTACTTCGTACCAAGATTTGGTAAATGTTTTCCATTGCTCAGCGCTACGTCACACGTTTTGTTGCTCTGATTGGTTGTAGGTCTATCCAATTGCGTCCAGAGGCATTTTGGGAAATCGCCCCCTGCAAATCGAAATGAACTGAGAGGTTCCAGGCTTTTTGTGAATTGGTGTGGTTATGTGCAGGGTCGTAGCCAGCTATGAGGTCACTGAAGTCCGGACCTTGCAAATTATTTCCATCCCAAAAATGTTTTTTTCATGTTGTAAGAAATTTTGAATAAATGACTCGGCACTATAAACTGATCACGAGTTGACAACTTTTTGCCTAGCAGCAGCGTGTACTATGTGTTTGTGCGCTGTTGCCCCCCCCGATCCTCCACTCTTTCAGAATTACGTGACGGTAAAGAGACACATGCACACACACACACACACACACACACACACACACACACACACACACACACACACACACACACACACACACACACACACACACACACACACACACACACACAGCTATATGTGCACCCATTTGGTATGGTAGAAGATAGAAAGATAAAAATAAGAAACTTTCATCATATTATCTGGCATAGCAATGCCAATGAATCTATTTAAAGCTCCTTTCCCACTGGCCAAAAAACCCACCAAGACCCACTAACATCTGGCTTTTGTCTGCAGTGGGAAAAGGTACACCCGGCAGTCGTTCTCGGAACAAATGACTCTGCAGTAGCCACAGGAATCACCTCTAGCTCCGATCAGCTGGGATGGTGACATCGAACGTAACACACCAGAAAAAACCCTACTCGTCTACTGGCAATGGGAAAGGGGTCAATTGCCTATTTTGAGCTTGTCTCGTTTAAAAAACCTGCATATACACACTTTTTTTGGTGTAAAAAGGGTATAACTTGGTTTAGTAGTAGATTTTAGGAGTCACACAATCAAGTCTGGCAAGAGTGATAGAAGTTGTATTGTGTTGTGTTGGTGTTATGGACCTTTCATGAGATAAAGATTTAATTGAATTGATAGCTAGATAGCTTGCTAACTAACATGCAAACACACTAGCACTAGCACAGCAAAGGGAGTAGGCTAGTCAAGCTGAGAGTTGGTTTTCTCAAATGAAACTCTCTAATCTGTAAATGTTGAACTTTATAAATGATTTGGCTTAAAAAGTGCCTCCTCCTCCTCATATGTGTATTTTAAAAACGAATCTTAGGCCTACTATTGAAATTTAAAACATGGAAAATAAAAACCATCCAAGTACTCATGTTATTTAAGTTTTTATAAAATGTTAAATATGATTTCCATTCCATATAGCATATATAATTATAATTTGAAAGGGAAGACCCCCCATCTAAGACTTAAATGGTCTAAGATCAATCTCAAAATGTGTTAAAATGGTGCTTTCACACAACAATATTAACAAAATAATCTTTTTATCATCATTTGTTGGTGCTAGGTCACCATGGTTTGAGTTTTATCTTATTTCAAGACAGCCAGGTAGTAATTCAGACAGAGATTTAATTTGTGTGTATGTGTGTGTAGAGAGAGAGAGAGAGAGAGAGAGAGAGAGAGAGAGAGAGAGAGGGAGAGAGAGAGAGAGAGAGAGAGAGAGAGAGAGATTGATGGATTCTCAAACACGACTCATTTCAGTTTCAAACAAACACTGGTTGTTTCACATGAATTCAACAAGCATTTTGTTGTAGATGTTGTTTTAGTGGATCACTCCACAAATGGAATTGAATAAAACATGGTAAGGAACTCAGTTACTAGCTAAACATATATATATATATATATATATATATATATATATATATATATATATATATATATATATATATATATATATATATATATATATATATATATATATATATATATATATACACATAAGTACATGCTGTGTTACAGGTTGTTACATTGTTGATTACATATGTAATTACACTGTAACAAGAACATTAATATAAAGTGTTGCTATTATTTGTTCCCAGATGGCATTGTTCCTAACATACCGATAAGCTTGTATCATAAGTAGAGGGTCCTACATCATTCCCAAGAAGACTACTGTGGGAAATTTGAGGTAATTCTAAAAATACCTGACAGATGGACAGAAGCTCAAGCGATGACCCAATTAGTCTCCTACAGACGCGGTGCTGAATTATTGACCTTGAATAATTGATGCACATCCTGACTACATCTTCATCTTTAAATACTACTCTAAAAGGGAGAGGACACACATGGAATAGGAATACATATAGAATAAATGCAATTAAATATCTAACCAACAAGACCGGATATCACAGAAAAGGAAACCGAGGCACACTATAACAATTCTGGAAAATCTGTGGTGACTTAAGGCGTTCACCACAAAATCCTCTTGATCCAATACACCCTTTACACAGAGGCGTCATCGACAGACAAACACAGGTGTTAATCATAACACTAAATATGGGTCTGCTCCTTTTATGTCCCAGGGCTCGTGTAGTAGACTAAACTAGTGGAGATAAGTCTACTACCCGAGCCCTGGTACATAAAAGGAGCAGACCCATGATAAGTGTTGTGAGGGACACGTGTTTGTCCTACATGACGCCTCTGTGTAAAGGGTGTATTGATCTGGAATGAATGCATGGAAGGTCTGGTTGTCCGCCCGACCGCTGATACTGTTACTCTCGTGGTCATATGAACTTAAAGAATATGCGATGAGAAAACATGAACAAAAAACTATTATTATCATTCTCACCAGTTACCACTGGTGTTTCTGTGCTTGGTGACGTGGACAAATCATTGTTAAAATCTAGACAAGTTTATGCGTTTTATCCATGACAAATCCCATAACAATCCAACTGTGGCATTGGAAATGTAGGCTACAAATACTATAGAATCAGGAGCCCATGGTAATATATTTATATTTAGTACATAAACCCTATAATATATAGAAATGGTAGAAGCTCATTCAATTACTGCAGCTTTTAGTAAACATATAGCGATTGAGAAGGCTATGATGTCAGAGAGCCTTAGCCACTAAGCTTTATAGTCGTCTCCTTAACAATAGTGGTGAAATAAAGTGGACTCGACTTTCTATAAATAGTGAAGTCGTTCCATTGCACTTAACCAATTTGAAGACGGCCGCCTCAGCTGTCACTCACAACAACGATAAATGATCACCAGGCGTTGATGTGAATGCATAGAGCAAACAACAATCGTAATAAATGTTTCACGAGTCGCACGCAGAGCACATTTCTGGTGGAGAAGACATCCCCGCAGCACAGCAGGGGGCAGGGGGAACGAACAAAGGTCTCATCGGGGGATGACACATGACGGACGTGGCGGCTCTAACGAGACATTTGTTGTGTTGCACTTGACATGTCGCTGTGCGTGAACACAGAGGAGAAGCTCTGCTTCTCGATGTGTTGCGAGAGTAGGCACAGCACGCAGTCTGACTCAACCGTGCCGTGTGTGTGTGTGTGTGTGTGTGTGTGTGTGTGTGTGTGTGTCTGTGTGTCTGTCTGTCTGTCTGTCTGTCTGTCTGTCTGTCTGTCTGTCTGTCTGTCTGTCTGTGTCTGACGTTACTTTGGGGTGCCATTAGCAGCCAGCACCATGGCTACTTGCCTCACACTGCTGGTTTCTCTGGAAGCTAAGCAGGGCAGGTCTGGTCCATCCTTGGATGGGAAACCAGATGGTAGAGATGTTGGAGGGCCAGTAGGGGGTGTTCACCCCTCCGGCCTATGTAAGATCGCCAATGCCCAGGGTCTGAGACAGGGACTCTGTCCCGTCTAGAGCACCGTCTTTTGGCTGAGACACCAAGGTCCTGACTCCCTGTGGTCACTGAATATCCCGTGGCACTCATCGCAAGAGTAGCGGTGCTAACCCTGGTGTCCAGGCAAAATACCCAACCTGGATCTTGTACCAACATGGCCACCTAATCATCCTCCTGGTCTCTAATTGGATAGGTTCATACCTCTCCAGTGTGTGGTAACAGCGTTCTGGTGTACTGGCTGCCATGCATCACCCAGGTGGGTGCCACACACTGGTAGTGGATGAGGTGTCATATCCCCCCGCACACTCACTATATAAATCGCCTTTGGTGTCTTGAAAAGCGCTTTATAAATGCAATTAATTATTAGTTAATTGGAGCGATTTTGATGCATACAGGTTTACAATGTGCGTGTCGGTCACTCCTGTGCCGGTTAAGCATCTGAGCACCAGGCTTTAAATTATGTTTTAAATTGTTTTAAAAAAAATTACCATTTGATTTTACAGCTGATGGGTGGTTGATATTTATTTTTGCTAATACTAGAATTGTCAGGTCACCCATACATGCACTATCTTTCTATGTGCTACATGTGCCGTCTCCTGGGCTGCGTGAGCAACATTAAGGTGAGACTGTGTTGATATCATCCACCACCCTTGGACTCCAGCCCTGGCTGTGACCTCCCAAATCTGGCCATCACATGTGCCACCTCCACCTGCGATAATGTAACCTACTTTTTGAATTACAAACCATCCAACGCAGAACCCCCCCCCCCCCCCCCCCCCCCCCCCGCCCCTTTGACCATTTTCTAATGAACCAATGAACACGCAGACCGAGGTGGTTGGGGGTGGGTGAGGCGGCAACCTCCTTTACCAAATCACTTCAAACTCACTCGTGCTTGATGTAGCCCGTGGGTTGTACTTTTGTGTTATGTGTGCAGCAAAGAGTAGGAGGTGACACAAGCACGAGTGTATGTTTTTTTTTCTGAGACCAAGAGTGTGTGTGCGTGTGTGTGAGTCATGGCCCTATACTGCAACATCTGCCCTGAGATTTGTCTGGCTTACAATGCTAAAATATTAACCTCCTCAACATAAAAGAATCCAACATAACAACAATGGTTGAATTGTTAATGTGTACGTATGTACCGTTCAGAGTGGTGTGAAGAGCCTCCAATGGACACTGTTTAGAGAGCAGCCCTCAGCCCTCGTCACCTCACGGCCCACATGTTTTTTTTAACCGTTTATTTCTTTTCATGGACAGAAAAGGGACGAGGCTCAAGCATATGATTGATTCATTTATTATCAAAACAAAAAGTAGTTTTTTTCTCCACTCTTGAAGCCACTAAACCGACTCTTTAATTCCATTTGAATATGTTTTAACCAGCACCTTTATTTAATTCACTTACACCTTGAATCAATTGTCATTTTCTGTAATTTAATGTAATTTTTCTATCCTTGTTTGATACATACAATACAATGTCTATTCTATTAAAGAATGTTCCAGCACAACGTTGGGTAAACTCTGAAGAGAGAGCGACTCCCAGCGTGATTGCATTTCATGACTAAATCAATAACGTACAGTGCTGTCAGTATTTACTGCCACTTTGTTCTCTGGGACTCTAATTTCACAAATGCTAGGGCCTACACACGCACCATAGCTGTGGATAATTGGATTCTTCTACAGTTCATAGTGTTAACTGCATCTGGCTCTCTTTAGATAACCTCAGAGAGTTTCTGTTGGTCAATATATTTCCTTGCAACAAAAGGAGTAATCCAGTTCTACTTTCGAAGAGATGTTGGCTTTGACAAACAATGCTCAAATGTGTTTTTATATGAATATAAAACAATGGGTTTTTTGTTGTGAGGCTCTTCTTCATATGTGTTGGTAAGGGCTATTAAGTGTGAAGAAGTAGCTGACATCAACTTGTAGGATGATTCGAGCCCGACACAATACCGTCATCAGACAAAAAAAACAGTAGCCTATAAAAAGTCCAATAAATATATTTCTATATGCCTAGGGTAGGCTATATTTTAAAAAGATTTCGATTACAGTGACATCAGATTTATTGTCGATCTGAAAAACTCCCCGCCCAATGCAAATCAGATTTCATGCCGTAGTATTTATAGTATATTATAGTATTTAATAGTTAATATTACGCAATGTAGTAACTGAGCTGAGAAATGAATGTGATCACTAGCTCATCTATGTTTAGCCACCATCAGCGAGTGTGGACCATAGTGCGGACACAGTAAAGCCACAACCCTCTGGGATGCACTAACGATAAATCTGATGGAGGTGGTGGATTTTGATGAAAATGGATGAAGAATCTTCAGCCAATGGATATGACAGCCAGGGAGATGGATATCACCAATAATAATGCAAAATAATGATTATAATTATTTATATCACGCAACCCAAAGAAAAAAATGCACCAAATGACAGGTGGTTAATCCTCGTTCTCGTCTCGAGCTTCTCACTCACAGACAATCACAGTGTGTTTGTTGTCATTAGTTTTTAATTAAGTTCACCTGTGTCACCGTACCCCTATATTAAGGTGCACATGTACGGTTTGGTTTCTTTTTGCGTCACTGTGAAACTTTAGCCAGTTTGCAAACTAGATTGTCATTTGTTTTTTGTCCAACATTGCTACCAAACTCAATTCATTCGCGGTTGCGTTTGTGTTTTTGTTCTTTTGACTAAACAATCTGGACAAATGTGGCCACCAACCGGGGAGCTTCAACAAGCAACACCTATTTATATTCCTTAATGAGCTGGTTGAAGTTGTTTGGAATTGTTTGCACTGTTTGCTTCAGGTGAGGCGTGTTGTTGTGGATTTGTGCACTATGCCCATTAAACTCTCCTTATCTCATCGCACACAGTCAGACAAATGCTTTTGGTACCCCTAGTCATTCCCCTCAAACCTTTTGTGTTGTATTGAATTGTATTGTTGTTTTGCATTGACAGGGGTCGACAAGCTGACTGACTTGACTTCAACACTGCTGCCCCCCCATATCACAATGACTGAATTGTGTACACTGTGGAATGTGTGCTCTGGTAACCTAGGCAACAAAATGGAAAAACTATGGGAAAACTATAGCAACTATGAAAACTATCAAGCAGAAGCATCCACTACAGGACAAATGTTCACAAGTGGGACAGGAGATCCACTGGGTTAAAGGACGTCGACTGGGTTAAAGGACCTCCACTGGGTTAAAGGAGATCCACTGGGTTAAAGGACGTCGACTGGGTTAAAGGACTTCCACTGGGTTAAAGCAGATCCACTGGGTTAAAGGACGTCGACTGGGTTAAAGGACTTCCACTGGGTTAAAGGACGTCCACTGGGTTAAAGGACGTCGACTGGGTTAAAGGACTTCCACTGGGTTAAAGGACGTCGACTGGGTTAAAGGACGTCCACTGGGTTAAAGGACGTCGACTGGGTTAAAGGACTTCCACTGGGTTAAAGGACGTCGACTGGGTTAAAGGACTTCCACTGGGTTAAAGGACGTCGACTGGGTTAAAGGACGTCGACTGGGTTAAAGGACGTCCACTGGGTTAAAGGACTTCCACTGGGTTAAAGGACGTCCACTGGGTTAAAGGACGTCGACTGGGTTAAAGGACTTCCACTGGGTTAAAGGACTTCCACTGGGTTAAAGGATGTCGACTGGGTTAAAGGACTTCCACTGGGTTAAAGGACGTCCACTGGGTTAAAGGACTTCCACTGGGTTAAAGGAGATCCACTGGGTTAAAGGACGTCGACTGGGTTAAAGGACTTCCACTGGGTTAAAGGACATTCACTGGGTTAAAGGAGATCCACTGGGTTAAAGGACGTCGACTGGGTTAAAGGACTTCCACTGGGTTAAAGGACGTTCACTGGGTTAAAGGACGTCCACTGAGTTAAAGGACGTCGACTGGGTTAAAGGACTTCCACTGGGTTAAAGGACTTCCACTGGGTTAAAGGACTTCCACTGGGTTAAAGGACGTCCACTGGGTTAAAGGATGTCGACTGGGTTAAAGGACTTCCACTGGGTTAAAGGACGTCGACTGGGTTAAAGGACTTCCACTGGGTTAAAGGAGATCCACTGGGTTAAAGGACGTCGACTGGGTTAAAGGACTTCCACTGGGTTAAAGGATGTCGACTGGGTTAAAGGAGATCCACTGGGTTAAAGGACGTCGACTGGGTTAAAGGACTTCCACTGGGTTAAAGGACGTTCACTGGGTTAAAGGACGTCCACTGAGTTAAAGGACGTCGACTGGGTTAAAGGACTTCCACTGGGTTAAAGGACTTCCACTGGGTTAAAGGATGTCGACTGGGTTAAAGGACTTCCACTGGGTTAAAGGACGTCCACTGGGTTTAAAGGAGATCCACTGGGTTAAAGGATGTCCTATGCAATGCTGCATTAGATTTAGGCCTACTTCTGGCAGGATCCTTTGTACTGGCCACTGTCAACTGGTATGGGAGTGTACTACAGAATTCGTCCATGGCTTGTATTGTTGACAAACATCAGAAGTGTGTCTTCTTGGCATACACCCTTCTGGCAATGTTGAAGGTCTCTTAACGTCCAACCATGAGGAACTGATGGTGCTTATTCTGCAGGACTCCAATGTCTCCGAAACACCCGCCAAAATCTCTAGGGTTGAAACCTGGTAGATTAAACGAGCAAAGTAAAGGACATCCACAAAGGACGTGTGTTCTGTTCTTTATCCATTGTTTACCC
Organism: Merluccius polli; assembly: GCA_030340625.1. Classification (NCBI taxonomy): domain Eukaryota; kingdom Metazoa; phylum Chordata; class Actinopteri; order Gadiformes; family Merlucciidae; genus Merluccius; species Merluccius polli. The sequence continues at coordinate 14,294 of JAOPHQ010004994.1, forward strand.
CACTGGACTTTTTGAAGTCTTTCAGAGACTGTAGACTGACTAGACCAAAGACTGGCCGTGTTAAGGTTTGGTAAAATGTTGGCATGCTAGACAGATTTAATTCTGTGCAATGTGGTTTCATTCTGTTGCTGTGCTGTATTTAAATAATCCTTTGTACCTGGCAACCGTCAACTGATGGTGTTGAAAGGTTTGTTTTAAGGTTTTTGTTGAACTAGTTTTCTCCAATACAACTAATTTGGGAGCTTTACACCTGTAGTTTGCTAGATGTTATGCTCCAATGCTTGTCTTTTCACAAATAGGTTTGGCAACCCTAAACATCTTCACTGGAAAATTCAATTTCTTCATTTTGATATTTATAATTTGTGTATTTTGCCAAGAGTCCATTGGAAGATTTGTACAAACATTGGCAACAAAGGAAAGTAAAGTTAACCGTTGTAAGGGGATTAATATAAGAGGGAACATTGCGAACATTGGAGCTCTTAAGTTTGTTCATTTTATGACCTTACAGGGCTATGGGTTAAAGGTATTAGTGATGGGTGTGAGTTGTGACATTTTAGCATCTCAAGCTTGACATTAGACATTCTTGTGTTGTAGTGTTCCAAGACATTTTCCTTTAAACTATTTACAAAGTGCTTTCACAACAAAGTACTCAAAGAATATCATGCTTAAAATTTCATGAAGCAAAATAGACTTGCTCGCCTATATTTTAGACATGGGTATGACATGCCCTTTATGGAGGGGATTCCAGGTTGTGCAGCTCTATTTAACATTATCAAGTGCTTATATATGCATGTATGAAAGTAAAGTCTGTATGCTTTCCATGATGTGTAATAAGAACTTAAACAGCAGCTGGCACGTTGGCACCCCCAGCTAAATAAAGAAGCTGTAAGTAAGATTTAAGGAAACTTTGAGTGTAATTGGTTAGATGCCATAGCCATCCAGCTGTTAGTGAGTAAAATGCTGTGGGAATGATCTGTTCTGGTTGGCTGCGCCTGTCTCTGTATGAGACTATTTAGATTTTGGACCGCTTCCTGATCATTTCAGTGGGAATCCATCTTGCCTGTCAATGGCATGCACACACATGGCTCAACAACGTGCGTGAATAAAACACTTCTCAATGGCGGAGAAATAGGAGCAGAGAGGGAGGGGGGGGGGTTATTTTCTAAATCCTCATCTTTACAACTCTCAATAGTTGCTACAACAGCAAGATTTGAGAGTAAAGAGAGGGCAGGAATGAAAAACAAAGGTAAAAAATGATCACCTAAACCAAGCTGTCATGGCTATCAACTTCAGCAGTGTTTAAAGTTTATTTTTAAAAAGATTTGGAGCTGTGTGCTTTTCTAATGGATGGGCAAGAGGCTTTATGGCCTGCTGAAATGAAATGGCCACATTTCAGTTCCATGGTTCCCCAAACCTGGAGACCTGTCCTGGGGGGCTTGGTGTAAACCGGTTTGGTGTCCGACCTTTCCTTTTTCATACATGCACAGAAATCATTCACCGACTCAAAACCCGGCTAGTATTTACATGACAAATAATAATGGCTAAGGATTGGGTTACCTGTGTCCTTGACTACCACAGAGGAAGGTTGTGTTTAGGAGTCCGCTCTACCCGCTTCTGCTTTATTTCTCTTTCTTTCGCCACTTTTTTCGCCCACTATTTTATTTTATGTATTCTAAGTTTTATGTCACACTGAATAGCAAACAGTGGACTACCATCGTAGACCACACGATTTGTTACCTACCTAGAATACTACCACTAGCACGGCCTGCTAGCATCACCCCTAAAATGCCTCTGCTTGTGGGTACTGAAAGAAGTACTGAACACTGTGTGAAACTGCTACAGACATTAAACTTTACTTGAAACCAGGATAATTGCATTAGAAAGGAACAAAGATCAAGATACAGTCCTGGTGGCATCCTTGGACGGTGAGTTAGCTTAGACACAGACACAGCTGAATGATGATGAAAATTTCACTGTATCCTGCCTGAAGTTGACAAGAGGAAGACTAGTTCTAAAGAAAACAATCGAACCAGCACCAATGTTTCATATTGGCATAAATTTTGGTGCCATGCCGAAACAGAGAGGCAAAGCAAAGCAACAAGCTCACTCGACGGCAAATGCTATGCTAACTTAAGTAGCATGGACCCAGTCGGACTAGCCTATCACCAAAGTCAACGTTGGTCGCTACAAAACAGATTCCTGCCACAACGAGAGTCCGATGGCCGACAGCTTGCAGAACCGTGATGAGAAATTGGAAACGGAACCATGGACTATGTCACCCGGCAGGCGAGCCACTCATGGATCTTCAAACGTTAGCCCCAGGACACATCCTGGCATACGGCCCGGACAGGGGTTTGTCCCACAGCAAGCGGCTAAACTGGACACTCTGATTGTAGGAGATTCTGCTATCAGGGTCATACACAGTAAGAAGAATAAAACATGCTGCTTCCAGCTGTGACGGTCAGTGATGTTAATCAGAAATTAACCACAATTATATCAGAAAATCCGAAATTTACTCAGATCATGTGCATACAGTATTCAATGATATTCGCAGAGAACTATAAGAACCGTTAAAGAGGGATTTCACTAAACTCTTAGACACACAAATTAGACATGAAATCATTCATCAGTGGACCCCTCCCAACAGATGATAGGGAAATTAATACGTTCAGTCGTCTACTTGGACTCAATACATGGCTTTTCAGAGTCTGCAATGAAAGAGGGAGGAACTTTATTGACAATTTAAATGTGTTCTGGGGGCGCAAATATCTTTTCGAAGCAGACGGCTTCAACCCAAACAGGTTTGGCTCAGGGACTAATTAAGGCTTTTTCTATTCTGGCTTTCCCACCCCCAGTCCTGACACACAGGCCGACAGTCAGAGCACAGGCCTTGAAGAATGGTAGACCACAGCCCATTGCCCCTCCCCCATCGACGATGTCAGCAGCCACCCCCTTTCCCTCTCCCCCATCGATGATGACCTCCCTCAGCCACAACACCCCCCCTCCACCCTCCACCGCCTCCACCCATTAGATTTCACTGATGAAATGAAGAAACAGGAAGTTGTTGGTACTAGATTTGCATCTGTGTCTATGATGCCCAGCCACGCCTTCACCATCACAGGACACCTGTGCCCTCCCTCACGCTCCGGGCACAGGCAGGCAGCCCCTCCGCAGGCAACCCAAGTAAAGGGTGCCCCCTTAAACTGAAACCATGGTTGGAACAAAACTGACAGTGCAAATATTCTGATAGAGGACAGCTCCTTCCAACTTTAACTTCTTGGATGAATGTAGATCTCGAAAAAGAGGTGGAGGGGTTGCTGTTATATTTAAAAATGTATATCAGGGTAAACAGATGTCATTTGGTGATTTCCCATCCTTTGAATACCTTTTTTTTGTGCTGTTTTGAAATGTTCCAACTTTACAGAACTATTTAATTTATATTATATATTTGTCTAGCATCTCCACTGACTGACAGTCTAGTTATAACTGGTGACTTTAATTTTCATGCTGATGATTTGAATGCTATGGGTGCAAAACAAATCTTTGCTATCTGGACACATTTGATCTGTCTCAACACGTACATCAGGGCTACTCATTGTAAGGGGCACACCCTGGACTTGTTTATCACGAAGGGTCTCAGTGTTTCTGTTATTCTGTGATTGATCCTTCCCTGTCTGACCACTTTTGTGTTTTCTTTGATATATCCTTTATTCCTGACATATAGATCAAATCAAATACTATCAGAAATGGTATATCATTGAGTATTCTAGTGAACGCCATGTTACCACCTCCCTCCCCATGTTATACTGATGATCTTGTAGATAACTTTAATTCCAAAATTGTGAATGTTATAGATGTCATTGCACCTGCTAAGGTTAAAATAATCTCTGGTAAGCAAAAAGCACCTGGAGAAATGTTGCTTCTGTAACAGCCAGAAAAGAGAACGCCGGAAAGCTGAACGCATCTTGGGAAAAACAAAACTTCATGTTCACCATGACATCATAAAAGGTGCTAGAGAAACTTTTTTTCTCCAATTTACAACTATTGATATACTGACTAATCCCCAACACAAATACCCCTGGAACTCCTTTCCACCCAGAAATGCAACGAGTTTGCATCCTTTTTTACTGATAACATTTAAGGCATTAGACACAACATCAATATTTCCACTTCAAACTAAATGTTGACTACCTTGTTTAGGCAAAAGTAACGTGGCAATGATGACACGCTTTATTGTCATAGACTCAAAAACTCTTGAGGAAACGGTGACAAAACTTAAACCATCCAACTGCTGCCTCGATGCCTTACCTACCAGCTTCTTTAAGAATGTTTTGGACTTAGTTAGAAATAGACGTACTGCAAATAGTTAACAGTTTCCCCAATCAGGCAATTTTCCAAAAGCCTTGAAAACTGCAGTTATTAAACCCCTTTTAAAAAAGCAGAGTCTAGTTGTCTCTATCATGACTAACAACTACAGACCGATATCAAATCTACTGTTGTTAAGTAAAATCATTGAGAAAGTTGTCCCCAGCAACTTAATCATTTCCTAGCCTCAACTGGCGGCTATGATAACCTCCAGTCAGGATTTCGACCTCTTCACAGCACTGAGACTGCTCTTATTAATGTTGTAAATGACACCCATCTTAACACTGACCGGCAACATTTCAATATTAATGCTATTAGACCTCAGCGCTGCATTCGACACTGTTGACCACTCAATACTTTTGAACAGGTTGGAAAACTGGGTAGGGCTTTCAGGCACAGTCTTAAGTTGGTTCAGTTCCATTGGCAACTATGTATCTGAACTAACTAACATGACGCGTGGAGTTCCCCAAGGTTAAATCCTTTTTGACTTTAAAGAAGGAACAACAAATGTATTCATTGATTTATCCTGTGATTCAAGTTATATCCTGTTGGAGTCTTTAATTAAATGTAAGCTACATGTTTAACTTTACTTTGAGCTTCGATGTCAAATTGGGTATCATGTGCTTAGGAATATGTGACTTATAATTTCTCAAATGTTTCTTGAAACTGAAACATATAATGCATATAATGCATTTTGGCCATTGTGGCTTTATAACCTATTTAACAAACCATATATCCTTTACAGACAGGTGGAATAAATGTGTTGAAAATCCCCATATGCTTTCCCTGTCTCATCTACAACATTGTGTAGAGGTTGGCCTTTTGGTTGTGACAGTTAACATCCGAATTCGCTCCATAGAGCTCCACTCGATGTGGTCGAAGGTCTGTCCATCATTCTTCTAAACTATGTATTTTACTGGGTTACTTAAGTCTACCACTACGTCTACACCGTCGTAGTTATACGGACTCTGTGTACCCCAATAGGTTCCCATTGATTGGCATTGTAGCACTTCAGGGTGGAAAATTCCTCTGAGTGAATTCTGCTCACACAAGGTGGCAAATGAAGCTGTTTAGAAGCCATTGATTTCTTCTGGCTGGTGTCAAGACGAGTGTGTGTCTGTGTGTGTGTATGCACGTGCGCCCTTTTATTGCTCAGACATGTTTTTCTTCTCATGTTTCACAGTGGAAACGGTTTATCTCATCTGTCCAGCTCTCTTGGTTGGATGACAGGTCCTTGCTTTGACCATTGGTTGGATATTGATCCTGGTTGCATCCGTCTGTGATGTAGGCCTAGAGACTAACCTTTCATTAAGCGTCTCTCTTCAAAAGGAGAGTTTGTTTTGCAATTCCTGCATGACAGGTCCTGAAGAGGAGGCGACAGCTGTCTGTGCTGGGACCATTTTATACAGTCTAATATGTTTATGGTTGGGACAAAATGCGCTGTGAGAATTCTAGAAAACCGTAAACCAAAAAAGATTGATTTGAAATGCAAAATAAACAAACATTCAAACTGTATGGCCAATATATCCAATCGAAGAGTCCCCATCAGTTTTTTTTTATTGAAACAATTTGCATGGCTTTCTATCTGCAAAGAATAGTGCGTCAACAAATGTTTGTATTGTGTCTTTTCCTCGTTGGTGTCTTTTGTGGGTGGGTGTGAAAACTAATCATGTTTTCCTCGTGGATAAATAAGGGTTACCCCTCCAACAATGGAGACATCAGCAGTGAGGCTGAAAAGACGCACTATTGATTTGAGGCACTTGTGTGCATTTGCAAAACAAGGCATACCCCCATTCCCGCGGCTTTCCTTTTCATACCAATGAATTCAGCATTGTATTCATGCGAGGAAAAAAAGTTAATAAAAGAGACTAATTACTGCCACATTAATGCACCTAGACCTCCCCCACGCGAAGCACATGCAAGCCACATGTGCAGGAGAGAGAAGCAAGGGAACACGGTGATATTACACAGCATTTTATTATTAAAATGAAACACTTTCGATGTTTGCCCTCGGGTACCACTCTGCTACCCAGCAAGAATCATCTTCGTTAGCATCGGCTGAGCCTCCGGCTTAGATTGACCACGAAGGCAACTCTAGCCAGACGTGCCTGATGAGGAGCTCCCGTTCTTTACTTTGTGTCCTCTTGGATGTCAAACTGTCGGTTGGGTTTGGTGGACTCCAGCATGAGTTCGTACAGCTGGCCTATCTGCTCATCTGGAAGTCCTTAAACTTCTCCTCCGTCAGAGCAGCGCCCAGATTGCTTCTCGGGATGAGGTGCCGGATGATCCAGCACCGGGTCTGTAGGGTGTCCTTGTAACTCTGTGTGGAAAGAGGACACAGACATACAACTGAGATCCGATGGCGTTCGTACTCATGTCAGTGACACAAAACACAGGTTATTGCAATTTCTGTTTCTGATTGTGGCTTAAATGAGTGCTGTCAGTGCTGTCCTGTTCATAAAGGTCCTAAACAAATCCATTGTTATCGCAGGAGATCAATAAAATATCATTGAGAGCTATCTGCTTTAATATGGATATAGCTTTTCGTGTCTGGATCTGTTCTTAAAAGACTGTATTACAGTAAAGTGATCAAATTTTCCAGACTGTTCCAAGTGGAACTGTATTAAAAGTGGAATGAATACAGAATAGCTTGTCACCTCCACATTACCAATGATGGCTTCTCAGAAGTTGTACCATTTGTTGTAACGTTTGTCTATCTCTTGCATACACAGACAGAGAGAGACAGAGAGACAGATCTAATTTGACCAAAAAAGTAATTTGGCTACCTCTGTTTTTTGATTAATAATGCCAGTTATGAATCATCCCAGAGAAGAGCGTCATTTAGAATTATTGACCTGCAACATATTTTTTCATTCATAAAAAGCCATCTGTGCGCCTGACAGAACCAACGTCAAAGGCTATGCTTTTCCACTCAGCAGAAAGCATCTCCAAATGTATGCTGGAATGGTTTCAGCATTGGCAATAACAAAGCCTTTCTCTTAAAGGTTTTCCCCTTGTGCATAATGGAATTAGGTTGTGAGTGCCAGTGAGTAATATATCTACCAGAGGAGCGACAGTGGCTTAAACCCACTAGGGAAAGTTCTGAGACGCATCACAGCTGTATTAGCTATTAACTCTTCTTAAACACTTTGGAATATTGTTCCTGGTATGGTAAATAAAATGATCACAAAAAAATGGAAGAATAGATGGATCCATCTACAATAAATCGATAGAACTTACATTAAGGCCACCTCCATTATTAAATTAAAGCATAACGGAAATCACTAAAGACGTCCGAATCCGTCATTCGATTAATGGTCCAGTTCCAGGAAATAGTTTGATTAGCTCACTCTATCCTGACCATTACCTCACATTTTTCTGCTGTTGATAATGTTTACATTTTTTTGCATCTACCTTTATACTACTTATGGGTGACAGTAGCTCAGGGGTAGGAGCAGGTCGTCTGGCAACCAGAAGGTTGCTGGTTTGATGCCTGGTTCAAACCGCAACCTGTGTGTGTGTGTGTGTGTGTGAAGGTGTCCTCGAGCAAGACACCTAACCCTAACTGCTCCTGACGAGCTGGCTGTTCCCTTGCATGGTTGACACCGCCGTCGGTGTATGAATGTGTGTATGAATGAGTGAATGTGAGGCACAAAATGTTAAGTGTACGTTTGAAAGGCACTATAAAATGAAATCCAATTACCATCTTATTGTAATGTGTAAGAATATCTGTATATATTTTTTGTTTTAATCATTTTACATTTTAAAATCTTCCCATCTGGGATCAACAAAGTACTATCTTATCTTATTAGTATTCAGTTTTTATTTTGCTAAAATAAGGCCTATCCATACAAGTTTGTCAACCAACTGATTTTAGTCCCGAATGAACTTAAAACGGTCTGGCAAAAAGTACAAAATGATCTAAGCTGCCACACAAGACTTATCTTTGCTGAAACATTTCTTTGTGCTGCTACTATTCCTACATCTTTGTGCTTATATTGGGAGAGCTTAAATACAGTCCCTGACAAAAGCCTTGTCACTTATCCATTTTGTAGAAACAACAGCTTATAACCTGACTTTTAATTAATCCATTGGTTTTAGAAATGGATATGAAAGCTAAAACCCTCCCAAATTATGTTTAATATACTAAAATGAATTTGCTTCACTGAAGAAAGATTGATCATTTAATGAACACAGAAAGGTCAGATTTTGGCAAGACAAAAGTTTTGTCGCCTACAGAGAGTAATCTGAAAATTGAACAAATAATTTACTTCAAATTCAAATACAAAAATATGTTGCATAACATCAGTGAATTAAGTAGTGGTGCTGTGAGATCCATATTTAATATCTTGTATGACTTCCATGAGCTTGAAGGACTGCATCCATGCGGTTCGACAATGATTCATACAATGTATTGATGAAGTCATCAGGAATAGCAAAGAAAGCAGTCTTACATGCCTCCCAGAGTTCATCAAGATTTTTGGTTTCGTCTTCCATGCTCCCTCTTTCATTCTACCCCAGACATGATCAATGATGTTCATGTCTGGTGACTGGGCTGGCCAGTCCTGGAGCACCTTGATCTTCTTCGCCTTCGTAGAGATGGACGTATGCGATGGAGCACCATCCTGCTGCAAAATTTGACCCCTTTTATGGTTGGGAATGTAAGAGGTAGCTAATACTTCTTGATATTTTAGGCTATTGATATTGCCTTCCACCCTGCAAATCTCTCGCACACCCCTATACTGGATGTAACCCCAGACCATGATTTTTCCGCCACCAAACATAACCGTTTTCTGGGTGAATCTTGGATCCATGCGAGCTCCAGTAGGTCTCCTGCAATATTTGCGGCAGCTGTGATGTGTACTTCCATCTCTACATCAAAGTTCCTCAAGGCGAAGTCCTGGAGCACCTTGATCTTTCAAGGTGCTCCAGGACTGGCCAGCCCAGGCACCAGACATGAACATCATTGAGCATGTCTGGGGTAGAATGAAAGAGGGAGCATGGAAAACGAAACCAAAGAAGAATGTTGATGAACTCTGGGAGGCATGTAAGACTGCTTTCTTTGCTATTCCTGATGACTAAATCAATAAATTGTATGAATCATTGTCGAACCGCATGGAGTCAAACTGCATGGATGCAGTCCTTCAAGCTCATGGAAGTCATACAATATATTAAATATGGATCTCACAGCACCACTACTTAATTCACTGATGTTATGCAACATATTTTTGTATTTGAAGTAAATTATTTGTTCAATTTTCACATTACTCACTGTAGGCGACAAAACTTTTGTCTTGCCAAAATCTGACCTTTCTTTGTTCATTAAATGATCAATCTTTCTTCAGTGAAGCAAATTCATTTTAGTATATTAAACATAATTTGGGAGGGTTTTAGCTTTCATATGAGCCATTTCTAAAACCAATGGATTAATTGAAAGTCAGGTTATAAGCTGTTGTTTCTACAAAATGGATAAGTGACAAGACTTTTGTCAGGGACTGTATTTAAGCTCTCCCAATATAAGCACAAAGATGTAGGAATAGTAGCAGCACAAAGAAATGTTTCAGCAAAGATAAGTCTTGTGTGGCAGCTTAGATCATTTTGTTACTTTTGCCAGGACCGTTTTAAGTTCATTCGGGACTAAAATCAGTTGGTTGACAAACTTGTATGGGATAGGCCTTATTTTAGCAAAATAAAAACTGAATACTAATAAGATAAGATAGTACTTTGTTGATCCCAGATGGGAAAGATTTTAAAATGTAAAATGATAAAACAAAAAATATATACAGATATGTCTATATACACATTACAATAAGATGGTAATTGGATTTCATTTATATAGTGCCTTTCAAACGTACAGCTTAACATTTTGTGCCTCACATTCACTCATTCATACACACATTCATACACCGACGGCGGTGTCAACCATGCAAGGGAACAGCCAGCTCGTCAGGAGCAGTTAGGGTTAGGTGTCTTGCTCGAGGGACACCTTCACACACACACACACACACAGGTTGCTGGTTTGAACCAGGCATCAAACCAGCAACCTTCTGGTTGCCAGACGACCTGCTCCTACCCCTGAGCTACTGTCACCCATAAGTAGTATAAAGGTAGATGCAAAAATAAATGTAAACATTATCAACAGCAGAAAAATGTGAGGTAATGGTCAGGATAGGAGTGAGCTAATCAAACTATTTCCTGGAACTGGACCATTAATCGAATGACGGATTCGGACGAGTCTTTAGTGATTTCCGTTATGCTTTAATTTAATAATGGAGGTGGCCTTTAATGTAAGTTCTATCGATTTATTGTAGATGGATCCATCTATTCTTCCATTTTTTTGTGATCATTTTTATTTACCATACCAGGAACAATATTCCAAAGTGTTAAGAAGAGTTAATAGCTAATACAGCTGTGATGCGTCTCAGAACTTTCCCTAGTGGGTTTAAGCCAGCTGTCGCTCCTCTGGTAGATATATTACTCACTGGCACTCACAACCTAATTCCATTATGCACAAGGGAAAAGCCTTTAAGAGAAAGGCTTTGTTATTGCCAATGCTGAAACCATTCCAGCATACATTTGGAGATGCTTTCTGCTGAGTGGAAAAGCAGTAGCCTTTGACGTTGGTTCTGTCAGGCGCACAGATGGCTTTTTATGAATGAAAAAATATGTTGCAGGTCAATAATTCTAAATGACGCTTCTCTGGGATGATTCATAACTGGCATTATTAATCAAAAAACAGAGGTAGCCAAATTACTTTTTTGGTCAAATTAGATCTGTCTCTCTGTCTCTCTCTGTCTGTGTATGCAAGAGATAGACAAACGTTACAACAAATGGTACAACTTCTGAGAAGCCATCATTGGTAATGTGGAGGTGACAAGCTATTCTGTATTCATTCCACTTTTAATACAGTTCCACTTGGAACAGTCTGGAAAAATTTGATCACTTTACTGTAATACAGTCTTTTAAGAACAGATCCAGACACGAAAAGCTATATCCATATTAAAGCAGATAGCTCTCAATGATATTTTATTGATCTCCTGCGATAACAATGGATTTGTTTAGGTGGACCTTTATGAACAGGACAGCACTGACAGCACTCATTTAAGCCACAATCAGAAACAGAAATTGCAATAACCTGTGTTTTGTGTCACTTGACATGAGTACGAACGCCATCGGGATCTCAGTTTGTATGTCTGTGTCCTCTTTCCACACAGAGTTACAAGGACCCTACAGACCCAGGTGCTGGATTCATCCGGGCACCTCATCCCGAGAAGCAATCTGGGCGCTGCTCTGACGGAGGAGAAGTTTAAGGACTTCCAGGATGAGCAGATAGGCCAGCTGTACGAACTCATGCTGGAGTCCACCAAACCCAACCGACAGTTTGACATCCAAGAGGACACAAAGTAAAGAACGGGGAGCTCCTCATGGCACGTCTGGCTAGAGTTGCCTTCGTGTGTCAATCTAAGCCGGAGGCTCAGCCGATGCTAACGAAGATGATTCTTGCTGGGTAGCAGAGTGGTACCCGAGGGCAAACATCGAAAGTGTTTCATTTTAATAATAAAAGTGCTGTGTAATATCACCGTGTTCCCTTGCTTCTCTCTCCTGCACATGTGGCTTGCATGTGCTTCGCGTGGGGGGAGGTCTAGGTGCATTAATGTGGCAGTAATTAGTCTCTTTTATTACTTTTTTTTCCTCGCATGAATACAATGCTGAATTCATTGGTATGAAAAGGAAAGCCGCGGGGAATGGGGGTATGCCTTGTTTTGCAAATGCACACAAGTGCCTCAAATCAATAGTGCGTCTCTTTCAGCCTCACTGCTGATGTCTCCATGTTGGAGGGGTAACCCTTATTTATCCACGAGGAAAACATGATTAGTTTCACACCCACCACAAAAGACACCAACGAGGAAAGACACAATAAAACATTTGTTGACGCACTATTCTTTGCAGATAGGAAAGCCATGCAAATTGTTTCAAAAAAAAAACTGATGGGGACTCTTCGATTGGATATATTGGCCATACAGTTTGAATGTTTGTTTATTTTGCATTTCAAATCAATCTTTTTTTGGTTTACGGTTTTCTAGAATTCTCACAGCGCATTTTGTCCCAACCATAAACATATTAGACTGTATAAAATGGTCCCAGCACAGACAGCTGTCGCCTCTCTCTTCAGGACCTGTCATGCAGGAAATTGCAAACAAACTCTCCTTTTGAAGAGAGACGCTTAATGAAAGGTTAGTCTCTAGGCCTACATCACAGACGGATGCAACCAGGATCAATATCCAACCAATGGTCAAAGCAAGGACCTGTCATCCAACCAAGAGAGCTGGACAGATGAGATAAACCGTTTCCACTGTGAAACATGAGAGAAGAAAAACATGTCTGAGCAATAAAAGGGCGCACGTGCATACACACACACAGACACACACTCGTCTTGACACCAGCCAGAAGAAATCAATGGCTTCTAAACAGCTTCATTTGCCACCTTGTGTGAGCAGCAGAATTCACTCAGAGGAATTTTCCACCCTGAAGTGCTACAATGCCAATCAATGGGAACCTATTGGGGTACACAGAGTCCGTATAACTACGACGGTGTAGACGTAGTGGTAGACTTAAGTAACCCAGTAAAATACATAGTTTAGAAGAATGATGGACAGACCTTCGACCACATCGAGTGGAGCTCTATGGAGCGAATTCGGATGTTAACTGTCACAACCAAAAGGCCAACCTCTACACAATGTTGTAGATGAGACAGGGAAAGCATATGGGGATTTTCAACACATTTATTCCACCTGTCTGTAAAGGATATATGGTTTGTTAAATAGGTTATAAAGCCACAATGGCCAAAATGCATTATATGCATTATATGTTTCAGTTTCAAGAAACATTTGAGAAATTATAAGTCACATATTCCTAAGCACATGATACCCAATTTGACATCGAAGCTCAAAGTAAAGTTAAACATGTAGCTTACATTTAATTAAATGACTCCAACAGGATATAACTTGAATCCAGGATAAATCAATGAATACATTTGTTGTTCCTTCTTTAAAGTCAAAAAGGATTTAACCTTGGGGAACTCCACGCGTCATGTTAGTTAGTTCAGATCATAGTTGCCAATGGAACTGAACCAACTTAAGACTGTGCCTGAAAGCCCTACCCAGTTTTCCAACCTGTTCAAAAGTATTGAGTGGTCAACAGTGTCGAATGCAGCGCTGAGGTCTATTAATATTGAAATGTTGCGGTCAGTGTTAAGATGGGTGTCATTTACAACATTAATAAGAGCAGTCTCAGTGCTGTGAAGAGGTCGAAATCCTGACTGGAGGTTATCATAGCCGCCAGTTGAGGCTAGGAAATGATTAAGTTGCTGGAGGACAACTTTCTCAATGATTTTACTTAACAACAGTAGATTTGATATCGGTCTGTAGTTGTTAGTGTCATGATAGAGACAACTAGACTCTGCTTTTTTAAAAGGGGTTTAATAACTGCAGTTTTCAAGGCTTTTGGAAAATTGCCTGATTGGGGAGAACTGTTAACTATTTGCAGTACGTCTATTTCTAACTAAGTCCAAAACATTCTTAAAGAAGCTGGTAGGTAAGGCATCGAGGCAGCAGTTGGATGGTTTAAGTTTTGTCACCGTTTCCTCAAGAGTTTTTGAGTCTATGACAATAAAGCGTGTCATCATTGCCACGTTACTTTTGCCTAAACAAGGTAGTCAACATTTTAGTTTGAAGTGGAAATATTGATGTTGTGTCTAATGCCTTAAATGTTATCAGTAAAAAAGGATGCAAACTCGTTGCATTTCTGGGTGGAAAGGAGTTCCAGGGGTATTTGTGTTGGGGGATTAGTCAGTATATCAATAGTTGTAAATTGGAGAAAAAAAGTTTCTCTAGCACCTTTTATGATGTCATGGTGAACATGAAGTTTTGTTTTTCCCAAGATGCGTTCAGCTTTCGGCGTTCTCTTTTCTGGGCTGTTACAGAAGCAACATTTCTCCAGGGTGCTTTTTGCTTACCAGAGATTATTTTAACCTTAGCAGGTGCAATGACATCTATAACATTCACAATTTTGGAATTAAAGTTATCTACAAGATCATCAGTATAACATGGGGAGGGAGTGGTGGTAACATGGCGTTCACTAGAATACTCAATGATATACCATTTCTTGATAGTATTTGATTTGATCTATATGTCAGGAATAAAGGATATATCAAAGAAAACACAAAAGTGGTCAGACAGGGAAGGATCAATCACAGAAATAACAGAAACACTGAGACCCTTCGTGATAAACAAGTCCAGGGTGTGCCCTTACAATGAGTAGCCCCTTGTACGTGTTGAGACAGTTCAAATGTGTCCAGAATAGCAAAGATTTGTTTTGCACCCATAGCATTCAAATCATCAGCATGAAAATTAAAGTCACCAGTTATAACTAGACTGTCAGTCAGTGGAGATGCTAGACAAATATATAATATAAATATAATAGTTCTGTAAAGTTGGAACATTTCAAAACAGCACAAAAAAAGGTATTCAAAGGATGGGAAATCACCAAATGACATCTGTTTACCCTGAAATACATTTTTAAATATAACAGCAACCCCTCCACCTCTTTTTCGAGATCTACATACATCCAAGAAGTTAAAGTTGGAAGGAGCTGTCTCAATCAGAATATTTGCACTGTCATTTTGTTCCAACCATGTTTCAGTTTAAGGGGGCACCCTTTACTTGGTTGCCTGCTGAGGGGCTGCCTGCCTGTGCCCGGAGCGTGGGAGGGCACAGGTGCCTGGAGTGGTGAAGGGCGTGGGCTGGGCATCATAGACACAGATGCAAATCTAGTACCAACAACTTCCTGTTTCTTCATTTCATCAGTGAAATCATAATGGGTGGAGGCGGTGGAGGGTGGAGGGGGGGTGTTGTGGCTGAGGGAGGTCATCATCGATGGGGGAGAGGGAAAGGGGGTGGCTGCTGACATCGTCGATGGGGGAGGGCATGGGCTGTGGTCTACCATTCTTCAAGGCCTGTGCTCTGACTGTGGCCTGTGTGTCAGACTGGGGTGGGAAAGCCAGAATAGAAAAAGCCTTAATTAGTCCTGAGCCAAACCTGTTTGGGTTGAAGCCGTCTGCTTCGAAAAGATATTTGCGCCCCCAGAACACATTTAAATTGTCAATAAAGTTCTCCCTCTTTCATTGCAGACTCTGAAAAGCCATGTATTGAGTCCAAGTAGACGACTGAACGTATTAATTTCCTATCATCTGTTGGGAGGGGTCCACTGATGAATGATTTCATGTCTAATTTGTGTGTCTAAGAGTTTAGTGAAATCCCTCTTTAACGGTTCTTATAGTTCTCTGCGAATATCATTGAATACTGTATGCACATGATCTGAGTAAATTTCGGATTTTCTGATATAATTGTGGTTAATTTCTGATTAACATCACTGACCGTCACAGCTGGGAAGCAGCATGTTTTATTCTTCTTACTGTGTATGACCCTGATAGCAGAATCTCCTACAATCAGAGTGTCCAGTTTAGCCGCTTGCTGTGGGACAAACCCCTGTCCGGGCCGTATGCCAGGATGTGTCCTGGGGCTAACGTTTGAAGATCCATGAGTGGCTCGCCTGCCGGGTGACATAGTCATGGTCCGTTTCCATTTCTCATCACGGTTCTGCAAGCTGTCGGCCATGGACTCTCGTTGTGGCAGGAATCTGTTTTGTAGCGACAACGTTTGACTTTGGTGATAGGCTAGTCCGACTGGTCCATGTACTTAAGTTAGCATAGCATTTGCCGTCGAGTGAGCTTGTTGCTTTGCTTTGCCTCTCTGTTTCGGCATGGCACCAAATTTATGCCAATATGAAACATCTGGTGCTGGTTCGATTGTTTTCTTTAGAACTAGTTCCTCTTGTCAAACTTCAGGCAGGATACAGTGAAATTTTCATCATCATTCAGCTGTGTCTGTGTCTAAGCTAACTCACCGTCCAAGGATGCCACCAGGACTGTATCTTGATCTTTGTTCCTTTCTAATGCAATTATCCTGGTTTCAAGTAAAGTTAATGTCTGTAGCAGTTTCACACAGTTTTCAGTACTTCTTTCAGTACCACAAGCAGAGGCATTTTAGGGGTGATGCTAGCAGGCCGTGCTAGTGGTAGTATTCTAGGTAGGTAACAAATCGTGTGGTCTACGATGGTAGTCCACTGTTTGCTATTCAGTGTGACATAAAACTTAGAATACATAAAATAAAATAGTGGGCGAAAAAAGTGGCGAAAGAAAGAGAAATAAAGCAGAAGCGGGTAGAGCGGACTCCTAACACAACCTTCCTCTGTGGTAGTCAAGGACACAGGTAACCCAATCCTTAGCCATTATTATTTGTCATGTAAATACTAGCCGGGTTTTGAGTCGGTGAATGATTTCTGTGCATGTATGAAAAAGGAAAGGTCGGACACCAAACCGGTTTACACCAAGCCCCCAGGACAGGTCTCCAGGTTTGGGGAACCATGGAACTGAAATGTGGCCATTTCATTTCAGCAGGCCATAAAGCTCTTGCCATCCATTAGAAAAGCACACAGCTCCAAATCTTTTTAAAAATAAACTTTAAACACTGCTGAAGTTGATAGCCATGACAGCTTGGTTTAGGTGATCATTTTTTACCTTTGTTTTTCATTCCTGCCCTCTCTTTACTCTCAAATCTTGCTGTTGTAAACTATTGAGAGTTGTAAAGATGAGGATTTAGAAAATAACCCCCCCCCTCCCTCTCTGTCCTATTTCTCCGCCATTGAGAAGTGTTTTATTCACGCACGTTGTTGAGCCATGTGTGTGCATGCCATTGACAGGCAAGATGGATTCCCACTGAAATGATCAGGAAGCGGTCCAAAATCTAAATAGTCTCATACAGAGACAGGCGCAGCCAACCAGAACAGATCATTCCCACAGCATTTTACTCACTAACAGCTGGATGGCTATGGCATCTAACCAATTACACTCAAAGTTTCCTTAAATCTTACTTACAGCTTCTTTATTTAGCTGGGGGTGCCAACGTGCCAGTGCTGTTTAAGTTCTTATTACACATCATGGAAAGCATACAGACTTTACTTTCATACATGCATATATAAGCACTTGATAATGTTAAATAGAGCTGCACAACCTGGAATCCCCTCCATAAAGGGCATGTCATACCCATGTCTAAAATATAGGCGAGCAAGTCTATTTTGCTTCATGAAATTTTAAGCATGATATTCTTTGAGTACTTTGTTGTGAAAGCACTTTGTAAATAGTTTAAAGGAAAATGTCTTGGAACACTACAACACAGAATGTCTAATGTCAAGCTTGAGATGCTAAAATGTCACAACTCACACCCATCACTAATACCTTTAACCCATAGCCCTGTAAGGTCATAAAATGAACAAACTTAAGAGCTCCAATGTTCGCAATGTTCCCTCTTATATTAATCCCTTACAACGGTTAACTTTACTTTCCTTTGTTGCCAATGTTTGTACAAATCTTCCAATGGACTCTTGGCAAAATACACAAATTATAAATATCAAAATGAAGAAATTGAATTTTCCAGTGAAGATGTTTAGGGTTGCCAAACCTATTTGTGAAAAGACAAGCATTGGAGCATATAACATCTAGCAAACTACAGGTGTAAAGCTCCCAAATTAGTTGTATTGGAGAAAACTAGTTCAACAAAAACCTTAAAACAAACCTTTCAACACCATCAGTTGACGGTTGCCAGGTACAAAGGATTATTTAAATACAGCACAGCAACAGAATGAAACCACATTGCACAGAATTAAATCTGTCTAGCATGCCAACATTTTACCAAACCTTAACACGGCCATCTTTGGTCTAGTCAGTCTACAGTCTCTGAAAGACTTCTAAAAGTCCAGTAGGGGAAACAATGGATGGATCAGGAACAGAGCACATGTCCTTTACTTTGTAGATGTCCTTTACTTCACTCGGTTTGATCTGCCAGGCTTCAACCCGAGAGATTTTGGCGGGTGTTTCGGAGACATTGGAGTCCTGCAGAATAAGCACCATCAGTTCCTCATGGTTGGACGTTAAGAGACTTTCAACTGTGACAGAAGGGTGTATGCCAAGAAGACACACTTCTGATGTTTGTCAACAATACAAGCCATGGACGAATTCTGTAGTACACTCCCATACCAGTTGACAGTGGCCAGTACAAAGGATCCTGCCAGAAGTAGGCCTAAATCTAATGCAGCATTGCATAGGACATCCTTTAACCCAGTGGATCTCCTTTAACCCAGTGGACGTCCTTTAACCAGTGGAAGTCCTTTAACCCAGTCGACATCCTTTAACCCAGTGGAAGTCCTTTAACCCAGTGGAAGTCCTTTAACCCAGTCGACGTCCTTTAACTCAGTGGACGTCCTTTAACCCAGTGAACGTCTTTAACCCAGTGGAAGTCCTTTAACCCAGTCGACGTCCTTAACCCAGTGGATCTCCTTTAACCAGTCGACATCCTTTAACCCAGTGGAAGTCCTTTAACCCAGTCGACGTCCTTTAACCCAGTGATCTCCTTTAACCCAGTGGAAGTCCTTTAACCCAGTCGACGTCCTTTAACCAGTGGAAGTCCTTTAACCCAGTCGACATCCTTTAACCCAGTGGACGTCCTTTAACCCAGTGGAAGTCCTTTAACCCAGTGGAAGTCCTTTAACCCAGTGGAAGTCCTTTAACCCAGTCGACGTCCTTTAACTCAGTGGACGTCCTTTAACCCAGTGAACGTCCTTTAACCCAGTGGAAGTCCTTTAACCCAGTCGACGTCCTTTAACCCAGTGGATCTCCTTTAACCCAGTGAATGTCCTTTAACCCAGTGAAGTCCTTTAACCCAGTCGACGTCCTTTAACCCAGTGGATCTCCTTTAACCCAGTGGAAGTCCTTTAACCCAGTGGACGTCCTTTAACCAGTGGAAGTCCTTTAACCCAGTGAAGTCCTTTAACCCAGTGGAGTCCTTTAACAGTGGACGTCCTTTAACCCAGTGGAAGTCCTTTAACCCAGTGGACGTCCTTTAACCCAGTGGACGTCCTTTAACCAGTGGAGTCCTTTACCCAGTCGACGTCCTTTAACCAGTCGACGTCCTTTAACCAGTGGAAGTCCTTTAACCAGTCGACGTCCTTTAACCCAGTGGAAGTCCTTTAACCCAGTCGACGTCCTTTAACCCAGTGGACGTCCTTTAACCCAGTCGACGTCCTTTAACCCAGTGGAAGTCCTTTAACCCAGTCGACGTCCTTTAACCCAGTGGACGTCCTTTAACCCAGTGGAAGTCCTTTAACCCAGTCGACGTCCTTTAACCCAGTGGATCTGCTTTAACCCAGTGGAAGTCCTTTAACCCAGTCGACGTCCTTTAACCCAGTGGATCTCCTTTAACCCAGTGGAGTCCTTTAACCCAGTCGAACGTCCTTTAACCCAGTGGATCTCCTGTCCCACTTGTGAACATTTGTCCTGTAGTGGATG
>JAOPHQ010004995.1:0-25000 GCA_030340625.1 Merluccius polli
GGAACCAATTAGACCTTTCCAGTTTTCAATTATCACCCTAATGGGGTTTTCAGGATCAATGGCTAACCATGTATCTTAAGGAGGTGTCCGGCTACGAGGGACTTGGCTTGAAATACCATCGCCGTTGTCATTGTTCTTGGGTATGTTTTATGATCGTCCGAAAGCGCCATCATTGTGTCACACAATAAATAAATATCCATGCATTTTACATTCCCCCACAAAGCAAGATGACATCAAAAAGCGAGCGTCCGATGTATGTGAGGGTTAGAGATCCAATAGCACTTGGGCACTTGGACAAGAGTAGAAAATGTCATGGCTCTCGACCGCCTCCTTTGTCTCCTCAGGAACAATTTACAGTAGAAAAGTCAACGGCAAAAGCTGGCTGTCTTCCAGCACAGAGCACATGCTCCAATCTTAGCATTGAAGCGCGCGCACACACACACACACACACACACACACACACACCTTTTCTCAGGTACAAGTCTTGTCCATCTTCATGCTGGAAGTGACGGGACAGACAGAGGTGCCACATCCGGCCCCCTCATCAGTAGCATGGCTGTACAGCTCTGGGCTGTTAGGCTCAGCCAGGGAGGCTCATGTCCTGCTGGACACAGCCTACTGAACCGGTCCCGGTCTGCCCATACACCTGCTGCCACTGGGGCCGCCTTCCTGCCCCTGTAGTACGCTTCTGGATATTTCTCTGTGGGTCGGGTTCAGTCTTTCACCGTTTGTATTAGTGTGTCGCTTTCACTATTTCAATTTTTTTCTCCTGATTTGTTTTCCAACCGAAACTTCCCCACCCGTTTTGTTTTTTTCACGCCATCCGTCTTTTTTTTGTGCTATTGGGAGTGTCATTCGTTTGCCAATGTTTCCTTGTGGCAGCTCATTCCACACACACACACAGGCACCACCTGTTTTACCTCTGTGCTGCAGCAGCAACCAGACGATATGGCTAAACAACTGAACAACATGCCACCTGATAGTTATTTAACTTTCACTCTCACTCTCTCTCTCTCTCTCTCTCTCTAGGTGTGAAGCTGGGAGCAACTCAACGGCAGTCCAGAGAGGTACGTGTCGACTCCACCTGGCAAACACAGCCAATCACACGCCACCGCTGGCCACACACAGAGGGGTGACCACCTGCGTTAGTGGTCTGACCCCTGCCACTGTGAGACTGCGTCAGCTACTTGGCCCCAGCAGATGGCCCCCTAGCTGCTCTAGTATTATATGGCCGATCCGGGGAGAGCTACAGTACATCATGGCGCGTTGGATCCAAGGTTAGCGTAGAGGAGACGCTTCTAGAGCCGCTAACATTGGGTTGGCTCCTGAGGCTCTGGTACACCGTGTGCCGCGCGCGTTCACCTCTAAGGTGGTCGCCCCTGCTGCGAGGGTACAAACAAGGCTTGTATTAAAGATAATGCGGCAGTCGGTTGCCAGCCTGTGGCTATATGGCCGCGGGCCTCAGCCTAGCGCTCGTTACCCATGTGTGTAATGGACAGGGAGGAAACGCACCATCTCCTTCCGGACGCGCTGCTAGAGGTGAGGGAGTGTTGGATTAGCTGAGATACATGGTGATCTTGTAACCTTGTCTGTTGTAAAATTTTAATTTTACAATCAGTCCATTGGCTTTATGAGGGCTTTATAGCTTTTAATTGAAATAAAACATTTTTAAAAAGGCTGAATGTAGGCCCTGTGTATCAGCTGATGCCTGCCAAGCAGTGGATGATTCTAATTCAGATTTTCCATTAGGTGTTTATAGGACATTTTTATGATATTACAGCTCAGTTTATTGCTGGGTCACGAGAGTCTTTGGGGAGTGCTTGACATTTGAAATCGTCTTAAAATGAATGAGCAGTGGTTAAACAGCACCACCAAGTGTCGTGTTTTGGTATTGAAGTGAGAAAAGCAGAAGACACCCATATGCATTCATTTAGGAATAACATCCATATGCATGTGGCACTGTTGGGGAGAAAATATCCTTCAATTTGTTAATATTTTAAATTAAAATGACTAAGTCTGAAACAGTAGCCTTTGTTGTTTTTTAGGCAACTGGATCAATTTGAAACATTTTAAAAGACTAAACTCTCATTCCCATAACCACTATGCACACTGTATATGGCTCATCAATAAAAAGCTATTAAATCAGCCTGATTCTCATTCTGACCTGTCTCTGAGAGTCTGTCTCCTACCTCTCATTGTATTTATCTGTGTCTCTGCAGACTCTATGCACTCAGGACGGAGAGAGCACCAAGCGGGGCGTGGACCAGCAACATTCACCACCAGGCTGTGGACCTCCTCGCTGGCCCCGTCCCTCCCATGCAGTTCCCGGACTTCGAGAGCAGCCGACGCTCAGCCACCCCCGGCTTCCCAGAGCAGGACGCCAGCTCTGTGCATGTCACAAAAAGACACCGCAAGCTACTGAAGACCAGTCCGGTGATGCATCCCTCCAACAACTCGTCCTCGTCCTCCTCCTCCTCCTCTTCCGCTGCAAACTCGCTCCCCCCGGACGTCCTCAGCCGGTCCTCCCGCATCCAGCAAGCCCGTCAGAAACTGATGAAGGAGATCTGCGCCAAGTACAAAAGCAGCATCTCCAGGACCGTGACACCCAACGACGTGTCTCACATCTACGTCGAAAACAAGTACAAGCTGCTGTACTGCGAGGTGCCCAAGGCCGGCTGCTCCAACTGGAAGAGGATCCTGATTGTCCTGGCGGGCAAGGCAGCGGACACCCAGAGCCTCAAACACGACGCGGTGCATTACGGGAACCACCTGAATACGCTGACCAGCTATAACAGGCAGGACATCATGCAGCGTCTGAAAAGCTACACCAAAATCGCCTTCGTGCGAGAGCCGCTGGAAAGGCTGGTGTCGGCCTACAGGGACAAGCTAGAGAGCCCAAACACCTACTACCACTCGCTGTTTGGGAAGCCTATCATCGCCAAGTACAGAGCGAACGCTTCCAAGGAAGCTCTGAGCTCAGGCAACGGGGTGACCTTCCCAGAGTTTGTCCAGTACCTGTTGGACGTCCACCGGCCAGTAGGCATGGACATCCACTGGGAGCCAGCCAATCAGCTCTGCAACCCCTGCCTCTTGGACTATCAGTTCATCGGCAAGTTCGAGAACATGGAGGAGGAGGCCAACTTCCTGTTGCGGCAGATAGGGGCACCCAGCAACCTGACGATGCCCACGTCGAAGGACAGGAACCCTGAGTCCGAGAGGACCACCAAGGAGCTCACGCAAAAGTACTTCTCGCAAGTGAGCACGTGGGAGAGACAGCGACTCTATGACTTTTACTACATGGACTACTTGATGTTTAACTACTCCAAGCCCTTCAAAGATTTATATTGAACCTCCTCTTCTAAAGACTTTTCTCCAGTCACATTCCACTGCATTGTATTCCACTACGTTGAATTATCATAACCAATACATCAGCAGAAACCACCACCACACGGTTCAACTTAAACTTCGAGCAAACCAAAACCAACACGCATAAGGCGCATCAAAATCAAGCAAGAGTAAATGCTGCCTCTCGTATCCATCGACAGTCTCGTGAACAGGGATAATTACGGTATACCGTATTCTGGTATACATAACATTGGAAACATTGCATTTAAATACAGTTTGTAAATTTGCTGCGGTCTGAGAAGAGCAACCTTTTGAAGGTATCCGTATTTTTGCTTCAAGCTAAACCGCTGCTCTGTGGCATCGAACCCCCGAACCACATTGTGTGTGTGTGTGTGTGTGTGTGTGTGTGTGTCAGTTTAGTCTGCAGTCTGCAGACTAGGGACCCGTCTTTCTACTTGTATTTGTTTTCCGTGAGCAGGGATACAAATTGAGTGACTGCCAGAAGGTGAATGTCATCTAACTGTGTAGGACAATCTTCTTGAACGAAAGCCGTTAAAAAGGGGGTCATGTCAAAACGACTGAAAGACATGATGACAGCACAACATTTGAACAACAAATATATAGTTATTGTAAAATATTGCCTTCAATCAATCACCTTCAACCGGTATATTATGTTCAGATAAAAACCACTATGACCTGAAAAACAAAAACAGGAACAGGAAGCAAAGAAAGTTATCAGAAGACCATGAGACCCCCCCCCCGCGACTCCTTCAGAGGGTTGCAGTTTCCAAGGTATATCCGTCTCAACACATTGTTACAGCCCTCTGAACATTTCAAGTTACAATCTTGTCTAGCCTGTCTAATTTTTAGACAACAGCTAATCAAATAAAATGGCCGAATATTCCCCTTCAAGACGAAGGCTGTAACAGTATGCACCCCTCTGACATCATACTGCTCACTGCTCTCCTTCAAATGTAGCCCATAACCCAAGGCACATAACAGAGCCATGGAGGCGTCCACCACACCTCGTGTATTCATGCAACCAATAATACTCTGCAGCATTTCAGAGCCCTTTTCTGGCTTCTTCTTCTTCTTCTTCTTCTTCTTCTTCTTTGTCTTATATGTCTTCTTCTTCTAATGTTTAAAGATGTACAATGGGCATTCAGATGACTATCTATTTTTATATGTATTTCTACATTGGGGATTATAAATTCTGTGCTTCTTTGTGAAATCTCATTTTCCATCGGTCACATCACTAACTGCTCAAACCTCACCCCAAAGGGTTTGAATCCAAAACAGCACCTACAGGTTGAAAACTGCAAGCTACAATTTAAATCAAAATGTCTACATGTCCAGTTTGTTAGTGGACAAACATCTGGCCCTAGAGATTTTAATTGGATTAGTATTTATAAAATGCATATTTCATAGTGTAGTTTTGGACTCCAACCTGCATGTGTTTGGTGTTTTCTGTAGGACAATAGTCCCTGTACAGCTGAGCTGCACTTGGCCCAGTTACCTACGCTGGCCGCTGACATGTACCCATAGCAACTCTATACATTAATATAATACTGCACTCTTCACAAGGGTAAGATGTTGACACTGTTACTGTGACGCTGTTTAACACACACACACACGCACGCACTCATGCTAAATTATATACTATGAGCTTAGTACTCCACTCATTGTGTGTGTGTGTGTATGTGTGTGTGTGGCACCAAAGCACCAATTGCATTATAGGCAAAGTAATGAGATGATGTGAGAGGTTGTGTGTGTGTGTGTGTGTGTGTGTGTGTGTGTGTGTGTGTGTGTGTGTGTGTGTGTGTGTGTGTGTGTGTGTGTGTGTGTGTGTGTGTAGGCTGCTGCTATGCTGTTTCTGATCATATGATCACATACTTTCTATCTAAGCTGCACCATTCTCCATGCTTTCTACGTTGTACAGAAAACTCAACATCCAATGTCAGTGCAGAGCACATATATTTGTATAGGTTTGGTGCTTTGGTCCTTGACGAAAGGTCACTTGTGTTTTCATCAATGTTACAAAGCCAAGATAAAATTTAATCAAAGCATTAACTATAGTGAATTATAATTATCATAGTGATTATCTATATTATTATCTATATTTTAGTATTATTATATGTATTATTATTATTTATCATATTATTAGGGCCATTTCTGACCTTCTGGGGGCCCTAAGCCACATCCTCCATGGGGGGCCCTCTCTCCCGCTCAGCCAACTTATTGAACCTTTTTCTCAAATTTTAGAAATTCTGAAATATAAATTAAAAAAATCGTATTCATCGTTTCTCTCCCAAACCATTATTTTAGCACATTTTGAGATTGACCTAAAGATCAAAATCACTGAACAATTGTACAAAAAAAATCTTTTTTGTACAATTAAATAAATACATTTGGTAAACTTTTCACCAAATGTATTTATTTATGCATTTTTTTAAACAGGGGCCCTCTGGTGGTTTGCGGGCTGGCTTATAATAAAACAGCCCTATTATTATATTGTATTATTATAATTTGTATGCTTGTTTTAACCTACAGTAAACGCCGGGCAGTGTTTCCTGAATCAAAATTATAATGGGATTAGGTGTATATTTTAATGGAGAAAACACCTACTTGTATTTAGAGGAACTAAGAAATGTTGGGTTTTTGTTTCTTGTATTTTAAAGTATGTTAAAAAAATATATATATAGCGCACAAATTAATATTTGATTATCTTTAAGTGCTACTAGTTTGTCGCACTCATCTCA
The DNA here is from genome assembly GCA_030340625.1 of Merluccius polli. Lineage (NCBI taxonomy): Eukaryota > Metazoa > Chordata > Actinopteri > Gadiformes > Merlucciidae > Merluccius > Merluccius polli. The sequence continues at coordinate 6,105 of JAOPHQ010004995.1, forward strand.
GCTCAAATTTAACTGAATTAATTCTCCAATTCTATCTGTTACAAAATATTTTGAAAAACTGCAAAGAATTGAGACAAGACAAGGGGACAGACTAACTATCAATCACAAACTATCAATCCTAATGATCGCTAAAATGGCACAATTTTTCACTGAACAATCACTAATGTAGTTATAATATAACTTCTTCACTGCAGCCACTCCTGTCTGAAATCATTTGAATCGGTATGTTTTTAAAGACCACCGATCCGCCTACAACTCAAACAACCCAGGGTCATTTTATGTGTGGAGATGAAGTGACGTAAAGCCCTGTCTATATTTGATGCAGTGTATGTGTTTGATTATTATTGTCAGCCTATACATACGTTCAAATACTCTTGTTGAAAAGTGATGGCTGCAGTGAACAAGTGATATGGTGCAGATATACTCAAAGTTTTCCCAATGCATTTGGAGAAGTCCATCCATGGCTCATTGCAAGACAATGACACTGAACATGAATCAACGCTACAGCGAGCACAAGGCTCATCTCTTATGATGAAGAAACGTTTGGCTTTCTGCTCTGCAGCTCACATACATTGAGCTCAAAGTGTCACCATATACTGGTGTCAATCAGTGACAAAATGGAAATCACTATGGACTAAAATCTATATAAATGCTGTTTCTGTTGTCCACCTAGAAGTGACTGATGATTTAAATGGTACGTGGCAACTGTATGAAATCCTGTGACTGTAGTGTGTTGGCTTTTGCGGCTCCAGAACCTGTTTCTCGTCCAGATGGTGATCATATAATCCAAGTAGATGTAGCCAAACTTCTGCCAAAAATCTATAGCATAATTATGAGTGTTACCTAAGCTAAGTTATACGAGTCCCTATTACCCAGGCTCATCGAAGTTTATTTTTATGTTATATTGGGACTATGGACAAAACAAGAGATATCAAAAAATATTTACAGTAACGAATGTATAACTGTTTTATTGTTGGTGTATCAAATGTATAAAAGAGAAACTATCTGAAACACTTTGCCTTATTTTACACTGCCAATCAAAGGGTGTATTTCAGGAAGACTTTCTTCAGGTGGTTGTTTTTCTTTCTCATGAGTGTCTACTAATAAAAATGTCTTTAGCATTCAGTCCCCAGTCTCCTTTTTCATTATAAAAGTGTAGTAAGCATGCAAGAGACACCGAGACATTTGGCGATATTGATGAATTGTTCATTAGTTATTTATATTGTTCTGAGATGTGGTGTGTTGCTTCATCATAATAAATGTCATGTGAATTCATTGCCTTTATAAAGATATGGAAAGAAAACAAAAGGGTTAGGGGTGAATTACTAGGCAGAGGGACAGACAGGACATGCAGGACAAACATTATAAAACACAGAAAATATGAAAGGACAGAATGACAGAAGGATGTAGGGACACTTTGTACAATACACAGTTAGTGCATTAAGATGCAACATTTTCGTCATTGCCACACCTTAGTCACATTTAGTTCTAGTCTAGTGAATGAGATCATTATGACGTGTAAATTCATGTATTTTTAGTCTATTAAAAATACAGAAATATGTATTTTCAGAAGACAGCAGAATCAACACAAGGGTGTACTGCAGCAGAGAATAAGCTATATTAACTCAAACATATCAGGCATACACATAAAACATTGCAGCTCTTTTAGCGTGCCCTGCGGGTTCCCAACCTTGATTAAGACTAAAGGCGAATTTCCACAACAAATGTGTTGGGTTTGAGGGAGGCTGACACTGTGGAGGAAACACAAGCCGTTCATTTACCTCATTAGAAGAGCCCCGCTCAGGGACCTGGGATCAGTCTGGGAGCCCAGAGCCAACAAACAAGCCCAGGAACCAAGCAGCTTTCACAAGTGATCAACAACCTCGTCTCGCCTGAGTGAAGCGTTTGTCAAGTGAAGCTTTGGGTCTGGCCTTCAAGACTTAACCCCAGCCACGGGTTATGAGAACTAAGAGAGTGCTGTTTATTGTTATATTTGCATATTCAATTATAGATACAGAATTAGAATTCCATTTTCTGGTTCAATACCAGACCATATTAAGTGGCCTAAGTGTAATAAATAGGAACACATTGTGCAAACACTCATGAGAGCACAGTGAGTATTGTGGAGAATGGTAGCCTTGGAAATGAACGCTTCAGTGCCCACTCAGCATAAGAAAACTAATGCTTATGATTGTAATTCAATGGCCGATATCACATGAAATATTATGATGATGTGAAATTGAAACGTGGGCGTGCATCTCTGATTCATCGGCACGCCAAATACAAATGAACTCCTTGTTCCACATGAATTCCTGGCGCTGCGCTGGAGCCCTTTCAAGGCGCAGCATCACACGCTAAAGCCAAAGAGAGGAAATCACGACTTCTTCCTACGCTACGTCATCAAGCACGAGAAAAATGATGAGTGTGTTGTATGAGATGCTGTCACTAGGAGGGAAATGTAAAGAATCCCATTGGATGTTGAGGGCATGTGGTGCCATGAAGCCTCCCTCTATAGCAGGATGGCCTCAATTCACGAATTATGGTTTTATCACTTTGTTTCATTGAATATTACTTTATATTGAAATATATTTTATTATATTATTACATGTATTTTATTGTACATTGTGTTCATCTGCATATTCTGTATTAAATGCATCATATTCTCGGTAGGCCTAGTAGTAGCTTTAGTATATTACTAACCCGTGAGTTGAAGAGAGTCGGCTATCAGTTGATCTGATCTTTACACTGTGTCAGTTATACTGCTCTATCATTGCCAGCCAAAAGTGACGATTTGGGAACCATGTCATGCTTTTAATCCTGTAACCGTTATCCTCAAACAGATCCCAACTCAACCACATGATGGCAGCACTAGATCAGGGTTACCAGAGGTGCACCTCCACCACAGCAGCTGTATCCACATGGCACCCCAGGTTGCCTCAACTCTCACTTTATTACCCAAAGTTGGGCCACCACCTGTCATGGCTGCGTATCGGCATTAAAAAAACATCCACGCTGTGCAAAGCACCGCCACTAAATATGCCATCCGCTGGCATTGACATACTTATGCAACAGCTTTAATGATCTTGAATCAATAAACACTGGATCTATAATTAAGCCGGTCACGCAAGCTGGTGGGCAAAGAGCGGCTCTTTAACCTTGAGGCGACACACACACACACACACACTGGGTCGGCGGCGCTGGTGGGAATGGCAGCATTTAGGTGATGGAGTGGTGCTCCTGTTTGTCTTTTTAATGTCAGTTTCAGCGTAAAGGCAACATGTTTCTGATGTATTTTTAATGTAAAAGCACATCCCAGGCGAGGGCGGACATCTGTGCTCACAAGAAAGGAAATATAATCTCACGATAAAGAAGGGAAGACAATGGCCCTTGTTAAAGACGTAGAGAGTTTTCAATTCACTGCATATTAAACTGTATCCCTTGTTCTCCCTTCCTTCTGAAAATATAACGTTACTTGTGGAAATGTCTCATCTACTCTACTCTACTGTTATAATCTCTTCCCAGCCTTGGGGACAACATCATACAAAAACCTCCAGCATGTAAATAACAAACATGCTACACAACACAAAGTCCCACGAGTGCTTCACACGTGGAAAAAAAAAAATATTATACCTCAAGTGTTTATTCATATTTATATTTTAAAAAGCATCTTTAAATGCATCTATGCAACTTCCTTTTGGTCTTTTTTTTTCTTTCTTCCTTCCTTTCGGGGGCCCTTAGCTCAACAAACACCTTGTGAGGCCCCCCACTGTTTCTCCCTCTTCCCGAATGCTGCCTCTCACTCTGGGGTGAAGCGTCCATGAATCACCCATAAAAACTCCCATCGCGCTACTAACTGTCAAGCAGAGGGAGAGAGACGGGAGCGACGGAGGAGACACCTGTCCCACAGCCACCCTGGCACCAGGCATCCCGGCGGTGGAGCGAGGAGGAAATGCAACCAGAGGAAGTGCACAAAACAAGGCAACAAAACTCCCAGAGACCATCACTTATGGTGACAGGCTGGGAGGCGGCGTGCTATTAGCCGGCTGCCAGGCCGGCCCTGGGCACGGCCGTCCGGACCAGGATGGATCGGCCTCCCTCTCCGGACTAAATTAATGCTGGGAGTGGAGTGAATTGCTTTTGAAACAGTGCCCTCCTAAGGAGCTAATCAAGGCTGGAGATATCTCTCCCCGGTGCCCGCAGGCGGGCCGGCCGGTGGAGGCAGGTGGAGGCAGGTGGAGGCAGGTGCGCAGGGCCCGCTCCCAGAGCCAGGCTCTGGAGAGTCTGGAGCGGCGGCGCTGAGCCTGCTGAGGTTATCTGTAGGTTATGGTTATGGTTCATGTTCCTGTTAGTTATAGTGTTTGTGTTAGTTATAGTGTTTGTGTTGGCGTTAGTCTTTAGTGTTAGTGTTAGTCTTTAGTGTTAGTCGTTAGTCTTTAGGGTTAGTCTTTAATGTTAGTTATAGTGTTAATGTTAGTTATAGTGTTAGTTATAGTGTTAATGTTAGTTATAGTGTTAGTTATAGTGTTAATGTTAGTGTTAGTGTTAGTTATAGTGTTAATGTTAGTTATAGTGTTAGTTATAGTGTTAATGTTAGTGTTAGTTATAGTGTTAATGTTAGTGTTAGTCTTTAATGTTAGTGTTAGTCTTTAGTGTTAGTCTTTAATGTTAGTTATAGTGTTAGTTATAGTGTACACTGTTAATGTTAGTCTTAGTCTTTAGTGTTAGTCTTTAATGTTAGTTATAGTGTTAGTTATAGTTAATGTTAGTTAGAGGCACTGGCGTAGCCAGAAAAAAGACATTGGGTGTGCACCAGCAAATTCTACGGCTACGGCGTCCGCGAAATGTTCCAACGGGTTGCCGTAGTAGTGGAAATCGAATATCACTAAGCAACGGGCAAGACGGCGCGGCCTTGAGCGCAGTTATTATTCCATCAGAGTCCAGTTTCTCCGCGAGCTGTTTTTTCAAACATGATTATCAAACATCGCAATTAGCAGCAGTTAGCGCTCCCGCAATGCTTGCTGGGCGAGGGGTCACAGGTCATAGGTCAGTAGGTCAGGTTGCCAGGTGCACGTGTCGCAACGCATCGTATGACGGCAATTTTGTTGGGTGTGCCAGCTGCGTCTTTGGGTGGCGCAGGTGCCAAAAAGTGATTGTCTGCCAGAATCTGATTTCACCTGCCAAAAATTGATTGAAGGACAAATACAGTTACTCAAAGGTGATTTCTGCCTAAATATGTCTTGCTCCCATTCATAAGCTTCATAATATAAACACTGGAGCTCACAGCTTGGAATTCTTTTAAAGGACCATTACAACACAAAATAGGCATTTTCACCTGTCAAAAATTGATTGAAGAACAAACGTGAAACTTTCGAAAACACGTGCCTTTGCTATAGTTACATTATAATACAGTTGTGTGTATCTGCATATTATGGCGGTTTAATCCAGAGAAAAGCAGACGTTTTTGCGCTACCGCTCAACGGGCTGCTGTGCGCTCCCGCGGACAGAAATCAGATTCTGGTAGACAGTCACTTTTTGGCAGGACATCACACCCGTGGCTACGCCGCTGGTTGGAGGGCGTTGGGGCTGAGGTTCGGCGCATCAGGTTGAGAGAGATTAATAATATCACTAAAAGATATGGGAGTGCATTGGGAGTTAATTTAAAACTACAGAAAAGACGATTATTTTAAGTAGGTTATGTTGAACAAAAGCACATCATTGTGTGCAAAAACACACTTTTAAATGATATTCAAAATGAATTTGACAAGGTCAGTGGGTTGCATATAGATTATTATAAAGTGATGGAGCTCTATCACAAGCGATTGTGGTTGAGAGTTTATAGACAATTGCCTTTCACGACTGTTAAACAATATAACCCATTTTAAAACATAATAGAGGTCAATGGAGAATACGGTTTCCCCCTCTGGCCTCCGGGGGGAAGACTACAAACTGAATTCAAAATCTTCAATCAAGACCTTCAGATCATAAAAGACGAGCAGAGTCGCATGTGACCTGCGATGCCAGCGCAGCAGAAACGGCTTCGCTCGCTCGTATGTAAATTTAATGAAGGGGTCTGCGGGAGCCTTGAGGGCCGTCTTTGCTGAATCTATTGTTTTTATAATGTTGAACTTTAGTTCTGTCGAATAATGAAGGAGAACATGCCGAGTGTCATGTTTAAAATACTGCCTCAATGTCATTCTTGGGTACCAATCCCAATAAAGACAGATATCTAGAGTCACAGATATACACATATTTTGTCGTAATACGAAAGTAACGAGAATCAAAAGTTATTTCGTATCATTAAAGTGTAAACACAAAAAATGTATCCCAAATGATATCGCATGCAAGTCAAGGGATCATTTTAAAGTCGTACTGCACTCTTTTTTTTAATTTGCTCTGAGGTAGTTTAGAAAGTGATAGCATGATGCCACTGGAGCGACGAGCTCGTCTTTGTTCCCATGAAACGAGAGCACCCCCCCCCCCCCCCCTTTAGTGGGAGACGGCTTTTCACCAACTAAAGTTGGTGGGATTGCATGTTGGGACCATAAAATGTCATCAGCCAGCAGCCTGCGTCCGTATCAGGCTGTCTGCTGCACAGTACACTCTCCTGTAGCCTGGGGGGGGTGGCCACACTAGCTTACACCCCCCCCCCCCCCCCCCCCCCCCCCGCCGCCCGAACACACACGCACACACATAAACACTCACACACTCTCTCACACACACACATACACATAAACACATATACATACACACACACACACACACACACACACACACACACACATAAACACACTCTCTCACAAACACACACACACACACTCTCAGACACCAACACACACACACTCACACACTCTCACACACACACATATACACACACACACACACATAAACACAGACATGTATTCATACAGCATTCACACACACACACACACACACACACACACACACACACACCACTCTCTTTATGTTTCTTTCTTTCTCTCCCTCACCCATCGCTATAGACATGCAATGACCCCTCCCTCTCTCTCTCTTTCTCTCTCTTCTCCAGCCTGCAGTGACTCCCCCCCCCCCCCCCCCCCCCCCCCCCCCGGGCGGTGACACTCAGTGGCGAAGCCTACAGAGGACAACACATCAAACCCCAGAGCCTTGAGCCTGTCATAGGGTCCATCCCTCTCCCCACACACACACACACACACACACACACACACACTCCAGTTCCACCCTCCCACCATTACCAGTGTCAACAACATGGCTTCAGAACAGGCCTCACCCCCTCCTCCACTCCCTCCCTCCCTCCCTCCCTCCTCCCCTCACTCCTTCTTCAAGGGGGGAGGTTAGGAGCTCCAGGAGGAGGGGGGGGGGGTGGGGGTGTGGGTCTGATCAGATAAGCTCTCCCAACATCACACTATTCAGGACCACAGCCCCTTGAAGAGTGACGTGGTTGCCGTGACAGCATCGTGATGAACGACGCTGGCAAATATGAAGCATAAGTCGTGTGGCCCGGGGGGGGCGGGGGGGCGGGGGGGCGCCGCCGCCGTGACACATGCATTCTAATGAGGACCCGGTCTCCGGTGCCAGGGGGCCCCGGGGGCCTGTTAGCGAGGGGGGGATGATATGTGATGCATAGCAGATGTGATTGGAGACGTCGCGCCGTTCGCATTGTTATTGCTAACCAAACAGTGGCGGCTGCGGCGGCTGCGGCGGCGGCGGCGGCGGGGGCTGTTGAGCCGCTTGCCTCCCCTCTCTGTTCGCTCACGTACAAAAGCAGCCATGTTTGAAGTCGTCTCGCCGCCGAACGACTTCAGGGCCGGCAGCGGCGAAAAACGGATTGCAGAGGATTATGAAAGAATTTCAGAAAGTGGTGCACTTAGAAGAGAGGTCTAGCTGTCAGTTAGCTGCTTGGACAGCGGCCGCCGCCGCCGCCGCTCTCCTTGAAGAGCGAGGACTACAGGACACTTGAGGAAGAGGACCAGAGCTGAGAACCTCGACGTCGATTAGTGTCAATCAGAAATGTGGTGGAGGTGGTAGTGGTGGTGTTGGTGGTGGCAGTGGTGGTGGTGGTGGCGGAGGCGGTGGTGGCGGAGGCGGTGGTGGCGGTGGTAACCATTGGTAACCATTCTGTGAAAGGCCTCCATTAGCCCAAGGCTAAGGTCTTCCTGCTCCACTCAATCTCTGCCAAGGTGTTAAGCAGGAAATACATCTTTTAATTGATCATTACGACTTTATTATACACATTCTGTGTAGAGACCCAGGCCACACTGATGGTAGAAAATTAGATTCTCAAATACACTAATATTTTATTTATATCATTTTATATCATTTGTATTGTATTCATAGCATACTATATGGGATTTCCCACTCAGCACAATACACACATTATACAGTACAATGGCCGATGCACTTTGACCCCATCACTGAAAAGACGCGGCCCAGAGCAGAGGTCGAGGCAGAGGTCAAGGCATGTTTGCGTAAGCCTACATACACACAACATGGGTATTTACAGCAATACAGCGACGATGTTCTAGCATCTGGTAGATGCTCACGCTTTGCCTTTGAGCTCGGCATTTTTTCCGAAACCATAATTGCCGCCATTAAGCACTTGAGGGGGTAGCTTGTGCTTGTTAGCCGTTTGCGTGCGACACGACGCCCGACGCGCGCGCTATTAATAAACCGACGCCGTGGCATGCTCTGAAAATAATGAACAATAAGTGTCACCAGCGCACCTCAGACGTACGCCGACATCAAGCAGAATGTCAAATGGCGGAGAGAGCGCCGCGATTGACAGCCACCGGGATCCACCCGGCATGCAGATCACTAAGAGCAAGTTCTGAATGTTCTTCTAAACTTTTCTGTTTCCTCCATTTGCCAAAGGGAGGTGTGTGGGGGGGGGGGTGTTGTTCTGACTGGAAGTGCTTGAAAGGGTTTCTTGAGGAGGCTGGCATCTGGCGTGGAGGGATGTGACGACGGTGGGATGCGGTTACCTCGGCGCGTCGTCGGCACCGGTGGTACAGGAGGCGTCTGGGATCCGGGAGAGCGCCGCCGCCGCCACGACACGCCGGATCGGCGAGAGTCTGGTCTGATCCCTCGGCTTTCTGGCTCACGGTGAGAACGGGGGGGGATTCAAATGTCTCATAAACCGATTAAACATTTATTTTTTTAAAGCCGGCCCTGTGCTACACGACCCCCCAAGGAAGCACTCCACATTATATGGCCTTCATACTCACTCTCCCGAAAGAACAGAAACGCTCATATCGATATCGTCTGCATGTCCGTCCGCTTGTGCGGGTCCAGGGAGGACCACGTATTGTTGTGGTCTCATCTGAGGCCTGGTTCTGTGATGCTGTGTGGGGACTTCATTCTGTCCTACTGGTAGTTCTGCGGTTCACCGGTAGGTGGTGCTGTGTCACATGTACTGGCAGATGGCTAATGTATTGTAACCCAGTTGACTGGCTGGTCTGGATGGTCCCCAGCGCTGACCCAGTTGGACAGAGAGTCACATCCAAACCCGAGGTACAGCAATGCAGACGCAATGCTTTTCCACGTCAAAATGCCAAATGGTAATTCTATAGGGTTAGGGTTATCTCTAAAGGATATCCTATTTAAAGCTGTTGTTACTATAAAAGATATGTTATTAAAAGTGTTGATGCCAAATCTATAGACCTATAGACCTCTTACAAAGTCCAAACCTCAGCTACCAAACAGTGGAGTCTACTATTGACATCTTGCTTTATTTTTCTGTTTTTTGTTATTTCATATCATATATTGACTTGCGAGTTGGCATTTGGTTTGGACTCTGAAGAGTGAAGCATTAGTATAATCAATAAAACATTTTTTTTTTAATTGTCTAGGTCTACAAAGGACAGGCAAAAAAAGTATAAAGTCACGAGGACTTGGACTAATAAGTCCACCTGCTTTAAAACCTGGAGGCCAAGCGATTGTTCTTTTAAGGTCATGCATTAATGTATATCCCTCATTATCATATCTTCTGGAAAGCAGCAGTAATCATTTTTTTGTGTTGCATATTTACCGTTCAATGGCCTGCTTCTTTAAAACCTGATATTTGAATATCTAAAATAAATATTAATTTTACAGTCCTCATTTTATCAGGCGTTGATAAAGGCATATATCCACACAGGAAATGTCCCTTTTGATGGGAATTAGAAGAACACGTTATCTCTGTGGCTTATGTAGTGGAAAATGAACCACTGATTATCCTATTACATGGGTCAAACATCCCAATCAGGTCTTACATCTATACCTCATTTTCCACTGGAAATCAAATCAATATGCGTTAAAGGCGTTAAAGTCCTGGTGCTTTGTGTTGGTCCGGGCAACACACACGTGTTGGTCTGCATTCACCTGAAGAGCAACTGGTCAGGAGGACTTTGTGTTTTACAGTCTAATGTAAATCCTGGGGATGACCTAGTTCCTCTCCTTCACATTAGACACTCCGCTAAAATCCATAAATTAAGGAAATTAACTGATGGGCCCGGGGCCACTTTGTAAGCTATTTAAATCTTTAAATTTACAACATCCCTGCATGCTTCATGTAATTGAACTAACTCCGGGGTTGTTACTTTAATGAGGGAAAAAAATCCAGTTTCCCCTCCAGTTTGCACCCCTGGAAACAACAAATCTACGCTGGAGGCAGAAATGTTTCCCCGCAAGGAGGTTTGAGGTGCGCTGATGTCTAATAATGAGATCATGAGATCATAATAATGAGATAATATTAATGAGATCATAATAATAATAATAATGAGATAATAATAATGAGAGCTGATGCATAACAGAAAGTGTTCGGCCTTCTCTCACACTCGTCTGCACCAGCAGTTGAGTAGCGACCAGTGATCCTACTTTTAAAACATATGACCAGCATGGTGCTCAGGCCTGGTGATCGAGGCTATCACCATCCTGGTGGTCGAGGCTATCACCATCCTGGTGATCGAGGCTATCACCAGGTTGGTGATCGAGGCTATCACCATCCTGGTGATCGAGGCTATTACCAGGATAGTGATCTAGGCTATCACCATCCTGGTGATCGAGGCTATCACCAGGATGGTGATCGAGGCTATCTCTGCTATCCGCACCAATAATCATTTCCTACACTGGTTGGCGCCAAATATCAAGGAACGGATGGCTCTGTTTCCAGGATGCTGAACTACAGGCTAGTAGACTGACACACGTGAATGGGCTCAATGCACAATACATTATGAATAATGAATTGAAATAAACAAACATGCAAATAAATACATTTGAAAAAGTGGTAACTTATGGAGTACCTGCCGTACCTTCCAGGCCACGGAACCACCGCGTGAAGTTTGCGCATTAAAAGTAACACTGGAGGCGACACATCTGATGCATATGTTCTGATAAAATATCTCTATTCATCCAGAAGCTTGTTCTTTATTGTCCGTCGGTCGCCAGGCTCCTTCGTGGTCGCACGGGGAGCTGGTCTCCTCCATCTCGCCGCGCGCCCAGACTGAAGGCGCGTCTGGCTGCGGGCGCACAGCGCAGCTCACGTCGATAGACGTCATTTGGTTGGATGGCCTGCAGGACGTTTGGAGGAGCAGCCGGCCAGACATGCAGACGGGCGGACGGGGAAACACCGCATGAACGGGGACAGGCCTATAGGTCCACATCTGAGACACATTGCGCTGAGACTTCATCCACAAGTTAGGCTACTGCGTCTTCGATTGCCAAAGTCAATATTTTTGGTAGACTGAGTTTTTTTTTTTGTGTAGGCTAGTTTTAATTGATGAAGGCTGGAGATGGAAATATATCCCGACTAGCTGGAAATGCCCGGGGAAATATGACATGAGACGGAATGACAAGGATTCAAATCCGCTTTTTCTAAATGTACTGAGAGACACTTACCTGTCATTACCCCGCTAACCACTATGGTTGGCACCGCTTATTATCATCGTATGTTTTTTACTTTTGGCGGACAATAACACAAGTTATTATATCTTTGCTGTCTTCATTTTGAGAAAGGGGAGTATCACGTTGTGCTTGGTGGAGAGTTGAGCTAATTGCAGCCTAATCCCCGGCCCAGAGGCGCCTGGGCAGCCGGGAGCAAGAAGTCTCTTTTAGCTCTGCTCTGTTATTTAGACACGGATTACTGGCTTTCTTGTTCTTCTTCTGCTTCTTCTTCTTCCACCACAAACCCACACTTTCTGTTCAGCGAAGAAAGCCAGACAAGAGGCTGAAACACCGACCAGGAGACCCTTCAACACACACTTCAAGTGTGCCCAAATAAGAGCAGCGAAGGGGAAGGAAATATCTCATCTAATGTACAAGGTAAGGAGATATCTCATCTAATGTCCTACAAGGAGATGTCTCCTCTAATGTCCTACAAGGTAAGGAGATATCTCATCTAATGTCCTACAATGAGATATCTCCTCTAATGTCCTACAAGGAGATATCTCATCTAATGTCCTACAAGGTAAGGAGATATCTCATCTAATGTCCTACAAGGTAAGGAGATATCTCATCTAATGTCCTACAAGGAGATATCTCCTCTAATGTCCTACAAGGTAAGGAGATATCTCCTCTAATGTCCTACAAAGTAAGAGTTAGGGTTCCGCTCCCTGCGCGCTTCAGCTCCAGAACAGAGGAGACCTCCCGCAGGACCGGTGCTTCAGATCAGGACCGGTGCTTTAGATCAGGACCAGGCTTTATACCAGGACCGGTGCTTTATACCAGGACCAGGCTTTATATCAGGACCGGTTCTTTATACCAAGACCGGTTCTTTATACCAGGACCGGTTCTTTATACCAGGACCAGGCTTTATACCAGGACCGGTTCTTTATACCAGGACCATAGAGGCTCTGGTCTGGACACTTGGTGTGCATTCCCAAAGTTGCTGGCAGACTGCAGGTCCTCGGCGACGTCCGGGGGTTTGAGGACCACCGTCGGGACTGCAGACCTCGGACTCCCTGGACCGCCACCATGTTTGAAACGGTAAAACAGCCGCTTACTCCCGGGATGCTGTGTCGTCTGCAGAGCCTTTCTAGACCGGTCTGTGGTTTAGTCTAGAGGATCTAGGTCTGGGGTCTCCACCGGACCGGACCCATGCGGACGGCTCGCCGCGAGGTTCCCCTCCCGGTCCCGGTCCTGGTCTAGTTGTCGGTACCGCGGATGCTTCATCGGTTACGATCCGTTTATGTATTGATTGTGTTTTAATGTGCGGCAGAATAACGCGACGTTATGTTGGGTCGGAGTCTGATGGACCAATTATTAATTATTACAACCATGTGGCTCCTAACGTCTCCTCAATATCTATATATATATATAGATATATCTATAGGATATTTTCAGCCTCTATTTCAGCCTCTATTAACAAAATCCTTCACATCGACACCGGGTTCTGCTGGAGACCATCTGTACAGATGTTTGATCTCCATCAGCTTCTTTCATTAAGGTGTCCATCTAGTCGTCTGTGGTGCTTGTTGGTGGACTGGATGATGGATGGATGCTGTGGTTGGTCGGTGGGTGGACTAGATGATGGATGTGGTTAGTGGACTAGATGATGGATGTGGTTGGGGTGGACTAGATGATGGACGTGGTTGGTGGACTAGATGATGGACGTGGTTGGGGTGGACTAGATGATGGATGTGGTTGGTGGACTAGATGATGGACGTGGTTGGTGGACTAGATGATGGACGTGGTTGGTGGACTAGATGATGGACGTGGTTGGTGGACTAGATGATGGACGTGGTTGGGGTGGACTAGATGATGGACGTGGTTGGTGGACTAGATGATGGACGTGGTTGGGGTGGACTAGATGATGGATGTGGTTGGTGGACTAGATGATGGACGTGGTTGGTGGACTAGATGATGGACGTGGTTGGTGGACTAGATGATGGACGTGGTTGGTGGACTAGATGATGGACGTGGTTGCTTATTGTGGCTCAAGGAACTGGATAGCCTTGTGTGTGTGTGTGTGTGTGTGTGTGTGTGTGTGTGTGTACCCCAAACTTCCATTTGCTTTCTTTCTTTCTAAGTTTTTCTCCCTCTGGGATTTCTAATGAAACCATGAAACGTCATCCTGTCATCCTCTTATCCTGTCATCCTGTCATCCTCTCATCCTCTCATCCTGTCATCCGGTCATCCTGTCATCCGGTCATCCTGTCATCCTCTCATCCTGTCATCCGGTCATCCTGTCATCCTCTCATCCTGTCATCCGGTCATCCTGTCATCCTCTCATCCTGTCATCCTGTCATCCTCTCATCCTGTCATCCGGTCATCCTGTCATCCTCTCATCCTGTCATCCTGTCATCCTCTCATCATGTCATCCTCTCATCCTCTCATCCTGTCATCCTGTCATCCTCTCATCCTCTCATCCTCTCATCCTGTGTATTGAATGAACTGCCACGGGCAACACCCTGGAAATGTACCTTAATAACAATAGTTAACCTTAATAACAATAGTTGACCTTAATAACAATAGTTAACCTTAATAACAATAACCTTAATAACAATAGTTAACCTTAATAACAATAGTTAACCTTAATAACAATAACCTTAATAACAATAGTTAACCTTAATAACAATAGTTAACCTTAATAACAATAGTTGACCTTAATAACAATAGTAGTAATAGCTGTTTCATTTGTCTTATGTGCTGTAGTAGTAGTAGTAAGTTAATTAATATATTTGCTGTAGTAGTAGTAATAAGTTAATTAATAAGTGAATTAATATTTTTGCTGTAGTAGTAATAAGTTAATTAATAAGTTAATTAATATATTTGCTGTAGTAGTAGTAATAAATTAATTAATAAGTTAATTAATAAGTGGCTTCATGGGCAGCAGTCACTCACACATCAGGTGCTTGGTGATATAGGCCTAATAATACATGATAACTTCCCTTATGGATTCAGGCTGCAGAAGTATTTTAATAAATATTTGGTATCTGTTATGTTTGATGTCCACGGTCTCCTGAGTCAGTCTGTCCATAATTAACCTGTTCATCACATGGAGGCCTAATTAAACCAATTAAACTACTTCATAATCCCATCCCATTCGCTGCCTTTTGACTCTCATGACGCGCGGAGTGATCCTTCCCAACCCGGCGCCGTGGTGCCTTTACGCGTGCACGTGAGCGCGTGCGCCAGTGTGTGTGTGTGTGCGTGCGTGTGTGTTTCGAGCACTACGAGGTTTCCAGCTCCTCTGTCTCCAGATGGTTAGGGTTAGGCTGGTTAGTGTGCGCACATCGCGCCGTCCTTCCGTTATCACGTCGCAGTAGCAGTTGGTTTTACGCGCCTGGAGGCGGACACCCAGCGCTGCTCCTCGCCTCTCCTCTTCTCCTCCTCTCCTCCTCTCTCCTCTCTCCTCTTTCCTCTTTCCTCTTTCCTCTCTCCTCTCCTCTCCTCTCTCCTCTCCTCTCCTCTCCTCTCAATCTTGGCCTCCGGTGCGTCATGGGAAGACGCACACCCGCTTCCTTAGCGCGGTGCCAAGCATCCCCGCTCCGCTAGACCTGGACCAGACCCGCTTCGCTAGACCCGGACCAGGCGGACATGGAGGTGGTCTGACTCGGAGACCTGCGGGTGGACTACTCTTACTACCAGGCTCCCCGTCCTCATTGTGATCCGATGGCTTTCATATACACTTGTTTCCAGGAAGGAAGAAGCATGTCCCGCCTGTCTCTGACCCGGTCCCCGGTGTCCCCCCTGGCCACGCAGGGCATCCCCCTCCCGGCGCAGCTCACCAAGTCCAACGCCCCGGTCCACATCGACGTGGGGGGCCACATGTACACCAGCAGCCTGGCGACGCTCACCAAGTACCCGGACTCCAGGTAGGACCGCTTTACGCATGCGTCACGGTGTGTGTGTGTGTGTGTGTGTTGCGCTGTGATTAAGGACTTTCCACACATTGTCTTGATGTAGGCTTAATAATAGCATCGCTTTAATTGAACCATGGAAATAATGATCACACTTAACACTGTTGTTGATGTACTCTTTTTTTGTGGAGGTAAAAGTAGGTTATAGTTTAAGTGTAAATCTCAAAACGTTCACATTTATTTACACATTAAAACCCACCAAAGCCATCATACTCATTCCAGTTTTATACACACTGGGATTTCTGTTTTCTCTCTGCTGTAAAATAAACATTTTGTGACAGTTTTACAACACAGTTACAGAGTTTCATGGTGATGTGATCAATGTATCTCTATGGGAGGAACACCACTGACACACATGTAGTAATAAAGTAGTACATAAAGTCAGTATTATTTTCTGCCTGCTTGTAGTACTTCCCTATCCATGGACGTTTCCAAAGATCAGCAGCTTTTAACAGAAAGTTAAAACGGTCGTGTTTTAGTGTCAGAGCTGTTAATGTGATGATTTAAAACCATTTATTAACCGGATGACAAGTTCTGTTCTTCAGAGGAAGTCAAATTAATAGCTACAATAGTCTTTCAATGTATATGTACATGATTCATGTGTCATGTATAATTTATGATTCCCCAATGCCGAAAATATACATTCTTAAAATAATTAGGCCAGAGGAGGAGACAAACGATCCCATCAAGGTTCCTCAAAGCTGCCGAGTGCACACTCCGATATCCGAGATTCAAAAGCCCCTGCTGGGAAAACAAACAGCGGTTGTTGCTGTGATTTAGTGATGATGATGTGGAGCGGTAACAGCCCATCGATCATCAACTCACACGCTATAATTACACTGTTATTAATTCAGAAACGCCGCATCGTAATGTTAAGTGTACACGTGTGCTCCTATTCCTGGGATTGTGTATTTATATATTTATGAGACTGTATTGCCCTTTTAAAAGATGCAGGAGAGCTAGGGCGCCTCTGCTTCGCTCGTTCTGCAGCAGCGTGGCTCCACTCAGGTCCTCACCGTCATCGTCTGAGATGCTGACAGCCATGTCAGCTGAGGTAAACATTCGTACACATGGGCGGCTCTCTCTCTTCGACCACATGAGTAACTCCACACGAGACCCCCCCGCCGATCGCAGCAGAGAGTAGCAGGGAGGACCTTGTTATGTCTCCTCTGATCCTAGGGCTTAATGAGAGCACACTGTTCCTGGACACTGACTCGTTGTTCCTGTCAATGTTTTCTCTCTGGCTTCACTTAGGGCTATTGTTTGATATTAGACTGGTATAGTAAGAATAGCGCATGACGTCTTGCAGAAGTGGAAAGTGTTTATTTTTAACGGTGTAAAGGTTAGTGTCCTGGTTACAAGCCGTACACGTATGATGGTATTTTAAGTAAAAAGTGTAAAAAAAAAAATATGTTGACCTCTCATTGACGATGTCATACTTTACTAAATAATGTGTTTATTTGATGTATTGTTCGTTGTAAACTGTAGTGCAGCGATACCGACACCAGCAGTGAGGATATAGAGGTGGCATGCAGGCGGCTCAGACCACCACAGTCCCCAACTGACTTGTTCCTCATCAATTCATTTTCCTCAGCTCCTTTATCTCCTCCCTCTCTCTGCTCTGCTCCCCCTCCGACTCTCTCCTCTTCCCACACCATCCTACCATTGCTTTGACTCTCTGCTACTCTCTCTCTTTCTCCCCCTCCCTCCCCCTCCCTCCCTCCCCCCTCCCTTTCTTTCTTTCTTTCTTTCTTTCTTTCTTTCTTTCTTTCTTTCTTTCTTTCTTTCTTTCTTTCTTTCTTTCTTTCTTTCTTTCTTTCTCTCTCTCTCTCCCTCCCTCCCTCCCTCCCTCCCTCCCTCCCTCCCTCCCTCCCTCCCCTCTCCCCTCTCCCCCCTCCGCCTCCCTATTCTCCAGTGAGCCGCAGGGCACCACTTTCCACTGGAGTCAGTGGAAGGAGGAGCTGTTTTTATGTGAATTAGGATAATGGCAGCAGAAAGCAAAACAATTACACTGGAATAGACGGAGCATATGCAGCGTGTTTAGGCGGGGACATAGCCAATGGGGTGAGACAATGTGACACCAGCCCCCACAGAAACGTGATTGAACCCCCCCCCCCCCCCGGGTGACCCTCCATTTCCGTCGGTGTGCAGACCGCCGCCCATCAGCAAGGCATGCGGGAAAAACACGAACAACGAGAGGCGAATGCGTCGTGTTGTTGTGCGGTAAATAGGACACCATTGACATTTCACGTGGAAAGGAGTCGTTCAGTACAGTGTTCATATGATCTGCGTCAGATGCTCCCGGGATCCATAGCTGTAGTCTCCAGAAATAACCCGGGTCCACCCATGTTTAGACCCACTGCACCCCACCCCCCCCCCCCCCCCCCACCACCACCAGTAAAACTTTACAATTAAACGAACAAGGTTAAAGGAATTTAAAGTAGATGATGACTTTTAATAGATTGTCCCCTTAATAATGCAGTGTGCGAAGAGAAAGTTAGTCTAGTAACTAATGTACTGCTATTCATCTTCTTCCGCGCGGACCATATAAAGGGACAAGGGGCCATGAAACATTGATGCGGCTCTCAAAGAGGACGATCTCAGCACTCACTCTGGAAATTGGGGCAAATGTTTAAGAGATGAGCGGGCTATTTTGAAAAGGACGCGCACTTTTGCACATCATGTGGTTATTTCATTATTTTTCGCCCCGAGTGAGTCACTGCAGGCTAGAGATTATGGCCGATGATTTATGTCCGTACGTCCCTGGCAATGAAATCGTACTCCGCGTCATATAGCATCTTAGCCCAGCTATCCACGCCGTCCACCAGAGAGGAGAGCTGAACCCAGCAGGTATGCTGCACCTAGAAACCGGTTCTGTTCACATTGTTGTAAGTCGCTTTGGATAAAAGCAGCTGCTCTAAATGTAAATGTAAATCTAATGATTCATTCTCAAATTGAATTGAATAACTAAAATTGAAAGAAAATCAATCAAATATATGTATTTAATAATAACATGATATAAACCCTCACTTTGATGCCTGCAGATAATCTGTAGGGTCCTGC
>JAOPHQ010004995.1:30000-35294 GCA_030340625.1 Merluccius polli
TCCTCACGCCGGTACAGTGTAGTTTACCCATGCTCCTCACGCGGTACGGTGTAGTTTTATATGGTGTAGTTGACCCATGCTCCTCCTCGCTGGTACGCTGTAGTTTACCCAATCATGCTCCTCGCGCCGGTACGATGTAGTTTATCCATGCTCCTCATGAAGGTATGGTGTAGTTTATCCATGCTCCTCACGCGGTACGGTGTAGTTTACCCAATCATGCTCCTCACGCCGGTACGGTGTAGTTTACCCAATCATGCTCCTCATGCGGTACGGTGTAGTTTATCCATGCTCCTCACGCCGGTACGGTGTAGTTTACCCAATCATGCTCCTCACGCCGGTACGGTGTAGTTTACCCAATCATGCTCCTCACGCCGGTACAGTGTAGTTTACCCATGCTCCTCACGCGGTACGGTGTAGTTTATCCATGCTCTTCATGAAGGTATGGTGTAGTTTATCCATGCTCCTCATGAAGGTATGGTGTAGTTTATCCATGCTCCTCATGAAGGTATGGTGTAGTTTATCCATGCTCCTCACGCGGTACGGTGTAGTTTATCCATGCTCCTCGTGAAGGTACGGTGTAGTTTATCTATGCTCCTCGTGAAGGTATGGTGTAGTTTATCCATGCTCCTCACGTGGTATGGTGTAGTTTATCCATGCTCCTCATGAAGGTACGGTGTAGTTTATCCATGCTCCTCGTGAAGGTACGGTGTAGTTTATCCATGCTCCTCGTGAAGGTACGGTGTAGTTTATCCATGCTCCTCACGCTGGTACGGTGTAGTTTACCCAATCATGCTCCTCGTGCGGTACGGTGTAGTTTACCCATGCTCCTCATGAAGGTACGGTGTAGTTTATCCATGCTCCTCATGAAGGTACGGTGTAGTTTATCCATGCTCCTCGCGCGGTACAGTGTAGTTTATCCATGCTCCTCATGCGGTACGGTGTAGTTTACTCCTCGTGCGGTACGGTGTAGTTTACCCATGCTCCTCACGCTGGTACGGTGTAGTTTACCCAATCATGCTCCTTGTGCGGTACGGTGTAGTTTCCCCATGCTCCTCATGAAGGTACGGTGTAGTTTACCCATGCTCCTCATGAAGGTACGGTGTAGTTTATCCATCCTCCTTGCGCGGTACAATGTAGTTTATCCATGCTCCTCATGTGGTATGGTGTAGTTTTATACCGTGTAGTTTACCCATGCTCCTCATGCGGTACGGTGTAGTTTATCCATGCGGTACGGTGTAGTTTATCCATGCAGTACGGTGTAGTTTATCCATGCGGTACGGTGTAGTTTATCCCTGCTCCTCACGCGGTACGGTGTAGTTTACACACCAAGGAGGGTGGGGTTGTCTTGAACTCAAGTGTGTGTGTGTGTGTGTCAGGAAGTTCCTGATCATTCCATGTGTCTGAGCCAAGCGGCAGCCATGGTTCAGCAGTGGTTGGATCTCAGTGGCTCTAGTTCCTCTACGTTTCATGTAGTTTGAGAGGCACCGTTTGACTACTGTACCGCGAGGCGGCCGTCGTTCGATTCCCTCGAACGGCCGGATGTGTGTTAAATATGCCGCCGGTGGCAGCGAACCTCTCAAGCAACGGCGGCGCCCGTAAAGTGAAATATGTGCGGCTTCAGACGTCACAGACGCTACGTCCGTATCTGTTACAGTCTCTGGTGTGAGCTGTGTTTGCTCTACCGAGAGTAGTCTCTATCCAGGTGAACTCTCTCTCTCTCTCTCTCTCTCTCTCTCTCTCTCCCTCAGCCTCACTGAGCGTTTCCTAATCTTTCGTAAGTACAGGAGCCCACCGGTTAGGAGGGAGAGTGGCGTAAAAAGGGGGACAGGAGGAGGGAAGGAGAGTGCAGGCGATGCATTCAAAGTGTGTGTGTGTGTGTGTGTGTGTGTGTTGTGACGCCGTCGGGACATGCATGCACATGCACACACACTCGCATCCTGCGTGTAGCGACCGTGCATGTGCACACATGAATCACCCCACCCAACCTTCCCCACACACACACACACACACACACACACACACACACACACACACACACACATAGAGAATGTGCCATTTCACCATACAAGTGGGGGCCTTGTCCTCCAGCACGGCGAGCAACCTTCCTGAAGGCGTGTGGGTTTGTCTGCCCCATCCATCTCCTGCAAGGGAACTAGGTGAGCCCAAGTTTCCCAGAGCCGGAGGGCAAGTTCTCAGGGCCCGGGCGGTGAGTCTGAACAAGACCCGACCCACTGACAACGGCACTTGACACGGCGCCAGCTACACCCGCCGATTGAGTCATTAACCACGAGTGCACGAGGTTTTTTTTTTTAGGTTTTGTTTTAATGCGCGTCGTTCTTCTCCTACCTTCCCCTACCCGCCGAAGAAGGAACAACAACAGCGGCGGCGGCGGGCGGCGGCGGCGGCGTCCAATGAGGACACGGCGTAAAACAGAAGGCGTCCCCCCCCCCCCCCCAAAAAAAAACTATTGTTTAATCTCGTTACGTTCTCCTCGGCTTGAGCCGCCGCGTCGCCTTTCAATTTGCAGGCAAAGCCGACGGAGAGAGAATAAGATGCAAATAGTGAGAGGCGGAATGGAGCATGTCCTTATCTGAACACAATCAGGCCTGCCGTCGCCGCGGGCGCAGGTCCGCTCCGCCGCCGCCGCCGCCGCCGCCGCCGCTGCTGCTGCTGGCAGCGATGGCGCTGTGTGTTTTGCTAAATCAATGTGAAAGTCAAGAGCGCGGCGCAGGAGAGAAAATAGAAATGTTCTGTGTTTTCCACCAGCTATTCAGGATTAATGCACGCCGCCGTCCTCGTCTTTGCCAAGCGACAATTAATCACGAGTGTGTGAGCGACGCTCGGCGGGATCCGGCGCAGACGTCGGTTTCTGCGTTTTTTGGGTGCTGCCGAGAGAGAGAGAGGAGTGCTGATGCGTCTTTTTTGTCACCCGATTCTATTTTCATTGGGATTCATGCAAATTACGGGCCGACTGGATGCATTATGTATTATTTACGATCGCGATCATCAACCGCTCGATAGATATTTTTGTCTTCCCTAATCTCAGAATCCTCCGTGAATCTGAACGGCGGCGGCGTCTATCTCTTATCTGGCTTTTTCTCTCGCGGCTTTCTCCAATCCTCGTCTAACTCTCTCTCGCTCTCTCGCGTCCTTCCCCGAGATCCTGAGACGCTGCCTTGCCGGTGGGCGACGGGCCGGATCATTATCTTCCGACTCATCCCGGCTGTCTGGACACGGCGCCGGAGGGGTGGGGAGGGGGGGGGGGATGAAACGTCTCGAAGCGCCGGCGGCGGGCGGGGCGTTCGCGACAGAGCCTGTCGGCCTTCGCCTCTGCCTCTCCTCCGCACCTCCGCGCCGTTAGGATCGCTCTTGTTGTTGTTGTTTCGCCGGCCTGCTGCTCAGGATGACTAAAGTTGCCCAGCAGACAGACCCCCCTGTTAAAAACAGATCCGTCCGTGGAGCGAGAGACGAGCCGAGTGGACCCCCCCCCCCCCCCGGTGTCCCCTCGCTGCGCGTTTTGTCAGACAGACAGACAGACAGACAGACAGACAGGCAGACCCTGAGATAACACCCTGGCTTCCCTGTAGACCTTTAGTCCTCATAACCAGCCATCATCAGTGTAAGATCTTGCTGCTGCGGTCCGCACACCACCAGATGATGATGATGTCATTCATATTCATAGAGTCTCTCCATCCCTGAAAGCGTAGTCTAGCTGAATTATCTAGTCCGGGTTGTCCAGGATCTCCACCTCAACACAATCTAGCAGTCCAGGTGGAGATATCTCACAGATTAGGGTCTAGTCAGTATCCAACAGGTAGATGATGAACTCTCTGTACTACTACACACACACACACACACACACACACACACACACACCAAGCCTTCTCCAGACCGGGAGACACACTGTTTAAAAACCCACCAGCATGGCTGGTGCATGGGCATCACCAACAGCCGCAGCAGCAGCAGCAGCAGCAGCGATGCAGACAATCTCAACCCTTCCTCTCCCACAGGCGCCAGCTGTCTATTTTTTTTCCTCTATATATACGATTGAAGTCGGTGTTTCCTCCGCAAACCGGGATGAGCAACATCGCTCCCCGCGCTCCGTAATAGTTATTAAACGCATCGCCAGGAGGGAACCGCCGCTACAGTATGTTCCTGTACGTCGTCCGGCTAGCGCGCCCCCCCCACACACACACACACACACACACACACACACACACACACACATGGGTTTCATTCGGGGGATGGGTAGCCGCCGAGCCGTTAGCGCAGGTCAGTGGAAGTGTATCAGAGGGGGGAAACCGAATTACACAACGGATAACCATATTCCAGTCTCCGCCATTACGCGCGGTTCCAACGCCACGTCGCCGAGGGGCGTCGCAAAACGGAAACGTCATTTAAGTACACGCAACAACAATAAACGCTGGTAGCCTGGTAGCCTGGTAGCCTGGTAGCCTGGTAGCCTGGTAGCCTGGCAGCCTGGTAGCCTGGTAGCCTGGTGGCCTGGTAGCCTGGTAGCCTGGTAGCCTGGTAGCCTGGTAGCCTGGTGGCCTGGTAGCCTGGTAGCCTGGTAGCCTGGTAGCCTGGCAGCCTGGTAGCCTGGTGGCCTGGTGGCCTGGTAGCCTGGTAGCCTGGTGGCCTGGTGGCCTGGTAGCCTGGTAGCCTGGTGGCCTGGTGGCCTGGTAGCCTGGTGGCCTGGTAGCCTGGCGGCCTGGCCGCCTGGTGGCCTGGTAGCCTGGTAGCCTGGCCGCCTGGTAGCCTGGTAGCCTGGTGGCCTGGTGGCCTGGTAGCCTGGTGGCCTGGCGGCCTGGCGGCCTGGCGGCCTGGCGGCCTGGCGGCCTGGCAGCCTGGTGGCCTGGCAGCCTGGTAGCCTGGTAGCCTGGTAGCCTGGTAGCCTGGTAGCCTGGTAGCCTGGCAGCCTGGCAGCCTGGTAGCGCGCGCTCAGCCGACCGAAAGGGGAATCCGGCCGCCGCTCTTTGTCAGCCGCAACACTAATCAGAAACACAAAGCAGGTTAATGAACTCGCGGCGTTCGCTCGCCAAAAAGAGAGATTTTCCTAATTAGAGTGACGTTTTTAGGACGCGTTATTAGGAGCTTAGTGACCACCGGACAGCGGAGGAGCGTCTTCCTAATTCTCACCTACCGCCGCCCGCCGACAAGCGACGCTCGCCGTCCTCCTCTACAGTACAGTGGTGTTGAATGATGGTGCCATCTGGTCTTATGGGAAATTAGAGGAAGGAGCAAGGGGGGGGGGGGGGGGGGGGGGGGGGGGGGGGGGGGGGGGGGGGGGGGGG
>JAOPHQ010004996.1:0-40498 GCA_030340625.1 Merluccius polli
TAAATAACGTAGGCCTAAATAACGCAAATTACGTAAGTTACGTTATTTACGTAATTTACGTAAATAACGTAACTTACGCAAATTACGTAAGTTATTTACGTAACTTACGTAAATTACGTAAATAACGTAACTTACGCAAATTACGTAAGTTATTTACGTAATTTACGTAAGTTACGCAATTAACGTAAATTACGTTAATTGCGTAACTTACGTAAATAACTTACGTAATTTGCGTAAGTTACGTTATTTACGTAGGCCTAAATAACTTACGTAATTTGCGTAAGTTACGTAAATGGACTGACGGTGCCCAGGGGCCCCTGGGGTTACTGATCCGGCCCTGGTTATTATTAATATGGGAGGGTTATTATTACCATGGGAGGGTTATTACCATGGGAGGGCCATTGCTCAGTGCTCACATACAAACTACGTTCACATCATTTTTAGGACATTTATTGATACAGTCAGTGCAGTGGCATGGTAACTATAAAACACGTGTAATGAAAAAGTCGTAGGGCCTCATAAGATACAAATAAGTGTATTCAATCAAATGAAGGGGACCGACCTGAAGTAGGCAAAATGTATGATGTTAAATGATGAATTAACAAAAGAAAAAAGTGTGAAATAATTTGTGTTATCACACATCAAAACAGAAGAAGCAGAGAGAAAAGAAGAGAAGAGAGAAAGACAGGTGATGAAAAGAAGGCAGAATAATCGATGTGTGAGACGTGTTTAGGGCAAAAATCAAAGACTAAAAAAAATCTAAGAAAAACCCAATGACAAATCACACAGTGCGAGTGGTTTGAAGGGCGAGTAATCTGCTGACGACACACTGAGCCGTCAGCCTGGCGTCCGGGTCGTGGTCCCAGCAGTCTGTCACTAGTTCCTGAAGCAACGCTCCCTGAAACCACAGCACACATACAATACATTTCTTATCATCATTATTTAACTACTAACGGAGGTCACGGCCCATCAAACACCTCGAACGGTACCTGAGTTTCCCATTCCCAGTGTTTGGGTATGGAAGGCCTCATGTTCATCTGAGACACGTGGACCAGCAGCTGGTCCAGAGTCACGCTGGATCCCAGCTCCGTTTCGTACGGCAGGCAGTGCTCAGGCACCATGCTGTCTGCAGAGGGAGACGTTTCCACACATTCACTTTTCAACACTCTTGCAGTATTTTTTTTTTTTTTCAATTCAATTTTATTTATTTATTCATTTCATGCACAAGGCAGACTCAATGTGCTTCACAAGAGGTATAGCCTACATAGTTACAGTAAAAACAGTTATATAAAAATCAATTAGGAATCAATTGAAGAGTGCAAGTGCAAGTAAACAATCATATGTATGACAGTAAGCTATAAAATAATAATACAAGTCTACAAATAGAAAGACCTGCTCATATATAATAAAAGCCACCCCAAATAGAAAGAGCGCCTTTGTCGAATCAGAATACTATCCTTACACAGCAATATTATTATCATCGCTCACATATCACCATTAACCAGAGGTGTGGATTCGAGTCACATGGTTTCAGGTGCAAGTCACGTGACCATGTTGCCAAGACATTTCTCACGTGAGAATCTCTACTCCCAAAAACACATTCATAAGGATCCACACACGTATATACCCCTGTAGCACGGCACAGATCTAAATAACAGATCGTTCATATGCATGTCTACAGAACCACCGGAGGATGACCTCACCCAGATGACCTGATCAGATCCTCGGTCTCTATGTTACCTTGAAAGAGGTCCGAGCAGCGCATCCAGATCTCCCACAGCAGGAGTCCGAGGGAGTAGACGTCGGCTTGCACCAGGCACCTGCCGCTCCTCAGGTCCACAGAGCCCTCCAGGATCTCCGGGGACATGTAACGCAGGGAGCCCACCTGCCTGGGATCCTGCACAGAGGCCTATATATGCAATTCCTTAGTGTGTCCAGTAGATGTCCTTCCTGTTCACTATCTTCACCTGTGTCTCATAAGTCACCTGTGTTTGTTTGTCTGAAGTTGCCATGTTCCTATATGTGTGTTCGCAGTTGTATAGATAGTCTATGACTATAGGTGTTTATGTTATTTTGTATCAAGTCATGGCGAATACCTTTGTTTATCTTTTTGTGTGAAGGAAAGTAAAATAATTGTTGATCCTTACCTGTCTCGTAAGGCCTCTGCTTGTGGGTCCATCTACCCACACCTTCGTGTCAATATAAGCTTGTTTGACACCCACAAACGAAAGGTTTTGGGTTTCAAACCCCGATGTCCACACAGTCTACCTCTAGACATCCTTGAGCATGATTCATAACCCCTACCTGCTACTGAATGGTATTTATCTAAAACAAAAAAAATCACTAAGATGCTTTGAGTAAATGTGTCCACTAAATAGTAATAGTAACATCCTTCGTCACCCAACATTAGAATTAGTTTCGTTCATATGAGTTTATTGTTCACTAGTCTCATATCTGGAGGGGTGGACAGTCACTTTCATTGGACTTAACTGGACAATATTTACCATACCCACCCGACAATACATGCAATAAATGTCATACTTCAATTTAACGAGCAAAATCCAGCACCTGAGCCACACATTTTGTGTGTGTATGCATATTTCTTATATTTTCATACGTTTACTCCTATTTTGCATCGATATACATTTTATTTTATATTCTCTATTCGTATTATTATTTTCCATCTTCAGTAGCAGCAATTGTGACAAACAAGTCAGTTCTGGATGAATAAAGTAGTACTGGTGTGTTCACCTCTGTGCTCCCTGTGGGACGCCGCCAGCCGGGAAGTCCTGAACAGGAGCGCAGGATGGTGGAGCACCCGAAGTCGCTCAGGGTGCACATCCCGTCCGCTCGCACCAGCACGTTGCTACTGCTCAGGTCTCTGTGGGCCACCGCAGGCTTGTGCATACCTGTGGGACAACACACACACACACACACACACACACATATTTATGTCTACATCGACAGCTTTAACTTTATGTGCCACTGTAACGAAATTTCTTTTTGATGCAAATCCAAATGACAAATAAAGTCTGTCTAAGTCTAAGTCTAACATGAACACATGTAAAAGCCCACTCAGACACACACTTCACTTGGTATGAAAGAGTTACACGGTGCATAGCATGGTTGGTACACACCGTGTCTGTGAAGGTCAGAGTGCAGGAATGCCAGTCCCTGTGATAAAGACTGGGACAACTTCATGGATTCTATCCAGCTGCCCCTCTTTGTACACAAGAAGTGTTGGAGGGAACCCTAAAATACAATGTTGCCACAGTCACTGTGTGTTTTTAATACGTTTTTCAATTATTCATTGAACAATAGTGAGCTGGTAGGACTGGACAATCATTGGGATCATTGATTACTGCAATTAACCATAAAACACAATAATTATTTTAGAATTAATATGGGACTTCTTTAGGGCATATTTCAAATCTTCTATCTTACAATACCACGCTGCCCTTTGAGCTGCTATAGTCAAACTAGAATGTGGAAAGTGGCCACACACTCACACACGAGGCCAGTTCCAGGACCATGAGCCACTGGCCGCCGTCTCGGCTCTTCCCGGCTCCCAGGAAGCGGGCGATCCCGGGGTGCTCCATCAGTGGCAGCTCGTAAACTTCTCTCTCCGAGGAGAACTTGTGCTTGTGGCCTGCGGGAAACACTTTGACCGCCACCACAGAGCCCTTGTATTCGCCCCGCCACACTGTCGCAAAGTGACCGCGTCCCACAGCCTTACAGGGGTGTGTGTGGTATGTGGGTGGGTTAGGGGGTGTTTAAAACGCACAACAACAACATACCACACACACAACATGGGATGGTGACAAAAAAAACACAAATGCCATGACGCTGTTGGATGTTGCTGATTGATATACAATGAGTTGTAATGATCCTCATTTTTGATTTAGAATTTGCTCATTGTTTTTAACCTGTTGGAGTTCCACATCAGCGCCGTCAATGGGATGCGTTGGCGCCGTTTGGCAGGAACACAACGTGGTGGGAGTCTTCTTATCTGAGGAATACGGGGAAAATAAGACAACAAAGTGGTCACAGTCAAATTACCACTGAATCTGTGCTTATGGTATTGTGTGTGTGTGTGTGTGTGTGTGTGTGTGTGTGTGTGTGTGTGTGTGTGTGTGTGTGTGTGTGTGTGTGTGTGTGTGTGTGTGTGAGAGGGATGTGTCCACAGTTGTGTCTGTGTAGTTTTAGATGTGGGTGGGTGTGACTAGAGAGGAAACCTGGAAATGTGTTTGACAGGAACAAAGAAAGGAGGATAGCACAAAGGGAGTACCAAGAACACAACTAAAAGTCAAGGCCAGCCCCAAAAGCAGAAAAAGAGAGTAAAACAGCAACTGCCAAGGTCAAACAGCAACTTCTTTTGAATTTAAGAGGAAGCTGCAAATGTTTATTTAATTGAATGAATTCCCATGAATGCTTGTGTACATTTTTCCCCTGCTGTATTTATCAAAGAACTAGATTGTTTTATTTTATAATTTATTCTATTTTCCAATATAACTCAATCCATTGAAATCCAAACGTAACTGAGAAGGGAGAAGATGTGTCCATGGAAAGCAGATGTCCTTTTTCTTTTCAAAAGATTAAAGTGTAATCGCCGTTAGAAGTGTTAAGATAGCCTTTGTTCTCTATATGACACATCAAAGGATGTGTGCGTCCCTCGCTATCTCACACACTGTTGGCCTTGTATAAAAATATTGTTATGAAGGACAATGTTATGATTATACTGCAATATACTGCAGTGAATCCACAGCGCGTATGACGGTAAGCTTGCACAAAACAAAATCTATTCGAGTGCAATGATGTAATAATATACGACGATGACCTCACCGCACTCCTTGAAGAGGTCCCTCCACTTCACAGCGATGAGCATGATGAACGCAAACAGGACGGAACCAGGGATGAACATGGTGGATATGGTCACTTTCCCTGCAGGACACAAATATAGTTAACATGTTTTTACCGTGAATGTATTTGTGTTTGGAGACATCTTAAGTGGTTCAGGACTGATAGACAGCTTGGTTTAGGAACGGTTGTGACAAAGTGTGTGAGCAGCAGCGTTCCAGAGGGGCTGATGGTGCCAACAATTCATAATATTCAGTGAGATCCATAACTTCAAACTTGTACCTTTATACATTCCTAGTTCCCACCTACAGTAGGCTATAACGTGTTACTTGATACAAGAGGTGGGCTGCATTTGACTTGATACATTCAGTTCCTACCTACAGTATGAGAGTCGGTGGGCGGTATCTGGCTGGGCTGCGGCCTCCGGGTGATGTTTCTGTTACACATGTCCTCATTGCACACACACTTGATGAGCCGCTTGAGTCGGGGGGTCGATGCCTCGCATACGGCATTCTGGACGGGATTTTCAGCCACATTACAAGCTGCAAATGAACACACATTGGACTGATTCATTTTTTTTTTAAAGCTATATCATATTAATGTTGATGCCGTGGTCCAAAAATAAGGTCAAATCATTTTATATTTTAGCAAAAATGTACAACAAAAGGGTGGCACAATTGATAGACAACAACATAATTTAGCTTTTAGCTACATGTATATAATAATGTTTACAGAATACATATGTTTATACATGAAACGATTGCAGGCTATCGAGGTTTTAGGTAGTGGCAGAAAGTAACTAAGTACGTTTATTCAAGTGCTGTACTTAAGTACAAATTTGAGGTACTTGTACTTTACTTCTACTCCACTACATCTCAGAGGTAAATATTATACTTTTTACTTCACTACATGTATCCGACAGCTTTAGTTACTTTGCAGACTCAGATTAACAGTACAAAATATAATCAATCAATAAATAAATACATGATATCATTACATCAATAAAGCTTCATTGGTCCCTAGGGGGAAATTCAAGCTCAGTATGTAAAGTAAAATATAAAATATAAATACGTTCAAAATGAGCTCCACCTTTACCAGCTACAACAGCAAAGCGATGAACACATGAATGCATCAATAAATATAATCCAATAATATAATCAGGGGCGCCGTAAGGGGGGGAGGGGCACAATTTCTGCCCTGTGGTGGTGGGGCCCAATGTGATATCTTCTCATGGGGCCCAAAATCCCTGGCAGCGCCCCTGAATATAATATATATTATTCTGAAATGGGCCGTTCGGCATAATAAAAAACAGTATAAAAAGAGTACTTTTACTTTTGGTACTTTAAGTATATTTGAATACTTTTGTACTTTAAGTGACATTTCCACTGCAAGACTTGACTTGTAAACACAGTATTTCTACAATGTGGTATTATATCGTTCCGTGGTGGGTCACTCACCCTGCACGTCCACCTCTGGCTGGTCGTTGACCAGCAGAAAGTAACCCACGCAGTACTGTGTGTGTGAGCAGAGCTGCACGGATCCGTTCACAGCACCAGCATGTCTGTATTGGAGGCTCCACGGATTCACTCGGAAAGCGCAGCGCCTCCGCTCAGCGACCAGCTGCCCATATGTACACAGCAATGCGCATCCTAGAGACAGAAAAACACACACACACACACACACACACACACACACACACACACACACACACACACACACACACACACACACACACACACACACACACACACACACACACACAGAGCATCCAAATCAAATCATACCTGACAAAACAGATGAAGACATCCCATAATAATGCATGCATGTCATTGCACTCACCCACAACTGCGCTAAGCAGCCACCGTTGCAGGCTCATGGTCACCTGCAGCAGCACAGGCTGTCCGAACCAGCAGCATGATTATTTATCAGGCATGGGAACTGGGAAGGACTTGTTCATGCTTTTCCCACCGTTACTCCCACTGCCACACAGCTGCACACATGGCTATCTGCAGGCGCATACCTGACAATAATGGTCATGCCGTTGAAATACCCCCCGAACGACACACACACACACTCTCGCGCACGCACGCGCACACACACACACACACACACACACACACACACACACACACACACACACACACACACACACACACACACACACACACACACACACACCAACAATGTATTATAGGCCTACATAATAAAGCAATGTTTGTTTCATTCTTCATGCATTAAAAACAAACAAGAAAACATACAATAAAACATACAGCTGTTTATTGTAAAAAGGTAAATCGTCCAAATACCAGATAATAAAAAAAAGTGAAGTAAAGTAAAGTGCCAGTTTGATTTTAGTGGCCTTGTCTGCCCAGGGATGAACAGGGCGGGCGGGGACGTCCCGTGCGCATGCGCGTAGCCCGCACTCAAAAACACGCACACCCCCCCCCCCATTTTCACACGTGCTAATCATAACCACTACCTGTAGAGAGGCGGGCATCGATAAACCTCGACGAAGTTGACAATGCCGGTGGCCAAAACGGTAATGTTTGCCTGTATCTACACTCAAAATAAAATAAATAGGCTAAGCAATGAATTTAAACGTGCTGTGGTCGTATAAGGGATTTGACTTCTTTGCAGGAAGGTCTTTCGACCATGGTGCGCCCCCTCCCAAAACCGCTGGCAGACATGTTTGCAGAGGAGTCTGAGGATGATGATCACACATTTCATGGGTTTCCTGAACATGAGATCGGCGACCTGTACACCCAGGTTGAGCACCCTGGGGTGACGCCTACTGCGGTATGTATCTGTAACACACACACACACACACACACACACACACACACACACACACGTCTTCATGTTATATTCAGCTCCCCCCCCCCACACACACACACACACAATGTCTGCAATGCACCTTTTTTAATTTTTAATTAATTTTTTTGTAAGTAAATCAACACTGGAAAACCAATCCCTGATTCAGACCCTATATCCCATAAGAACAGCTGTGTCCATGTTTTGCTGATCTTGACATCTGTGGCCACCAGAATGCGAGCTATGAAGACATGCTGGAGGCGGCCGTGGCTGATGATCCACCCCAAGGCGACAGCAAGGCCGCTTCCTCCAAAGGGTCTGGCGGGGCTCATCGGTTCACCCTGAGGGTGGCCCTCCGCCTGCGTTCCCGCACGCCTCGCTCCAGCGAGGAGGATGGCGAGGTGCGCCTGGACGACGAGACGGAGGTGAAAGAAGAGCCGGCGGCGGCGGCGGCGATGATGATGGTGAAGGAGGAGGAAACGACTCCTCCTCCCAGGAAGAAGAGACGTGTGAAGTTCGAAGAGGAAGAGAAGGCCATCGCCTCTCTGCCTGTTCAACGTGACTCAGACTCAGAGGGTGACACAGCGGATACCTTCCTGTCCAAGAGGGAGATGAACGTCAAGGCTAACAAAGCGATGGTGAATGCATCCACCCCCCCCCTCCCCCACACACACACACACACACACTATACTGTAGTAGGCATATGCTATACTACTCCACAACCTGGTCAAGAGAGAGCACAATGTGTCTATATATATATATAATCGTGACCATGTCATTACATTTGGGCAGTCTATTGTAAAACAAGGCTGTAACTATAGGAACGAGAAGATGTGCAGAGGAGAAGATGTCTGTGTGGTTTGTGTTAGTTGTGGTCATGGTTGCTCTAAATTTTAAGCTTTTGATGTTGATGTTGTCTTGCTTTGCTTTTTCTTTTCTTTCTTTTTTTTTTTTTTTTACAGTTGGCTCAGCTTATGGCAGATCTGCAGAAGATGCCCGGAGGTGAAGGGATTCTGAAAAAACACACAAAAGCCAAAAAGGCTAAAGAGAGAGGCGCCGTGCGTAGCAAACACATTTACAGCGGTTCCCGGACCGTGACCGCATTCTCAGAATTAAGATGAAGTGAATGCATGTATTCTGCAACACACACACAGTACACAACACTTTAATCAGATATGACACTTCCCCCAGCACCCCCTCCCTCCCCCCCCTCCTCCCTCCCGCGTATGACGCCACTCGAGATGAGTTTGATTGTGCAACGTTGTCCTCACAGCAGCCGCCTCGCTCCGGCGGCGGCGGGGAGTCGAGGAGGAACCCGGAGCGCGCCACCCGGAGGCAGACGCGCTCCATGGGGGGCTGCGAGGACCCCTCGGACCCCCGGGACGCGGCGCTGGAGCTCAGCCTGGAGGACGAGCTGCTGGAGGTCTGCATCACATATCTTGACTTTCCCTTTTTTTTCCCCCCTTTCCCTTTTTAACCACCGCTTTGCAAAGCAGTGGGCTGTTACCAGGATGAGGGAGAGTCCAAAAAAATGTTTGACCAATTGCGTTTTTAGAGGAAATGGGGTTAATATAGTAAATTAAATATTGAAACAAAACACATGTCACACTTGGCTCTTGGAAGTATTTATGTTGGCAATACTAACAATAACTTGGAAAGTGCAAAAATAGGCAATGCAAAAATATCGTATTAATTACTCTGCGGGATGGGTAGTGCAGCCGCTACCAATGGCGTGTTTTTCGTCCCTCCACGAAATATGTTGTAAAATAGATTTTCTTTATATAATATAATAGATTCGTTGTTGCATTTGTCGTTTGTCTGCAGGTACGCCACGCTCCTCGCCGAGGGACGCCGCGGCCCAACCCGACCAAACCCCACGTGGTGCGTCCGGTCGAGGACATCACCGAGGACGAGCTCCGGCTGGTGGCGGACCAAATGACGGAGAAGGTCTACAACAGAGTCACGGTCGGTCCCTCGTCTTCTCGTCGGGCCGTTCTCAAAAAACGGGTCCAGTTGTTTTTTGTCGCTTTGATCATAGAGCGCTTTGAATCTTTTGGGCGCTGCTCTGATATAAGTCGATCTGTTCATTTCCAGCGTTCAAGACGTTTTGTTACTTGGATCGCTGACGCTGAGCGTGTGTTTCCAGGGCTCTACCTGTCACCAGTGTCGCCAGAAGACCGTCGACACCAAGACGTGTTGCCGCAGCGACGAGTGTCGCGGGATTCAGGGACAGTTCTGCGGGCCGTGTCTGAGAAACCGATACGGAGAAGATGTCAAAAAGGCTCTGCTTGATCCGGTGACACACACACACACACACACACACACACACACACACACACACACACACACACACACACAGACAGACAGACAGGACAATAATTGCACTTTTCTCCATGCTTTTTTTTTTTCTAAGATGCTGGATGTCATTTTAGTTGTGTACATGCTATAATAAAAAAACAAATAAATGCAGCCACAATGTAGATACAAGCAATTCACAGAAGTCGGTTCTGAGTTGGACATTTTCATCACACATACCGGATGTTTGAACGTCTGTTCCTCTTCTCCCCAGGAGTGGCAGTGCCCGCCGTGCCGGGGCATCTGCAACTGTAGTTTCTGCCGGCAGAGGGAGGGCCGCTGTCCCACCGGCATCCTCTTCCCGCTGGCGCAGTACCACGGCTTCTCTGATGTCCACTCCTACCTCAGCAGGTGAGAAGACACCGGATCGACGGGTCTGTTCCGGTTTGTTCTACAGATCCCATTAATGGATGCAAGTTGCGGTTTGGTCGCGCTACGTGACCTCGGTTGTATTGTAGGGCCGGGCAATATGTTGATATTGTATTGAGATCGTGAGACTAGATGCCGTCTCTTTTCCGGGATATTTCAAGGCTGCATTACAGTGAAGTAAGGAGAATGCTCAGTACATTTAATTTGTCAAGTATTTAATTCAGACGAGTGTACAGAAATGGGCTTTACCGTGTGGTTATTTCATATAGACTCATTATTTATTTGATTACTAGAAAACATGCTATAGCGTTATCAAGATATTAAATGACCTAAATCGGGATAGAAGATTTTAACCGAAATCGCCCGGCCCTACTGTATTGTAATTTATCTAAATTCAGTACTATTTAATTCAATTTCTAAATTAGTTGGAATTGAGAAGTATTTTATTCACTTCAGTGGCTTGGGGTAAGGAAGGATAATGCATATGTATGCAACACATGTTGAACAGTGTAGGGATTGAAACAATTATTAAAAGCGTAAATGGTAAATGTTTTTTTTTACGTTACTTTAACTTTTTCCTTCTACCCAGCCTCCGTCACAAACTGAAGAGTGGGGAGGAAGATGAGGATTTGTGATTTTTATTTTTTTTAAATTACACGAGGGGCACTAGCCAGTTTTTAAAATGTATTGTGTGCACAAACATTTTGGTTTTTGTATTTGAATGTGCTTTTCATTTGTATTAAATAAACTAGTTTTGATCAAACCTCTGGGCTTTTTTTTTTTTTTTTCCCCAACACCTTAACTTTTGTAACCATGCCTTAAACAAACGCACAACGTGCAAACACATGTTCTGCTTTGCACTTTGTTTGCAATTCTGCAACAGTTTGCACTTTGTTTGCAATTCTGCAACACACATTAGACACTTCTATTCAAAATGTAAAACGTACCTGAAATTGGCAACACACACATGAAAACACTTGTACAGTAATTGAACACTGTGGAGTGTGTCAGACTGATAAGACTCTGGTCTGGGTGGGGCTGCACACCTGTGGTGCATGAGGAATAATAACACCCAGGATAAACCAGCTATCACCACACACACTCAGGAGGAGAGAGAGCCACTGTCATGGCAGCATGTTACATCTGCTTGGCAAATACCATCTCCAATAAATGCATTCTACAACATCTACCTGTGTCCCGCGTCGGAGGGCCCTAGGGTGGCAGGAGCAACGGCCACACGCATTAATCAGTTTGAGGGCCATTGGTGCTACACAGACCTCAGGGAAGCTCACCTCTTCTGTGAGAAGTTTGCAAACATGGAGGCAGTGAGTGCTAGAGGAAGAGAGGACAAGAACAAATAACTAACAAACTGTAGTGTTTACAGAAATATCTTAAATTAAACCAATTATTGTGAATATGTCTTTGTCAATTTATTTCTACATAAGTCTAGTATTTTGGGTGGATATGAAAAGAATTTTAAAATATCAGATTGAGCTCCCTGAGACTCCTGGCTCCTAAGCAATGTGTGGCTCATGAATGGGTTTAATACATTTTTTTAAATGGTATGTTTTGAGTTTAAATTACTATTATTATTTCTGACCTTTTTGAATACCTCATATTACAAAAAGACAAACTAACACTGAAAATCATAAACTCAAATGCTAAAGCTAAGCATTTTCAAAAAATAACTAGAAAACCTACTTTAAAAACGAATGTAAAACTAAACTGATATTGAAAACAAAGTCAAAATAAAATAAAAAAATATATATATAACCTTCGGCACTAGTTTATACAACCCTTACCTGTGTGTGCCGGAGTAGCCCAGCAAAGCCCCTTCAGAGGCGTGTGACACTTGCACTTGGCAGCAACACTCGGCGGCGCCCATCGGAGGACGGGGGGAGGCGGCGCAGCAACCACTAAGAGCAGCCGTCTGCAGCTTGCAGCCCCTGGAACCAGCCTGCAGCAGCCCAGGTCCAGCCACACCTCTGCCAGCCAGCACAGCAGCCCAAGGGCCCCATGCTGCGGGAGGGAGATGGGGGGGGGGGATAAGGCCTCGCCGCCCCGGTGGGAGGTGGCTTCACCGAGGGAGGGCTGTCCTGGGGTCCTCCGAGGAGCGACCACCGCGACCCAGCTGTCGAGGTTCCTCTCGGCCCATCCGGACAGCCCCTGCAACGGCCAAGCCCAGCGACACCCCCGCCAGCCAAGGCGGCAGCCCAGGCCCCCCCCAGCCTCGATTTCACGTTGGGGTGTGTGTTGGATGGCTGGTTTTCAGCAGCCGCACCTTAAGGAGCCCAGCAAAAGCCACTTGTGGCGGCGTGAAATGTGAACGCGTGTGGACTGTGGCAGGGTCAGCTGCCACAACATGTTGATCAAAACATCAAATCAGGTTCCACAAGAACCGATGACGCATGTTCTACAGAACTGAACAGGAACTGGCCATTGTCAACATCATCCGCCTTCATCAACTACGAGAGCAAGTCGATGCAGATTCCACTACATACCATAATATCAACCGCGTCAGTATGTGAAAAACCTGCAATAGCAAAAACTAAAAACATTTTTCTGAAGCCTCTTCTATATTTCTATTTGTCACATTGAAATGTGAGTAGATGTACTGCACTGGAGCAATTTTCACAAAAGCCGGTATGAGAACATTAAAAAGATATGTACTAAAGATAGTGTTTTGTATAAAGTAGATTAGTAGATTAGTGCTGTTGCTGCTTTGAAAGTCATTCAAATGGCGCATTTTCATTTTGTAGCACAAATTTTGAAAAAGCCGTTTTGAAAAAGGATTATGTTTTGATTGCAGTTTCATTTTGGCATAGAAGTGAGATGTTTATCTCCAAGTGTTGTCTCATATTTGTTTTATGTGTAGAGTGGAAACAATGAGCCAAATTCTGCAACGAGTAAGCAATCGCAAAAGACTGAATGTGGCAAATTTGACAGGTGACGCAATATAGTCATAATTTTAATCCAGCTGTTGGCATTTGTAGAAGTATACACAAAATATAAAAAACCTCCCCCATTAAAACAAAAACATGATGCATAAGGGCACTTTTCCATCAACTTAGTACAAAGAGTTTGAGGTTTTTGACGAACGGGACAGACACAAATTATAATTAATACATTTTACATAAAGTACTCATTTTTAACATAGTGACAGTTAATTAAACATTGTAGAGTAAAGTCTCTCCCTAGACCCCTGAATTAAATTTGACCAAAAAAAAAAATGTACATCTGCCTAATGCTGAGCTTTCCAGTTCCAAGTCTGCATTTATAGAGCCCGCACAACCCAAGGACAATATAATTAATTCCTCTTGTGGAAAAATAAGATGAACCTTTGGCTTGAGCTTAGAGTTATCCCATCTGGGCATAACAGCATGGACACAGAAAAATCCAAATTGAGATTAAACTAAACAAGGAAAATGTGTCTTTGTTGGGGGGGGGGGGTGGGGGGGGGAACTCGTCATATCTTCAGGCTAGTCAAGAACCAAGGTGATAATGACGCTACAGAACAAACAAAATGTCCTTGGAAGATATATACTGTATAGAAAAAAGAACATAGTCGTATAACAGAAGGCCTAGGGGTTCGCAAACAAAATCTAGATTTGTAATGCAACAGTAACAAGATTGTATGGTAGGCTCATAAAGAATCTCTTGCAACTAAATATGATCCTCTAGAGGCCTAGAGGCCTTTAAATTATTTGAAAATACAATACACGCACAAGAAAATGGTTGCATTTGCTATGACGGACATATCAAAGAATGATGGCTTTAAGTGTACCACAAGGTCTCTCGAAAGGATTTCTGTATTACATGCTCACACAAATCCATATGTCATTGATCATCATCCAAGGTATTCCATCCCCCCTACTGGCAATATTCAGCCTAAAAAGTTTTACAGTTTGTAATTTTAAGCATGACTCTAGGCAATCAGCGACCCTGAAAACCAAATATTGCTCAACTATGGTTCTGACAAGTCATTTCCTAGGTAGAAGATTATTTTACACAAGTTGTGGGTCTGTCACCAACTAGAAAACACCTGAGATCAATGGGTCAATGAGAAGGCCTCAATCTTAACATGTTAAGCCTGACATAGAACCATAGTGTTACCTTTTCACATAACAAGGCTGTAAAGGCTGGTTGCAGGATACCTTCTGAATACATCAAATGTGTGTTTTATTGCAATCTCTATAAAGAAGCGAATTTGGCTGTGTGGGCATTGTAGTGCCATTTCCCTTTGTTTCATGACAACGATAGTTTGACTTTACAAGAGAAAAATGTCATTAAAGCCACCACATTTCAACACCTCGACTTACTCGCCATGACCTGATAAATGTCATAGATACTTAAAATAGCGAAACGTCCACCTTCCTGCCTTTAAAGAGAAATGGGGTCCACTTGTGGTTTGCATTTATCACCCCGTCCTTTCCCCTCCCCACCTTGAAGCCCTTCCCATGCGAGTCTCACGTCAGACATGGCCCTTTTCTTGAACCCCAACAAACGTCTCTTCCTCCCCCCGCTCCTCTCAGTAGCTGTTGCCGTTCATCTGGTGAAGGTCCACCTGCAGGACGCTGACGCCGCTGCTGGCTAGACGCGCTATGCTCTCAGCTGACAGGGTCTCCATGGTGACGAGGGTGTGCTGGTCATTGGACGATGCCGCGCCGGCGCCGGCCTCCGTGCCCGCCGCCGGCGAACCAGCGTCGGCCGAGACTGCCGCGCCAGTGGCCACCGCCGCTGCCGTTTTCTTGTTGACGTGGGTCTTGATGTGCTTGGAGAGGTGGTCGCTGCGCATGAAGCGCTTCGGACACTCGCTGCAAATGAACTTCTTCTCACCTACAAAACAAACGCGCACACACACACACACTTAGAAATGTGAAGCGGGCTGATGGACCGAGATAGCCTGCAAAGTCCATGCATTAAAACTCGAATTACATCGCAACCATTTCAACCAAAATCAACACAAAAAGCCAAGACGTGGCTTTGTCAGGTTTTACAGGTTAACCCTACGTTGTCGTCGTTTTGCAAAACGCGGTTCTATGGAGAATCTCTGACCTGTGTGTGTCCTCTTGTGACGCTGGAGTTCGTCGGAGCGCGTGAAGCGCTTGCCACAGAAGGACCAGCCGCAGATGAATGGCCGCTCCCCCGTGTGCCAGCGGAGGTGGGCTCTGAGGTGGGACGTCTTGCCATAAATCTTGTTGCAGCCCGGGATGTGGCAGATGTGCTGTTTCTTCTTCGTGGGGTCGGTGCTGTGGAGTGGACCAAAAAGAGCTTCACTTGATGACCACAACACACAGAAAACTACGAGCCTACTTGTAGTACTTTAATGCAAGAGCCGACTAAGAACCGGGTCTGATCGGAACCAATTGCAAGCACCGATACTTTCAAAGCCTTGGGTCTTTGGAAACTGTTACACTGAACCTCTTTTGTAAACAAACTCCATGTTCATTGAAGACTTGAGCATTTCAATGAGGAGTCAGACACAGCTTGGGACATGCAATAATTACGTGTTGCTGCAGGTCTGTTGCTGTACCGTTTCACGAATAAAAAAAGACTAAATGAAATCAATTACAAATACTGACACGTAATCGATTAGGCCGACTAATACGGGCAGCAATTGGAATATAAATGACTAACAAAGATGATTCCATTCAGTCCTTCCAGTTTCGGCAGACCAACAACAGATCACAGATCCCCATTGCGTCACCCTACATGCAAGAGGCCAGTGCTTAAGTGATGAAGTTGTTGTACAGGTAAGTCAGGTCACGTACCGGCCCTCCCCGTCTTTGCAGAAGGGACAAGTGCACGCCTCCCTGCGGTTGCGTCTTCCTTGAGGAGGTGGGCTGACGTCTTCCTCGTCCATGGCAGTGCTGTCATCCAGACTCTCTCCCCCCGTCTGCAGACCCTCTCCTGTATCCACAACGAGAGCAACACAGAGATCACCATTACTATACAATGGTGACAAAATGGTCTTCATAGCAATTATTGGGTCATCGTTCTTAATGCATTCCATGCATTTGTAATAGTTGCATTGAACATTTGTATATTGTAAAAATAAAAGAAAATACATGATTTCATGATGAAGACCAAAAAACACATGATATGTAGTAGTAGTACTAGTCATGGTGAAGTCATATGATCAGAGCTGAATACTATTACAGTTAAATCAGATAAGGCATATATGGTTCATTATAGGGCTGCGTGATTAATCGTTAAAAAACAATCTTGATACATGCAATCTATGCAATCTCATTTCTAAATGACAACGATTCACGCATTCCTATTCCCCATTGCATGCATTCATGTCACACTGCATCAGTGTGTTGACTTTTTTGCTTCGGAGCAATCCCAAGCTGTGCACGCAGGAGGAAGTGTGTCCCATGAAATGTGTGCAATAAAGAGTGCAATAAATGTTTTTATTGAAAAAATAAGAATAAGAATCGTGTGAGAGAATCGTGATCTCAATTCTCAATCGTGATTCATAAATTTAGCCACAAATGGTGCAACCCTAGTTGATTCATTAGCAGGCAGGCAGTGGGCGAATGGGCCGGGTCAGATTTATGTACCAATGACTGGAGAGGGCTGTGGAGCTGATAAAGACAAGTATGATGGGCGTCACCCAGTTACACCCTTTACCGCACAGAGATAACTGTAGCTTAAACTTTAAAATTTAATTAAAATTGTAGCCATCACCACTCTATAACCTGCTCTCATATTACAACTGTCAGATCAAACAGACAAATGTTTGAGGCCACCACAAAAGGCTTAACTGGTTAAACCAGTCAGGTTACTGACACTCAATGAAGATATCTAAAGCGGCCATTTAGCATTAAAAAGCATAAATAAGTGGTTCTCAAAGTTTTTTTTACTAATGTACCCCCTCTAAAAGGTAGGGGTAAAGAGGTAAAGGGGTAGCAAAGTACCCCTTTACCAGCACAATACATTTTGTGGAGGGAAATGTCTGTGCATGTTATTTGTAAACATTAACCTGTTGGTGTGAATACTTACAGTTGGAGTACAAGTGGAGTTGTGCTTATGATTGTTGTCATTCATTAGAAAGATTTACCAAACTTCTATGCAAGTATTCAGATTTTTTCTAATTTACATGTGTTGATATTATAATTGATATCATGATATGAGACTAGATATCCTTTTAGATTTTGGTTATCGTAATATAGCATAAGTGTCTTTTCCTGGTTTTAAAGGCTGCATTACAGTAAAGTGATGGAAAAATTGAGAAAATACTTAATTTGTCATGTATTTATTTCACACAGGAGTATACAAAAATAGGCTTTCCCGTGTGTTTATTTTATATAGACTATTTATTGAATTACATTACTAAAACATTCTATATCGTGATATATATCGTTGTTGTTATTATTATTATTATTATTTTTATTAAAAGACATATCGGGACAGAAGATTTTGGCCATATCACCCAGCCCTATCCTACATCGTTGAAACACTCTTCAATGGATTGAAGCACAACATCAGAATGCGAGTTAGTTGAGCTGAATTTGGACTCACTGCTGCAGGACAACTAGCCGTGGCGGCTAACGGCCGGGCACAGACGGACGCACTAACCTGCGGGGTTGGCGATGGTGAGGGGAAGCCCCTGCAGCTGGTGCATCTGCAGCCCTGAGCCGCCCAGCGTGTTGAGGTTGATGGTCTGCAGGCCGGCGGGGATCTGCACCGTGTTCACCGTGGTTCCCTGGGCCTGAGGCAGGGACTGCACCGGGGCCAGCGTGATCTGCCCCCCCATTGGGCTCTGCAGCTGGATGGTCTGCCAGCTCACCTGGCCGTTGGGACCCACGGTGCGCAGGAGGATGGGGCCCGTGTTGGGCATGATCTGCACATTCTGAAGACCCTCCTGGGAGAGGGTGGGCGTGGTGAAGACCTGTCCTCCAGTGGTGGGCAACGCGTTGGCCTGGATGGTCTGGAGCGAAGTCCCGCCTTGAATGAGCTGCTGGGGCTGGATGAGGATCTGCTGAGGCTGATGCTGCTGTCCGTCTCTGTTGTCCGGCTGCACGGTCATCGACCCGGTGTTGTGCTGAAATGACGACACCACTCCGTTGCTGTTCTGTACCTGGGCCATGCCGTAGGAACTGGCGGTCTGCGTGGTCACGGTGGTTGTGCCCGAGAGGTAACCTGTGCTGCTGTTGGAGGATACAGGCTGGTGTTGCTGCAGCAGCTGGTTTAAACCTCCGTCCCCACCGCCGTCTCCCCCCGCTCCGGTGCTGACGGGCAACAGAGTGATATTTCCATTGATGGACATGGGCATGTTAGCCAGGAACTGGGGCTGGTTTTGCAATATGCCACCACCTAAGCCTAGATTCTGGATGGGGATGGCCCCCTGTATGAGACCAGGCATGGTGAGGATGTTTCCTGCTCCGCCGGCTCTGTTGGTGGTCGCTATGAGCTGCTGGCCATTGGGAGAGGACACCAGCTGGAACTGCTGCCCTGCGCCCACCGTGGGATCCTGCTGCGCCTGGGTGAATTGCAACTGCTGGCCATCCACAGTGTGGAACTGGGGGATCACCTGGTACTGGATGTTGGGCATGACGCTGGACAGGGTGGTGGTGAGCAGCTGCTGGCCCTGCAGCCCTGGCGC
The DNA here is from genome assembly GCA_030340625.1 of Merluccius polli. Taxonomy (NCBI): domain Eukaryota; kingdom Metazoa; phylum Chordata; class Actinopteri; order Gadiformes; family Merlucciidae; genus Merluccius; species Merluccius polli. The sequence continues at coordinate 19,004 of JAOPHQ010004996.1, forward strand.
CTGGGCCACCACATACTGCTGCTGTCCCTGAATCCCCGCCGGAGACGACGAGAGCACCTGTCTGTTCTTCGGTGAGTTTGCCAAGGAGTCGGTGGACACGGTGGTGCCGCCGGAAGACGCCTGGACACTGACGGGGATGACCTGCCAGCTGTTGGAGGTCATAACCCCGTGGCTCAGGTCCAGCTGCTGGTTGGACTGCTGGTCTGAGGGAGAGTCGCCCTCCCCTGGGGTGTCCATCCTACTGCAGGTGGCAGCCAACAGAGCAAGAGAAGACGGCTGCTGAGAGTCCTTGGAAAAGACAAAAAAAAGGGAAAATTGCAAAATGAAATGGCAGACCATTTTAATAAATTACAATAAAAATACAATTAAAGAAAATGGCTTTTGACTCGGCTAAATCTAGTCAAGTGTTCCTGTAAATTGTTATCCATTGCAAACATTTTTGTAAGGGGCATTGCCAATGTTCATGGACGAATAAATTCCACTATAATAAAAACTACACATGCAGTTAATAACGCCACGAAATGGAGCACGGCCTTTTCCTCATGCAATCCCTCTCAAGGGCTTAAATCTAGAGAAATGCAAGTAACGCCCGATTAACCACAAAACTTTACTTTTGTTTACACATTTATCACACATTAACAGTCCAGCGAGACTCATCCAGCAGCCAGCTACACAGGGTGTGGGGACGAAGGAGTGAGTGTGTGTGTGTGTGTGTGTATGTGTGTGTGGCAGCAGAGGAGGGGGGATGGTGGGGGGGGGAGGGGGGAGGGGAGGGGGAAGAATGGGTGGGACCACATTTTTTCGAGAGCAAGCGGCGGGCTCCGCATCCCCTCCCCCATCCCCACCCATCTCCCTCCCACACTTTTATTTTACCCTATAAACTGACTCACTCCTCGCTGGCCACCCCCTCCGAGGACAGCCAAATGGGCTGAGCGAACGCGCACATGAAGAGCGGGGCCTGACGGGAACACCCAGTGTGGGCGATCTTACCTGCCTCTTCCCCACCCCAAGTGACATGTGCTCCCGAAAAGCAACAACACACACTCAAATGCCTCTCGTCTGGGGGGTTTCTGGTTTCTATGAAAAACCTCCCAAACATAGGGGGGAAAAAAAGTATCCGCAATGCTCATAACCGTCACACGGACTCCCTCGGTATCTCCTCAAATCAAACCCAGAAAACCCGGCAATGGGAATGGCCGGAAAATAATGCAATAAACTGCGGACCGATCACGAAATGTGTCCGATCGCTAAAGGGAAAGAAAGGGCTAAATAACGAGTTAGGCGGGCCGTGTACGTACTTGTAAATTTGTGTTTCGCTTTTGATTGAAGTCTCCACCGCTCTCCATAGCGGCCATTTCATCTTGCTGTGGGTCTACGGAAGAAGAGTTTTTTTTTAGGAGAGGGTTTTTTTTGGCGTTAACATGCGAAAAATGCGATGTGATTCAACGTTACGATGCACATGTTTTTAACGTTACATTCACTGTGGGAAAAACGGTGACGGCCATGTGAAGCCGATGCTAAAACGGCGGCCAGAAGTCACACATATTTCCGTCGGATACGCAGATAGCCGCCTAGCTAATCTAATATTGAGATGCATTGACCGAAACTGTTGAAATTGAGCTATCGCGGCAGCTATCGCTAACATAAGCCAGGTGTGTCAAGATAGCGAATAATACCCATTATAAAAAGTTAGCTACTAGCTAGCTGGCTTTAGAAAAAATATGTTAGCCAACTGGCGAAAACTAAAGTAGGTTACTACTTCTAAACTAGTTTAAATGGTGGCTTCAAAACTTACAGTATCATGATTGAATACGACCCGGGACGAATTTAAAACGATATACTGCCGCTTCAATCCCACCAGTTTACTTATAGCTCCTCGCACTGCTACAGACTACTGATTAAAAAGTTAACTTACTGTTCATATTTTCAAGACGGGAGGAGTTTCTCCAGCTCCTTTTTTAGGTTGACAACTTTTCACAACTTCACACAAACTTGATAGGCTTCCCGGTGAAGAAGAGACATGGGTGCGCTTGATTTGTGACCACTGTGGCCCGCCTTTAGGTGAAGTAGTAGCGGTAGTAATGCTAATAATAATTAACAATAATAATAATAACGGTGTAATTAGTAATAACAATGTTATTCGTCCGTCCACGTTTAGGCACTTTAGCCACCGACATGTTTCTTGTACATAGCATACGTTTGTAGCAGACCACACACACCGTCTGAATTATTCAAGTCCCAGCGCAGATATGGTCTACAACTTGAATTCATTATGCAACTCGCTAATTCGGATTTACACTTGTAAATGCGGATCAATCCGAATAAGCGACGCTAAACACACTTCTCCGTGTGTGTGTCAACGTTGTGCAGCTTATTTCCGCCGCCTGATGTAACGTTGCGTATTTTCTTAAAATCGTGTAGATGCAACAAAAGAAGCGCACACGTCTCAACGGCCGCCGTGATGGACGGCTGGTCTGATCCAATGGGAGTTGTTATTGTCGCGAACGCCTCGCGTCGACCAATGGAATTCAAACACGGGCGGAGAAGTGGGCGGGGCGTAACTAAGCGGGTAGGTTGTGCCACATTTTCTGATTGACGTTGACAAGAATACCTGTTTTCCAATTCCATGGCGCCATAAGCCATTTCGACACGTTAAGCGCTGCGGCGTTTTTGAACGCCTCCGCTTTCCTTCTACGTGGTGTCCCCCAAAAAAATAACGAACACACAGACGCCTCACATATCATTAAAACAAAAAACAAAAAATCAGGAGGAGGGAGGGGGGGGGGGGGGCGGGAAAAAGGGGAAAGCAAAGTACAGCACTACAGTCCGAAGCGTCGCCCTCCTGGTCACTCCCTTGTAGCCGCTAGTGGGCTGGAAAGGGGCGAGGAGGGGGAGGAGGGGGAGGAATTAAGGGTGGAGATGGCAGCCGCACTTTGCTGTAACCGTACGGCTTCAAACCCGGGAGGAGGAGGAGGAGGAGGAGGACATCGTTTCACGGGTGGGAGGATTTCATACATATGTAGTGTGGGCTTGTCTGCCTCAGCAGCAGCACACACGTGTGGATGTAAACAGGAGGCCTCCATGGTGGGAGCCCCCCCCTCCCTCCCTCCCCCATGGTGGGAGAGCCCCCTCCCCCCTCCCTCCCCCCCCAACAAATACCAATACATGGCGCCACCCAAACACAACGCCTACACGTAGTATTTTGAATGTTTAATGTTCACACAGCAGCAGTGTGTCGGTGCGGACGGCCCATGTCGTCGTCTCCCCCCTCTCACCCATTCATTACGAGTCAATAGGTTAAGACTAGAGGCCAAACTTTAAGTTTGTTCACTTTCTCCCCCCCTCCTCCCCCCCCCCAAAAAAAACCGTTGCACGACGAAACCGCCGCCACGTTAGCAACAATGCTAACGGCGGTGACTTTACAGTTTTAAAAAAAAACAACCGTATTTTACTTTTATCAAACTCATCTTCTTCTTCTTTATTTATTTACGCGTATCGAGTTGCGCAACTTCATTATATTCAGACGTGTGTGCAAATGACAATGCAAAAAACCCCCACAAAACAACAAGTCGTCCATGGCCGCCAGGAGCGTAGAGACGACAGCGGTTGGGTTTTTTTTTTGTTCGGTCTCCATTGGAAACAGGAAGCTGCTGCACTTGTTCCTCAACTGAAACCTGCGAGCACCGTCGCAGCTCTCCTTCATTAGGTGCTGTGATGTCTACACACATACAGCAGCAAAAGCAGCAGCCCGCAAAGGTACGTTTTATTTTTTATTATACATAACAATTTAGAAAGTCGACGTCAAGTTATCCGACTTTTTTTGTATTGTTTTGTTTTGTTTGTTTGTTGTGGTCTTAATTAGACTTCCTGTTGTGATGCTACGTTACAGCTAATATTGGATAGTGTGGTTTTGTTTAGGGAGTGAGGTTAAATTAAATGAGGGGTGTTTTTTTTTTCCTGTTGAGTTGCACCACTTTTTTGTACGTTTTGTAGGTCATTATTATTATCTTCCTCTTCCCTCTTACTTATGATGACATCTTTGTAGGAGTGACAGCCACAGGAGATAACGGTGAACCAGGCGGATGGATAGCTCCTCTTCTCGGGTCAGGCGTCAGACCTGGATCCAGCGCAGCAGGGAGTCGTGGCACACCCAGAGGAGCCTGGCCCTGCAGGGACCAGACCCAGACCCGGGACCAGACTCGTCCCCAGACGCGTCCCCGGCCAGACCAGACGACGGAGTCCCCTCGGGTGGTCGGTAGTCCACTTATTTATGCATTTATATATAATAGACCGTTGTGCAATGCAGTCCCCCTATGGTGAACCCTATGGATTATTGAAGGGAATAGAGGACACATGTTGAATATCATATGTTGAATATCATATATCTCTTCATAAAGCTCAGTGCAGATGACTGTTAATTAAAGAGTGGCCATGAAGCCTTGATCCGGACTTCTTACGGTCCTGGAGCTCATCCATCCGGCCATCCATTCAAAAGAAACCCTCACACTGAGGCTGTAGTGTTCATTGTGTGTGTGTGTGTGTCAATTGTATATGGCCGTCGCTCACTAAGCCCTCACCTGCCCATGAACTTGCACAGGATGCGGCGATGGAAAGATCGAGAGCTGGCTTCGAAGTTGTGGGTGAGTGTGTGTGACGTGGTCGCTGGTTTAAGAACTGTCTCACAGAGGAACTGGGACTCAGGTGTCAGTGGAAAGCAACTTGCTAGATGAATGGAAATGTATCCAGTATGTTCCAGAAAGTATAACCCATCATCATCATCATCATCATCATCATCATCATATTCGACAATAGCTATCTTTGGAAGAAAAGGTCAATTCTGTCCTCGAAACATTTCCTTTTAAAGTCAGAGTGAAGTTAGATAGTTGAGCCAAGCTACTATGTTTATTAAATGGAGTTGGTAGAATAGTATTCTATATAGGTACTATATATATATCTATATCTATAGATATAGATATAGATAGATATATAGATATATAGATATATATAGTAAGCAGCTTACATTACTCGGAGGAAGTAAATGCAACGATATATAGATATATAGATATATATAGTAAGCAGCTTACATTACTCGGAGGAAGTAAATGCAACGTGATGATTGTAAACGTAACTGAATAATCAGCTGACCAGCTTGACATTTAGCTCTATAAGCATCATATTAAAAGGGAAGTGATTAGCTTTACGTGAAGAAGAGTTGAGAGGAATAGCATACATATTCTTGGAATGGTTGAGTATATATACCGGTATACTCTCAACCATTTTAACTAGAACCATCTCTCACAGGATGGAGACGGGCTCAGAGAACTCCAATGGCCTGAATGCTAGTAAGTTGAAACTACACATTTGCCACAGCGGTCCAGTCAGGCTTTGTGATGAACCAAACAAAGTACTATTATTTTTAAACATATTAAACAATGTAGATATTTACAAGTGCAAGAGGTTACAATAGAATATAACATATTGTAACAAGTGCCTTAGCCTGTATTATTCTTGAAATAAATACTTAACTTTTCTTCAGAGTATACACGGAAAACCAGCTGTGATGATGACCTAAGTCTTGGTGCTGATGGTGAGTGCTCACGTCTTTCATTCTCTTCACACACACACCTCTAACATACAAGGTTCAAACAGTCATACTTTATACAATGTATAGAATTAGGTCAATTACACACTCAAACCTTCCCTATAATTATCTTATAGGGAATTGCACAAAAAAGAATGACTTATATTTAGTTAGCTTAGCCAATGCTGCGTATAAGGTGTGTAGTTTTGTGCGCTTGATTCCAGATGGCATGTTTTTTTTTAGATCTGATAAAAATAGACTAAAAGAAAGAAAAAAAAAGTATTCTCATTGCAACTCAAATTGCTCAAATTACCCAAATTACCCTTACATTTTTTCACATCCATTTGTCTACATCATCACCAATGTTCTTGCAGACAATTTAGCAAAAGAACATGTATACATGTACAGGATGTTGAAATGCACCGAGGGACATTTTTGTGTTGCTGTGACTAAGAGTTTTTGTTAGATAATGCTTGGCCACATTTTAATTTGCTGAACAGGAAGTGTTTTCTTCAGCTATTCAAGTCCAATAATAAAACCATTTTCTGTCATTAGTTACCATTGTAATAGCTCAGCCTGCTTATTGCCAAGTCCAATGTCACATAAGTTGACAACTACATCATACATACAACTTGTCAACTTATGTGACATTGGACTTGGCAATAAGCAGGCTGAGTTGAATAGCTAAAGAAAACACTTCCTGTTCAGCAACTTAAAATGTGGCCAAGCATTATCTAACAAACAATCTATTAGATACAGCAACACAAAAATGTCAAGGTATACCCACTGAGATCTGTTCTGTTATAGCATCTGCAATAAATTATGGAGACAGTAAATCACAAGTGGGGTAAGTTGCATTAATTTTTCTATTTTTATTTACAAGAGGTCGACAATTCCAGCTTTAGAAAGTGAATATCGTGTCAGGAAGTAGTTTCAGCATTGAGTTTGCTTCTTTCCCATTCCCACAAAAAGGAGAACTTTCTTATAATAGATGATACACCTCTGGTTAAGTCAGTATTTGGTAGCTTGTAAACCTATAGTAAGAGTAAATCTTAAATGTTCCCAATGGGAATTAGTTTAACTAGCAGTTTGTTTGAAGACATTGGGACTAAAATTAGTATGAGGAAGTTGTGAGCTAAATGTTCTTGAGTGTATAACAAACATGTCCAGCTCGTACTTTTACACACTTTGATCTGGTTAAACTGTTAACCTTTTCGTAATCTTTTGTTTCCATCTCTTCTGTGGGCTGAACTAAAGCCTCTCAGTGTTGCCACCTCGAGGCAACTCATCGAACTGCAGGCCCAGCACGAGGTCAGTGTCCGGGAACATGTCCTATGTTATGTCACTCCCATAGAGATGCCTCTATAATAAAGTGTACATTACATCAGTCTGTAAGGATTGTTGTGTCTGTAGATTCAGCATAGCTTAACAGTTCCACTATTGATATGAAATGATTTTGTGAAGTCTGTACACGTTGTTCCCGTTTGTATGCTTTCACAGCATTCTACGACATAAACCACCTTCTCTGAACCTTGGAAACAGTATGGCTTCCAGCTGTCCGTCCTCCTCGACCCTTCAGACAGGCTCAAGGTGAGTCCTTAACGAGATGGAGCGGGGGTATCTGCACCGTTTGAGGCTGAGGTGTATATCGAGCTAAAGGAAAACCCCAAGCAAGCATAAACAGCACCAAAAGCCAATACGGTTTGCTCCCATTTTCCTGTCTCACTTTCCCCCGCCTCATAACGTCTCCATCTTATTGTCTTGTGTGTGTGTGTCACCAGTGTGTCAGAGGTCTTGGAGTCTTGCTCGGAGGACGCAGAGGAAACGCTCTTCCAGCTGGGCTTTGGCCGCGACGAGCCACAGGTTCCCGCCCGGGTGCCCGTCAGGTTCTTCACCTTCCCCTCTCAGCTCCAGGGCATCAACTTCCGCCTCTTCCTCCAGTCCCAGCTGCAGAGGATACGAGAGGAGGACCCCAACCTCTCCATCGCCAGTAAGCATGGCTGCAACCTGTGCTGCTCAAACTCGGTCTGCGCTGATTTCACGCAGCCACAGAAGTGGATACACTATGGAGATTCTATCATACTATATGTGATGTTTTAGGAAACAATTGTTGGAGTAATGGTCATCACACCCAAGGGTTTGCAGGGTTCGGAACTGGCAGCCTCAGGATTAGCAGTCAAATGATATTATTAATTACAAAACTGCAGCCTTTCGGTGGCACCTGGTTATCAGGTTGCTATGGTTTCGGGAGTGAGGTTGACCATCATGTCAGATAGGATAATAAATACTGATGCATCCACTATTCCCTTTTTTGTTGGCAGGTTATTCAACTGTATTGAGCTTCTTTTTTCTTTTTTTTTTCGCAGGCCGTTTCAGACAAGTGGAAGTCCTGACGGCCATGGCCAATGCGTTCTACTCGCTCTACTCCCACGTGTCCCGCACGCCCCTGTCCAAGCTGACCCCCCCGGAGCCCAACGTGTCCATGTCCCCCGTGGACAAGCTGGAGCGCTTCCGCAGCGTCGGCGGCGGCAGTGTTCGTAGCGAGCCGCGCTCCCCGGTGGAGAGACTGAAGGAAACGGTCTCCAAGATGTGCCTGTACACCGGCGGCGGCGGCGCCCGGCGGGACTCTGACGGTGCCTCCCCGCTGGCCTCGCCCAGGAAGCGGCCCGGTATGCCCGAGGTGGTGGACATCGTCTTGGAGAACGCCAAGCTCAAAGCTCCCAAGAAACTGTATTTCTTAGAGCCGTCTTCGGACGGGGACAAAGGAGAAGAGGAGCACAGGCAGCAGGCCGCGGCGACTGACGTACCGACGCCACAACAGCACGGCAACACAGGGCGTTACGAGGAAGTGGGGACCGGCGGCCAATCGGATACGGTCGAGTCCGATTTGAATGGAGAGACATTATCAGACCTTGACAAGAGCAGGACTGTGGACTTCATAAGCGTGCGGCCATCTTTGGCATCGTCCTTATCAGGCAAAACTGAATCTCACACAAAGGGTCAGCGTATCCCAAATGAGCTGGGTGGCAACCGCAGAGAGACGCAACCATTGGCTTGGGACGCAGTGGAAAATCCCACATGCGGAATCAAGGTCAACCGTGACTCAATCTTGCCGGCGATGGTTGAGAAAGCACACCACCACGCACCCTTTGGCTGTTCACCGCTAGACTATATTGACGCAAAAGGTTTACCTCGGGTCTCGTCAGGGAGGACGACTAGTCCTGTGAGATCATGTTTAGGACCGGACCAAACCAATAAAACCTGTGAACCATCACCAAGCAGGAGCAGAGGCGTGTCTATTGAGCCCTCTGGCGCTCCGAAGGACTGGATTCAGTTGGATTCAGCCCCTCCCTGTTTAGATAAATATGGCAGACGAGTGGGCCCGACGTTAACGTATCAGCTGGTGCCTCGCGTTATTGACCCACCGTGTGGCGTCACACGCCGGGAAGAGGGCGATGTCACTTCCTTAACGACACAAGGTCCCGCTCACAGTTCAAACGGTCCCGAGCAGGCACTCGCCGCAGGGACAAGGCAGCTCCTCAGTCCATTGAAGCATTCAAAACTGAAGCACGTCTCCAATGAATTCCACCAGGCGAACTCTTTTGAAATGGAAGAGGTACTGTATGTGTCATGCTAGTGATGGGTTTCACTGCCATGGATTCATTCGTCACTTATCTACTCTAAACGTCACATTTTTCTCCATCAGGTGAGCAGCGCCGGAGAAGAGGATTTCGGAAAGTCAAAAGGTACACATAAATAACTTTAACAAAACATCAGTGCAAAGGTAGGTTGATACTTGTATTGCAAACAGTAGCCGCAGCAGCTCGGAAGCAGGATCCTAGCAGTGACGTATCAAAGAAACATTGTGGTTTAGAGATAACCCCTTCATCAATAATTGATGGTTAAGAGCAGCTTACTGCAAAGTGTTTAAGAACATTTTGTACGATGTCACCACAGTAACAGTGAGAGGCAGGCACACAGCTGTACCACATTACAATAATCGGTTAACTAATAATGCACAACAAAATGCATTGCGTCGTACGTAGGATTTGCAGCTCTGATTGAAAAAAACCCCTTTGTTATTCTTTTTTTCAGCATATAGAGGAAGGTGATACATTTAAGGCTGTGTTTAATGTCCACACACTATAAATCCATTGGTTACTATTATCCTCTTTATACATGTCATGGTGTGTGTACACTTAAAAAGGTCATAAGGTCAGAAATCGGTAACACTACCTGGATAGTCCACAGTCGAGTATCAGTTGAGTAACAATTTAGTATCAGTTGAGTATACTTTCAAGATTGTGTCAGTTTAGTGTGAGTTGACACTCAATAAGGTTATCAAGAACATAGCCACGTACATTCAATTTAGGGTTATCTGACTGTTAACTGAATGTCAATTGAATAGTAAGTATCCATCTTCAGTTCATGTTGAATATCATGTCTCATTTGTGTCAGGTGAAATTTAGTGCCATCAACTTAATTTCTACATATGTTCAGTAGTTTCACATGACTTGGAACATCCATAATATTTCAAATGAATGTCTAGTGTCAAAGTATTCAAATAAGTATCACATGATTATCACCAACACAAAACCTCACAACAGCATGTCAAACGACAGTTAACAGTGCCCATCTGTTGCATATCAACAAACTATAATTTGGACTATGCAATATTCTCAGTAGTAGTGTTCACTAAATGTCTATTGATCATCTACAGATAATCAGAGGGCATGTTGACAGTGCATATCTACAATTTATTTGTTGCATCTCAACAAACTATAATTTGGACTATCCAAGTGTTAAGTAAAGTGAAACATTCTCGGTAGTAGTTGAGTTTCCACTAAATGTCTATTATCTACAGATAAGCAAAGGATGTAACTGTCTATTGCATCAATCTGTATTTCTAAACAAAAACAACGTCCATGATGTTACAAAATTCATTAATTTGTCAAACAAAAACAAAGTAGCCCAACAAGATTATACTTCAAAAATATATATATTTTTAAATCATTTTACTGGGTATTTTCCCAAAAAATTATACGATACAACTTTATACATTATGCACATATTGTGTATAAGTGTAACCAGGGTGAAAAGACAAACCCATAAAAGCTCTATTATGAAATAAGTGCATTATGTGCATGTATAAAGTTATATTGTATCATTTTTGGGAAAATACCCAATCAAATATGATTTAAAAATAGTTTTAAAAAGGTATAATCTTGTTGGGCTTCTTTGTTATTGTCGTTTGTGAAATTAAAATAAACATGGCTAAATATCACTATCCAATAGCCTAGAACTCTAGACACCCCCTAGCGGCAGCACATTTATTTGGCAGCTAGGTAGGTAGGTACTTACATCTTTCTGATGTAGGTCTGGCTTGCCAGGCTAACTATCCAACATATTAAACTGAAATTTCTGAAGATGGATACTTGCCATTTACATGACATGTTGATTATATAACAAAATTCAGTTAATAGTCAGAAAACACTAAATTGAATATATATGGATATGTGCTTGATAACAGTGTCAACTTACACAATGTTGACATGTCAAGTGAGTATCTATCAACTGACACTAAACTGATACTCGATTGATTCTCAATTGTGGTACTATTAGGTAAAGTGTTACCCAAAAATCGTGTGTGTGTGTGTAAAAAAGAGTGTGACAGAGAGAGAGAGAGTGTGACTGTGTGACTGTGTCTGTCCAGTTGTTGACCTGTGTATCCGTGTCCCGGTGCAGCGGTGGTGGTGATGCGTGGAGACAGCATGCAGTCGGACAGCAGTGGCTACGCCGAGGAGGAAGGCGGCTCTTTCTCAGACATGGGAGTCGACAGGGCTGCTCAAAAGACTGGGCCCCTGGATGACAGTTTGGTTTGAGATTCACTATTTATTTGAATAAAAAATAAAAACATAAAAACAAATTACAGCATGTTTCAATTATTTCATCCTCAATTCAACTCAGTGCCTTCATGTGGTGAAACAAACATCTGATGAGTCTTTTTGCGATGGCTATATTGCTACATTTTGCAATATTGTAGAGATTGTTCCAAGTGAACCAGAATTTAGCTTTACATAATGGAGTCAACACCGCGAAACAAGTTCATATTTTTACATTCTCTACATTGTCAACGACCGCACTGATATTTGGGCCAATGTGTATGCTAACATTAAGAGGTAGATCCGGGAACACGTGGTCACTGTACGCTGTGCAAAAGGCAGTGATTAGTTAAGGTGCACCGCCTGTACTGTTGAACACAATGACTTTAAACTGTCTTCTCCCATGGAGTACATTGCATCAGAAAAGGTGTCAATCTACTCACACTGAGGCCTGCTGTTAAAAAGGAAGGAAAAAATACAATTCATGACCAAAAGGAAATACATTTGGAAATGTAACTTCATCACAATAGACAGACTTTTAAACCGGTTCACAGCAAGTGCATACAAGGTCATAGACATACTCAGGTGCTTGACAAAATGGTTTTGATCGAGCCACATTGCTATTTAGGAGACAAATAAGGAAAGTCTGCTTCATACTAACTAATGGCCAAATTGTTTAGAAAGAAAAACCACTGCAGCATTTGTTGAATTGTATGCAGAGGTTTTGAATGACTTCAAATAGATTGTTTACCATTAACTGCTAAAACTTAAAAATTCCAGATTCAATTGGGAGGAATTTCAGAGTACGAAATGCAATATTGAAATAGCCTTTCATTGTAGATGCAATCACGAATCCTGAAATCCAAAAAAGGTTTTAAAGTGTACACTAAATCACGCAAGTAGCCAGTGATAGCTAGTTTAGGCTAAAAACTAAATTTTGTGTGAAAACCATCAAACAAGGTAACATGGAAAATGAATGCTTACGCAAGCCTAACCGCTCCTGTACATCAGTGTCAAATAAATACAGTCAAATACAAATTTAAACTAAAGTTAAAACTGGAGACCCTTAAATAAAAGATACATTATTAATAATGACCACTTTAAAATCAAAACAGGGTACAGTAAAAGACTAAAATGGGATGAGTTTAAAATAATTGTCTACTTGTCTTTTTCTTTTGTGGAAAAGTCTGTTAGCAGCATGGCTGGTGATTTGGATGATATCCAATTATATAAGTGGACATCAGGAAGGAAACAGAGTTCATTATTTCTATGACCCCTCCTTTCTGAATGGTGGACAACCGTTGATTGAACATATCGAATATGTATTTTCACGTGGGGGATGGGATATTTTTTGGACACAACTGGGCAACAGGGGCAACATTTTGTGCAGCCATAGGTCCACTGGCAAAAAATGATAAACTCGATTGGACAGACTCCGGTGGGGGAATTTGGCGACATTAGTTCCATCTCTGATTACTGAAGGAGTTCAAAAGAGGTAATATCCGCATGGTGAAGTGCTTTCATTGGGGGGGGGGGGGGGGATTCAACATAGCTTTGTTGCTGTTGACTTTCAGTCTCAGGATAAAAAAAGAAAGAAAGAAGAAAGTACAAGGGTTGGGCGTGTATCACTTTCCTCCGGCCATTATTTTGAGGTACTGCAGTGCATTGTGGGCTGCGTTGGCCCGCGCAGCATCCGTGTTCGGGGCAAAGCCGTGGCACACTGTGATTGGTTGGGTAGACAGTTCCACTAGACACTGGCAGAGGCCACTCCGACTGCGCTCTTCTGAAAGAACAAAACAAACACATTAAAACATTTTTTTTGTGGTCTATTTTCTGTAAGGGAATAATTAAGTACATCTTATTTTCTAAAATAAGATGCACTATTATATTCATTTAATGCCTGAAAAAAATCTCTAAATAATAAATAATAATAATAATAAAAGAGGTTTGAATGCATTTCTTCTATAGAACTGAACACTGAACTATTCAAAAACTCACTAACAGTTTCTATTTTCCAAACGGACCAATAATATACTGTTGATGTGACCAGCAAGCTGTAACGCTCGCCCCCTTGTGGCGACAGTTCTCCCTCACCTAGATCCAGGTAGCTGATGTCGAAGCGCTGCTCCTCAGACAGGTCGGTGAGCAGGGAGCAGGAGCTGCAGTCCGGCGCCGTGCCCAGCGGGTGGCGCCGCAGCTGGAGGATCTTCTCCCCCGCCGAGTTACGCAGCGAGTCCCACGTGCAGCCCAGGCCTTTGCACTTCCCCGAGTCGGCCCGGCTGCCCATGTTCTGTGGATGGAGACGAGGAGGAGATGGGAGATAAGCTGATGGCGATTCCCGTTTAAGCGTTTTCCGAGGTATCGAATCGGGGATCTCGACTTGCAAGAAAAATCAATGAGGTTTTCCTTTTTAGCCACCACACAAATGCTACATTTGTTAAAAAGAGATGTTTTAACTCAACTGCAGCCAATGCCAGTTCTAGCAATGTACAATGAATGGCGAAACATATGGAAATAAACAATAGCCGAATAAAATAAAATAAAATACTAAATGTACTACTACAATACTACTATACAATACAAAAGTTTACCCAATATGCCATTTTCAGCCTACTGGTATTCTTTTCCTGCATATGCCAAATTGAATCTCAAAATCCTTTTTGTATGACTGCTTGAGTGCGGCGTTCATAGACAGAACCGCATCGCGCGTCGTTATGGAGGCGCGTCTCCGGCCGCCGCTCACCATGGTGAAGGTGTCGTCCTCGGGGTCGGCCTCGGTGGTGGTCCTCAGGTCCACCGGCACGTCGTGGATGCGGGCCAGCATCTTGGCCGCCGCGTTCCTCTTGGCGAGCTTCTTGGACGTGCCGCTTCCTGCCGAGGGACAGGAGCCTTATAGGTCACAGCCACACCAGAGGGGGGGGTTTGTATCGTACGCAGTGCTGCATCGGTGTATTCTCTCTACGGGCTGACGACGCGCTTAGCGGTTCGCCGAGAGAACCGGAGAGCGATTGTCACATTTTTTTTTTGTATTAAATGCGGGTCTCCGCATTTGTTAAGGAATGTCCAGTAGTCAATAGCAAGGCAGCGAAACCCAACGCGAACCCTTTTACAATAGCACAAAAGGCAACGATTAAAATATGGAGCTAGGCGTGTATATACACACACACATGTACACTTACAACACTACAAACTTTCGTTTAGATCAGGGTGCACAGACAGAAATGATGTGCTCGGAGAAAGTCTCCAGGATACGAAACCCTCCTCACCTATTTCTACAAATCGCTCCACTCTGCACGTCATGGTGAACTCTTTGCGGTGCGCCGGGCCGGACTCCTGGGTGACTGTGTACTCTGGCAGGCGCCAGCCTTTCTGCACCACCAGCTCCTGGGGGGGGGGGGATACGTGAAAACATTTGTGAAGCCCATTTTATACAGCCTGTTCAACGCGGGAAATGTTGTGCCGTTATTCCCCCTCGCCTTTTGTATAAAACGTGCAGACATGGAAAGGGGGGGGGGATTAATAACAAAGCCGAATCGACATCTGTGTAAAAAGGGTGAACCGGCATGGCGGGACAGGTGAGACGTTTTGTGAGACAGGGGTGTGACGTTTGGACTCCGCCAGTCATCTTCGGCAAAATTGTTTGAGGACATTAGAACCAGCGCCAATTTACCAAGAAGAACCAAACGCCTCGGTCTACGGCGTCTAAAGTACGCGCACCTTTCTGCCTCGCACCGCACCTTGCTCGCCTTCAATTTCCCTCCCATCGTAATTCTAAATGCACAAACATGTTGCTTGCACGAGTTGTAACGTTACGCATCAACATGTTGCATACGATGCACGGCTTCTTTGCGCCGCGCCTCTGATTCCGGACCGCCGACACGCCTCGGCATTGCGCCTGCTTCGTTTGGTTGTGTAAAAAAAAAGCAAAGCCGGCATAACGACGGATCCTCTTTATGGCAATATTGTGGGACCACTGTATGGAGGATGCTTGATCATAGTTTACCTGCAGAGCTCCCACTGGGTTGCATTCGGACTGCTGAGAAGTGCTGGATGTCTTCATTTCGATTTGGGTGCTGCACAGAAATGTCCAGTTAACACATTTCACACACACAACACTTCGCTCACTTTGACCTGAAAACAGCGTTATGCGACCGCTCCACCTCAGATGACCCCTGCTCACCTGTCTTCGTCCACAGCCTCGTCCACGCCAACAAACCCCTCTTCTCCGACGCCGACTCCGACGAGACCGCCGAGGCCTCCTTTCAGCATCTTCAGGGCAGCCTCTGCTGCTTTGTGTTTGGCCGCCTTCTTGCTGGGGCCCTGGCCGGTGCAGCTGATCTCCCCGACGGAGACGCGGAACGTGAAGTTGGGCTGGTGGGCCTGTCCCTCCGCCTTCAGCAGGTCGTACACTGGGGTCTTGCCTATCCGCGTCCCATACTCCTGCAGCAGACTGATCGGCGTCTTCCCGGGATTCACAGCCAGCATTTGCTCAATACTACAGAGAGGAGAGGGAATCAACATCAACTTCAATGGATGACACCGGTGTGCTGCCGCAATGCAACTTGCCATTCATTACGTTGCAACACAAGACGTTTGCACGAATGTGCGACGCCGTATGTCATATTTAACTTGCCATTCATTACCTTACACAAGACGTTTGCACGAATGTGCGACGCCGCACGTCATATTTAACTTGCCATTCATTCCGTTACAAGACAAGTTTACGCGAATGTGCGACGCCGCATGTCATATTTAACTTGCCATTCATTACGTTACAACACAAGACACGTTTACGCGAATGTGCGACGCCGCACGTCATATTAATATCGGGTTGTTTTACTCACACGTGTGCCCTGATCGGCACAAAAAAAAAAGATGGTAATTGTAATAGCCAAGATAGCATTTTATACAAGATTGTGTTGTCAGTCGGCGGAGATGCAAAAACAAATGCAACAGCGAATGCACATCTCTGCTCTGACTAGCTGTGATATGATGCTAGGACGTTAGCTCCGCCGGCTAGCGGGGCGCTACTTACCTGGAGCAGCCCAGAGTTTTTCGTGCAGCTGTCCGGTGCTGACTCGTCGTTCATTACCTATTTTACAAAGATAGAGCCGATCGGTTTCGGATGGCAACGACCCCCCACCCCAACCAACGGAGACACTTGCTTTCATTAGATGGTCTTTTCAAAAAAAAGCCGAGGAAACGAGACCCTCCTCCGGCAGGCAGACCGACATTGCAGTTGTTTTGTAAAATGTGACGTCAGCAGGAGCTGTCGCGATCCCGGCTTCTGATTGGTCCGTTAGATGACGTAGCGACTACCGAAGGCCTGCCTGGCTTTACGGTGGCCGGGTGGGGCAAAAAAAAAAGCAAACAATCACTGACACATATTAATATTAATATAATATTAGGAAACGAGACCCTCCTCCGGCAGGCAGACCGACATTTAATATTAATACAATGTTAATATAATAATAATATACTATTGAGTAGTTTAATCACACATACGTATCATACGTGTCTAGGGAGGATTTAATGACTTGATTAAGTGATTATGTTTAGATATTGCTAAGCTTTGCTAGATTGCAATTGGTGCCGCGAGAACCCAAGAAAACAATGCGATGCATACATTTTAGGAAGCAGGTTCAGAGTTTTTTTTAGTTGCTGTCTATTTGCAATGACTGTATTCTTCCTCAAGGGGGAGACAGACAGTCAGCGGTGCGCGGATGCGGCCTCTCAGTGTGAGGCCCTTATGGGAGTTCAGTTCCATCAGGGCCTCAGGGCTGCCTGGCTGGTGTGGGTCATTTCTCCATGAATACATCATTTCCATATGTCAATAATATATTATACATAATATATTATAGATAATATCAAGTAAATTAGATAATACAGCTATTGTTGCTAGTGTTTTATAAACGAATCAAGGTTTAGGATAGATATTTAGATTTACATTATTATTTCATGAGACACTCCTAACATTGATTGTACATATTAGCCCTCAGCATCTTCAGACAAGCCTCATATCGGCCGATCTGGCTTTACTCCATTTTATGTTATTTGGATGACATTTTTATATAATCCCATAGAAGAATATTTGCTTTTGGGATATAGTCAATTTTGATAAGAACAACCTGCCAAAGCAGACAATAACATGTAGGGCCTGAAGAAAGTTGAAAGGCTTCCTAACCAAACTGGATTCCCAAACATACAATCATGGTGTCATGATTTGATCCATGATTCATGCCTAGGGCAACATATTGTTAATATTTTCAGTCCTAATTTGCCATGCTTTCCAGACCCCTACTTGCTGGTCCAACACCACAATTTATCGACCGTCACTGTGATACTACTACTAGTGTCTCTCCAATATGCTGTTATTCTACGACGTATTGTATACAATATATGTGGAGGAATAGATAACACTGCCGTGACTATATTCGTGCACACACATGAAAGTGTGTACAGATTAATCTCTCTCTCTCTCTCTCTCTCTCTCTCTCTCTCTCTCTCTCTCTCTCTCTCTCTCTCTCTCTCTCACTCACTCCCCACTCTTCCCCCTTTCTTTCAATTTTTATGTCTCTCTTTCCCTTTGTCAGACATACACACACACACACACACACACACACACACACACACACGCACACACACACTACCCCCATAAATTTCCCCTTCCTTTTCCCCCAGTCCTGGCCCAGTAGTGCATTAGTATATGTGGTTCCTCGGTTGCCAAAATCATCAGTAGATATCGTCAAGCGTGGAGCTATATGAATGCTGTTTTTTTTTTTTTTTTCCCCCTCCCTTCGCAATATGATGTGTTTCCTTTTTTGTGTGTGTTTTGATCCCTCTCTTGCGGCCAGGCAGCGCTGCGGCCAAGGCGCGGGTTCGAGTGGCGCTCCCGTGTTATTTTTGGCAGCAACAGTGGTTGGTGGCTGTTGAGGAGACAGAGAGGGGGGGGGGGGGGGGGGGGGGGGGGGGGTGATGGGGGGATGGGGGGGGGGGGGGGTAGGGGTGGGGTAGCATGAAGTCCAAAAAACCAGAGGCTGTTTAAAAGATTTCTGTCTGAAGGAATTGCTTTTTAACGATCTACAGAGTCGATAGTCGACGCGTGTGTGTGTGTGTTCATGTGTGTGTATGTGTGTGGCTGTGTGTGTTGTGTGTGTGTGTTCATGTGTGTGTGTGTGTGTGTGTGTGTGGTTGTGTGTGTTTATGTTCATGTGTATGTGTGTGTGTGTGTTCATGTGTGTGTGTTGTGTGTGTGTGGTTGTGTGTGTGTGTTCCTGTGTGTGTGTGTGTGTGTGGTTGTGTGTGTTTGTGTGTGTGTGTTCATGTGTATGTGTGTGTGTGTTTGTGTGTGTGGTTGTATGTGTTCACGTGTGTGCATGTGTGTGTGTGCATTTCATTCACACGCACATGCTTGCACACACGTGTTTGCACATACATTGTCACACGTCAAACATCTGGATGCGTTCGCGCACTAACACCTCATTTTGTACGTTGTTTCTCAAGACGGGTCACCATTCATTTCCTCAATGCCTGTTATTTTTTTTTGCATATATCCATTGAAAAAAAAATAGCTTAACCCTTAACCCTTATTTTCAAAAGTGTCCCCTTAATAACACACAATAATATCACTGGTGGACAAATAGGACGCCGTACATCAGTGCATGGTTGCACTTTGTGTGCATGATGCAGTCATGCAGGGCATACATCTGACATGTAGTCTGTATGGCAGAGTGGGAGTGGGACAGCCACGCTGCAGCATCCGCCACCAACACGCCTCCCACTACGCTTCTCCCACTGTGTTTTCTCAAGCGCCATTCTCAAAAAGAGAAAGAAAGACAAGAAAGAAAGAAAGAATGAAACAAAATGATTTTCTCTCTCTCTCTCCCACTACTCTTGGCTTTAAATCAAGAGTCAATGTTATTATTCCACTTTATTTCTTTATTTATATGTGCGTTGTGTGTGTGTGTGTGTGTGTGTGTATGTGTGTGTGTGTGTGCGTGTGTGTGTGCGTGTGTGTGTATATGTGTGTGTGTGTGTGTGTGTGTATATGTGTGTGTATATGTGTGTGTGTGCGTGTGTGTGTATGTGTGTGTGTGTGCGTATGTGTGTATATGTGTATATGTGTATGTGTGTGTGTATGCGTGTGTGTATGTGCGTGTGTGCATATGTGTGTATGTGTGTGTATGTGTGTGTATATGTGTGTGTGTGTGTGTGTGTATATGTGTGTGTGCGTGTGTGTGCGTGTGTGTGCGTGTGTGTGCGTATGTGTGTATGTGTGTGCATGTGTGTATGTGTGTGTGTATGTGTGTGTATGTGTGTATATATGTGTGTGTGTGTGGTGTGTGTGTATATGTGTGTGTGTGTGTGTGTGTGTTGCCATGTCATGGCGCATGTATGCGTGTTAAAACCACCAAGATATTTCAATTTCTTTCTGCATATTAAATAAACAGGCAGAGCAGCAGCAGCAGCGGCAGCGGCAGTAGTGGTGGCGGCAGCAGCTCCACCAATAGAGCGCTGCCAGTGGGGGTTTTGGGTTGGATGGGTGGCGGTGCGGGTGGTGCTGGTGCTGAGGGAGAGAGAGGAGGGAGGGAGGAGAGAGAGAGAGAGAGAGAGGGAAGGAGGGAGGGGGGGGAGGGGGAGAGAGAGAGAGAGAGAGAGAGAGGGAAGGAGGGGAGAGAGAGAGAGAGAGAGGGAGGGAAAGAGAGAGGGGGGGAAGAGGGAGGGAGGAGAGAGAGAGAGGGAAGGAGGGAGGGAGGGAAGGGGGGAGGTTGTGGCCGTGGCTCTCGGGGGGTGAGGCAGCTCATGGTCAGGGCCCCCAGCCGGACACACTGGCGCCTCGCGCTGGAGGACTCCTGAACCGCCAAGCTGCTCCGCCGAAACCCTGCCAACCCCGGCTCCCTTGTCCCTCGCTCCCAGCCCAGCCTCTCTCTCTCTCCCCCTCTCCCCCTCTCCCCCTCTCCCTCTCTCCCTCTCTCTCTCTCTCTCTCTCTCTCTCTCCATCTCTCTCTCTCTGTCTCCCTCTCTCTGTCTCTCTCTCTCTGTCTCTCTCTCTCTGTCTCCCTCTCTCTCTCTCTCCTCTCTCTCTCTGTCTCTGTCTCTCTCTCCTCTCTCTCTGTCTGTCGGTCTGTCTCTCTCTCCGTCTCCCCCCCCCCCTCTCGCTCTTCCTTCATCTCTTTTTCCTCTCCTTTTTTTTTTTTTTTTTTTCTCTTTACTTCTTGTTAACTTTAAATCTGGCTCCATTATTTGTTTTGTTTGGTCTCCCTTATACAAACCACCGCCGGCGTGTTTTTTTTTCTTCCTTTCAGCCGAAAGGATTCCTCTATTTATTTTCTTTCCCTTTACCTTTTTGCTCCCGCACCGTTTTACATCTGATTGTTTTTTAGGTTATTCGCCGTCCTCGCGTCGCCGCGTCGCCGCCTCCTCCTCCGACTCCTTCACTTTGAACGGTCCGAGGAAGTATTTAGTGGCTTCGAGTCGAGTCGAGAGCGAAAAAAAAAATAAAAAATGAAAACAAGGATGGTTTGGGCTGCGTGTCAGTCACAACTCCATTAGAGTCGTAAGCGTTTTCGAAAGGAAAGAACAGTTTACGCTCGCGCCCGTGTATTTGTTAGGGTATTAGCTTGTAATGGACACCCGTTTTCTAAGTGTTTTTCCTACCATCTCCATGAGCTATTTGTTCTGGGCTGTCATAGTGCATCGAGCCGCCTCTCTTGTCAATGAACAAGACTTTCCGTTGAGGTTGAAATTAAACCAACCGCACAAAGCGCTTATGTGCTCTTAGTATGGATTCCCCGATGTGACCCTGCTCTCTTAATCCATGTCGACTGAGCGGGATTAGGGACAGCTACGGTGTCGCGCGGCGCGGCGCCGTTAAGCGCGTTCTTTTCGTTTTCTTTGTGCGTTGTTTCTTTTATGAGTCGATGCCGGAGCGCTGAACGTTGGGTTTCAGTCGGTTTCAGTCGCTAAGCGTCGAGTCGATGCGTAATAACGTCCATTTCAGTGTCGCAAAACTTTCGAAACATTTCGCCGCGG
>JAOPHQ010004997.1:0-26430 GCA_030340625.1 Merluccius polli
CACAGCTGGGTCCAGGGGAGTCTGCTGTCTCCTGCTGGACTCTTCTAGAAATACAAGAAGCAGGATTTATGGACATTCGATAGATACTATATCTTTATAATGTCTGA
Source organism: Merluccius polli (assembly GCA_030340625.1). Lineage (NCBI taxonomy): Eukaryota > Metazoa > Chordata > Actinopteri > Gadiformes > Merlucciidae > Merluccius > Merluccius polli. The sequence goes on from JAOPHQ010004997.1 coordinate 108, forward strand.
TAAATCCTTACCTCTTCTCAACAGACTGATTTCCATCTTTAAACCTAACAGGTATTTCCATAGACCGGTCACTCTTCATGGAGACACAGCTGGGTCCAGGGGAGTCTGCTGTCTCCTGATGGACTCTTCTAGAAATACAAGAAGCAGGATTTATGGACATTCGATAGATACTATATCTTTATAATGTCTGATAAATCCTTACCTCTTCTCAACAGACTGATTTCCATCTTTAAACCTAACAGGTATTTCCATAGACCGGTCACTCTTCATGGAGACACAGCTGGGTCCAGGGGAGTCTGCTCTCTCCTGCTGCTGTGGGCTTCAACACAACACACACACAGCTTTTACTCAGACTAATGATGGTGTGATGATATATCACTGCTGAGCTCTGAGATGGACAACAGTCACACACAGTTAGAGATCCTCTTCTTACCTCTTAGCTCTGCTGTGGCGGCCATGTTCCCCAGACAGAGTGGTTTTAGAGGGAGGACCCCCCTCCTCTGTCTCCTCATCCATAGTAGACTGGACACCTGGACACACACACTATAGTGGGGGGACAATCACACACACACACACACACACACACACACACACACACACACACACACACACACACACACACGGCTGTGTAGAGTAAAGTGCTTCCTGGTAATAACAGGACGCTATAATAAATGTAATGTGGCTCTGGGATCTCCAAAAGACAGAAGTCACATCTCTACAGGAACTCAACAGCATTTCTAAAAGGTTGGAAACTAACGGACGTAAAAGAGTTGAAAGGGTTAAAGAGTGAGGAAGTCAACGTTTAGTGTTTAAAACCAGAGAAAGCAGCTGAATGTTGGAGTCTGTAATATAAGGCCTCTAAGTGTCCACATAGAGAGTATATGGACAATATTAGACAGTAAAAGTAGAAAGTCTGCTCAACACGAACTTTATTTCCGTGTTGAAAGGCTGTGAAAGTGAAAGTAAAAAAAACGGAACCAGATGGCGAACTATTGGATATGTTTAGGGCGTTGTTTTTATTTAAATACATATGAAATACTTTCCTCAATGTTTATTATCGTGTGTGCGTTAAAATCTCCAAGAGAGTTATAAACGAGTCGTAAACGTATGAGGAAGTCAGCCGTCTTTGTTGTTCAGTGGAGTAAGGACGTTTCAGTTCATTAATTAATATTAATTAATATGTTAGTACTTTAATATTAGGACATAGAGGTGTATATGAAGAACAATAGTAAAGTGTAGAGATAGTAGGAAGCCTACCTTTATGTCCTCCGTGTTACCAGAAGGAGCCGACAGAGAGAGAGGAGAGGAGTGAAGTATTGTTTGGAGACGAGGAAGACGACTTGAGGTTAAGTTTACGGAACATTACAACCCAGGAATTCCTACACTGCTCACCTAGTGACGTATCACTCCGCATAAGTATAATGTAGTGCCATTTACATATCACAACAACATCCCCCCCTGTTTAGCTAGAGAATCAGGAAAATACACAACACTGTATTAACAACACTTTTAAAAAGTAACTAAATTCAGTGCTTATTAAAACCGTGAACATTAAAATATCATGAGAATGATTCAATCCATTGACAGTCAAACCATTATTTTGTCTTTCTCTATCTGCCATCCAACACATTTTAAACATATTCCTCACATGACAGTAATGTGTCACTCTTTTTTTAAATTTTTATTTAATTTATTTATTTTAAAGTACGATCAATCTCGCTGTTAGACAGTTCTTGTGGTGAGGTGGTTTGACTACAGCCCTTCCCACCCTTGTACACACTGGCTGAGGGCTTTTGGGGGCTGGCGGCTCAGTCTCAGTTCCCCAGGGTGGTGCGGTCTGTGAGTGATCGCTATGGCCCTCCTGTCCTTCATCCAGTGTGTGTGGCTCAGCAAAGCGGCTTTTTGTAGTGTGTTGCATTAGTGTGTTGTATGGTCCACGCAAGTGACTTCTGCAACGCCTTATCTTGTTTCCATTTGGTGTTTGCACAATGTGGCTCCGTGGCTCATTGCGCTTTTGGAAGACAATTGCTGGTTGCCATGTTCTCCTGTCTTTGTTCCACACAGTCACATGTTGTCCAGGATGGAGTAGAGGGAGTTCTCTGCGACAGTTGCGGTTGTGGTGTTTCTTCATCACAGCTGCTCTGTAAGCCAGATGCTGTCGGTGTCCCTCTTGGATCTGCTCGGCTCGGCAGTAGGGTGGAGACAGGCCTCCCAAAAAGCAGTTCTGCAGGTGAAGGCAGTTTGCTGTCAATAGGTGTCGCCCTAACTTGTACCAGGCTATGTGTAACGGATCTGGGTAGGGCATAAGGTTTCATATTAGGGTTAGGGTTTTTCAGAAAGGAAGGTCGCAGTGACTCAGGACCAAGACTGGTGTATTCAGCTTCCTCATTAATAATCAGAGACATCGGTTCTGAGTTTTCGAGACCTTCAGAAAAAAAGTTATTGAAGAAAAACGAACTACCACTCACCCTGTCATATTAGGTTTAAGGTTTCATATTAGGGTTAGGGTTTTTCAGAAAGGAAGGTCGCAGTGACTCAGGACCAAGACTGATGTATTCAGCTTCCTCATAAATAATCAGAGACATCGGTTCTGAGTTTTCAAGACCTTCAGAAAAAAAGTTATTGAAGAAAAACGAACTACCACTCACCCTGTCATATTAGGTTTAAGGTTTCATATTAGGGTTAGGGTTTTTCAGAAAGGAAGGTCGCAGTGACTCAGGACCAAGACTGATGTATTCAGCTTCCTCATTAATAATCAGAGACATCGGTTCTGAGTTTTCGAGACCTTCAGAAAAAAAGTTATTGAAGAAAAACAAACTACCACTCACCCTGTCATATTAGGTTTAAGGTTTCATATTAGGGTTAGGGTTTTTCAGAAAGGAAGGTCGCAGTGACTCAGGACCAAGACTGGTGTATTCAGCTTCCTCATTAATAATCAGAGACATCGGTTCTGAGTTTTCGAGACCTTCAGAAAAAAAGTTATTGAAGAAAAACAAACTACCACTCACCCTGTCATATTAGGTTTAAGGTTTCATATTAGGGTTAGGGTTTTTCAGAAAGGAAGGTCGCAGTGACTCAGGACCAAGACTGGTGTATTCAGCTTCCTCATTAATAATCAGAGACATCGGTTCTGAGTTTTCGAGACCTTCAGAAAAAAAGTTATTGAAGAAAAACGAACTACCACTCACCCTGTCATATTAGGTTTAAGGTTTCATATTAGGGTTAGGGTTTTTCAGAAAGGAAGGTCGCAGTGACTCAGGACCAAGACTGGTGTATTCAGCTTCCTCATTAATAATCAGAGAAATCGGTTCTGAGTTTTCGAGACCTTCAGAAAAAAAGTTATTGAAGAAAAACTAACTACCACTCACCCTAATGTTAATGGATGTCATATTGGGGTTAAGGTTTCATATTAGGGTTAGGGTTTTTCAGAAAGGAAGGTCGCAGTGACTCAGGACCAAGACTGGTGTATTCAGCTTCCTCATTAATAATCAGAGACATCGGTTCTGAGTTTTCGAGACCTTCAGAAAAAAAGTTATTGAAGAAAAACAAACTACCACTCACCCTGTCATATTAGGTTTAAGGTTTCATATTAGGGTTAGGGTTTTTCAGAAAGGAAGGTCGCAGTGACTCAGGACCAAGACTGGTGTATTCAGCTTCCTCATTAATAATCAGAGACATCGGTTCTGAGTTTTCGAGACCTTCAGAAAAAAAGTTATTGAAGAAAAACTAACTACCACTCACCCTGTCATATTAGGTTTAAGGTTTCATATTAGGGTTAGGGTTTTTCAGAAAGGAAGGTCGCAGTGACTCAGGACCAAGACTGGTGTATTCAGCTTCCTCATTAATAATCAGAGACATCGGTTCTGAGTTTTCGAGACCTTCAGAAAAAAAGTTATTGAAGAAAAACGAACTACCACTCACCCTGTCATATTAGGTTTAAGGTTTCATATTAGGGTTAGGGTTTTTCAGAAAGGAAGGTCGCAGTGACTCAGGACCAAGACTGGTGTATTCAGCTTCCTCATTAATAATCAGAGACATCGGTTCTGAGTTTTCGAGACCTTCAGAAAAAAAGTTATTGAAGAAAAACGAACTACCACTCACCCTGTCATATTAGGTTTAAGGTTTCATATTAGGGTTAGGGTTTTTCAGAAAGGAAGGTCGCAGTGACTCAGGACCAAGACTGGTGTATTCAGCTTCCTCATTAATAATCAGAGACATCGGTTCTGAGTTTTCGAGACCTTCAGAAAAAAAGTTATTGAAGAAAAACGAACTACCACTCACCCTGTCATATTAGGTTTAAGGTTTCATATTAGGGTTAGGGTTTTTCAGAAAGGAAGGTCGCAGTGACTCAGGACCAAGACTGGTGTATTCAGCTTCCTCATTAATAATCAGAGACATCGGTTCTGAGTTTTCGAGACCTTCAGAAAAAAAGTTATTGAAGAAAAACGAACTACCACTCACCCTGTCATATTAGGTTTAAGGTTTCATATTAGGGTTAGGGTTTTTCAGAAAGGAAGGTCGCAGTGACTCAGGACCAAGACTGGTGTATTCAGCTTCCTCATTAATAATCAGAGACATCGGTTCTGAGTTTTCGAGACCTTCAGAAAAAAAGTTATTGAAGAAAAACGAACTACCACTCACCCTGTCATATTAGGTTTAAGGTTTCATATTAGGGTTAGGGTTTTTCAGAAAGGAAGGTCGCAGTGACTCAGGACCAAGACTGGTGTATTCAGCTTCCTCATTAATAATCAGAGACATCGGTTCTGAGTTTTCGAGACCTTCAGAAAAAAAGTTATTGAAGAAAAACGAACTACCACTCACCCTGTCATATTAGGTTTAAGGTTTCATATTAGGGTTAGGGTTTTTCAGAAAGGAAGGTCGCAGTGACTCAGGACCAAGACTGGTGTATTCAGCTTCCTCATTAATAATCAGAGACATCGGTTCTGAGTTTTCGAGACCTTCAGAAAAAAAGTTATTGAAGAAAAACAAACTACCACTCACCCTGTCATATTAGGTTTAAGGTTTCATATTAGGGTTAGGGTTTTTCAGAAAGGAAGGTCGCAGTGACTCAGGACCAAGACTGGTGTATTCAGCTTCCTCATTAATAATCAGAGACATCGGTTCTGAGTTTTCGAGACCTTCAGAAAAAAAGTTATTGAAGAAAAACGAACTACCACTCACCCTGTCATATTAGGTTTAAGGTTTCATATTAGGGTTAGGGTTTTTCAGAAAGGAAGGTCGCAGTGACTCAGGACCAAGACTGGTGTATTCAGCTTCCTCATTAATAATCAGAGACATCGGTTCTGAGTTTTCGAGACCTTCAGAAAAAAAGTTATTGAAGAAAAACAAACTACCACTCACCCTGTCATATTAGGTTTAAGGTTTCATATTAGGGTTAGGGTTTTTCAGAAAGGAAGGTCGCAGTGACTCAGGACCAAGACTGGTGTATTCAGCTTCCTCATTAATAATCAGAGACATCGGTTCTGAGTTTTCGAGACCTTCAGAAAAAAAGTTATTGAAGAAAAACGAACTACCACTCACCCTGTCATATTAGGTTTAAGGTTTCATATTAGGGTTAGGGTTTTTCAGAAAGGAAGGTCGCAGTGACTCAGGACCAAGACTGGTGTATTCAGCTTCCTCATTAATAATCAGAGACATCGGTTCTGAGTTTTCGAGACCTTCAGAAAAAAAGTTATTGAAGAAAAACGAACTACCACTCACCCTGTCATATTAGGTTTAAGGTTTCATATTAGGGTTAGGGTTTTTCAGAAAGGAAGGTCGCAGTGACTCAGGACCAAGACTGGTGTATTCAGCTTCCTCATTAATAATCAGAGACATCGGTTCTGAGTTTTCGAGACCTTCAGAAAAAAAGTTATTGAAGAAAAACGAACTACCACTCACCCTGTCATATTAGGTTTAAGGTTTCATATTAGGGTTAGGGTTTTTCAGAAAGGAAGGTCGCAGTGACTCAGGACCAAGGCCGCATTCCGAAGTGGAGGAAGAATGCTTAACGGACCCCCTTTCAAGTACGCCGCGTCATAGAACGCCGCCAAGCACTGTTCCAAAGTTGAGAGCACTCGGAAATTCGCGCCCTTTTCGCAGCCTTTGTTTTTGAGAATTCTGGACAATTTTGAAGCATGCATCGATGGATCCTCGTCGAGCTAAAATACCCACAATCCTCTGCGTAGCGGGCGGGGGTATTTAAAAATGGCGGAAGAAAGGCAATACACGTTCAAATGTAAGTGAAGTTATTTTAAAATGTTCCGAATTATTTTGTGCTGTATTCATTTCACCATGACATGCAAAAAAAAAACGGTGAGCGAAAAGACCCGTGTTATTTTTTGAACGTGTTTCGCATGCTATAGCCTATTTGCATGGAGTAATGTGTTAACAATAGTAGTGCTATATAGCCTACCTGTATGGAGGACTAAAAGTGCCAAAATTAAATAAATAAATACACCATTAAATAATTACTTAAATGTGTCATTAATTAATTAAAATTGGAATTAAATACTTAAATGTGTCATTAATTCATTAAAATACCGATTAATTTTATGTAAAAACACATATATAATCATTTCACTATTTAATTAATTTACATTTACATTTCATGATTTACATTTCATGGTCCTGTGTTGCAGTGCTTCATGAATTGTCAAACTGTCAAACTCGCCCATCAAAGTTGGTAGGCGGATCCTAATGCCTGATTGGTTACCCTGCGCATCAAGTCAAGGCAAATCAATTCCAGATAATGGATTGATGCAGAGCTAGTTCCAATACACTGGGTGGCGCTATTCCCCTCTACGTTGGTTTAGATACTCTATTAAACAAAACTTTCTGGTCCTGCTTCCACATCCTCTGCTAAGTCTAAAACGTCTCTCACCAACTCCCTAGAAAGTTCATGAAGATCCTCCATTTTCTCTAACCAGGCACTCTACTTCAGACCAAAGCAATGGATCAGACTAGATTAGCGTTAGCCCCACCCACTGATTTTGATGGGCGAGTTTGACAGTTTGACAATTCATGAAGCACTGCAACACAGGATCATGAAATGTAAATGTAAATCATGAAATGTAAATGTAAATTAATTAAATAGTGAAATGATTATATATGTTGTTGTTTTTTAACATAAAATGAATCTGTATTTTAATGAATTAATTACACATTTAAGTATTTAATTCCAATTTAATGAATTAATGACACATTTAAGTAATTATTTAATGGTGTATTTATTTATTTAATTTTGGCACTTTTAGTCCTCCATATACCTGGTGTTTAAACAACTGTTAAACTATTAAAACATTTCCTACCATCGTTGGCATTGCCATGATTACAATGATTGCATGATTACTTGTAGCCTGGCTCCGCCCTCCGACGTACTTCCGCTCAATTTTCATTTCCCTTCAGTACCAGGTCTGGGTTTTCGGCATATTCGCGGGTTTTCTCCCGGTAAAGTTTTACCGGTCCAATCAGCGAACAGGAGGCGCGGCCTGAGAACAGTGACGTAGAGGTCGTGCGCGAATTTCAGTTATTGAGCGTAAGTACGGAGGCGGGCGGAACCAGGCTAATGCTAATGCTCACTGCATCTGCCGTTTGTATACTGCGCGCAACGTGGTTTCTGGCGCATGAAATACGTCACGACCAAACGTTAGCGATTGGTTATGGCAGATTCGGAGTGGCACTGGGCAGAGCCAATAGTTTTAAACTTCAACAGAGCACCCGCCTTCAGTTAGTTAACAATTGTCAATGGTGAGTGGCCAGACTCTCTGTACAAATGAAATGTAGTACGAGAGGCTGGTGACCAGGCTAGGTTACTTGACCCGCTGAAAAAAAAAAAAAAGCGGAAGCGCCTCCGCACTAGGAAGTCGTTCCAAACTCCGAACGCTCTCAACCACTAGGCAGCACTCTAGTCTCATCTCTATAGAACGCTCTCAACCACTAGGCAGCACTCTAGTCTCATCTCTATAGAACGCTCTCCACCACTAGGCAGCACTCTAGTCTCATCTCTATAGAACGCTCTCTACCACTAGGCAGCACTCTAGTCTCATCTCTATAGAACGCTCTCAACCACTAGGCAGCACTCTAGTCTCATCTCTATAGAACGCTCTCAACCACTAGGCAGCACTCTAGTCTCATCTCTATAGAACGCTCTCCACCACTAGGCAGCACTCTAGTCTCATCTCTATAGAACGCTCTCAACCACTAGGCAGCACTCTAGTCTCATCTCTATAGAACGCTCTCAACCACTAGGCAGCACTCTAGTCTCATCTCTATAGAACGCTCTCAACCACTAGGCAGCACTCTAGTCTCATCTCTATAGAACGCTCTCCACCACTAGGCAGCACTCTAGTCTCATCTCTATAGAACGCTCTCAACCACTAGGCAGCACTCTAGTCTCATCTCTATAGAACGCTCTCAACCACTAGGCAGCACTCTAGTCTCATCTCTATAGAACGCTCTCAACCACTAGGCAGCACTCTAGTCTCATCTCTATAGAACGCTCTCAACCACTAGGCAGCACTCTAGTCTCATCTCTATAGAACGCTCTCCACCACTAGGCAGCACTCTAGTCTCATCTCTATAGAACGCTCTCAACCACTAGGCAGCACTCTAGTCTCATCTCTATAGAACGCTCTCAACCACTAGGCAGCACTCTAGTCTCATCTCTATAGAACGCTCTCAACCACTAGGCAGCACTCTAGTCTCATCTCTATAGAACGCTCTCAACCACTAGGCAGCACTCTAGTCTCATCTCTATAGAACGCTCTCAACCACTAGGCAGCACTCTAGTCTCATCTCTATAGAACGCTCTCAACCACTAGGCAGCACTCTAGTCTCATCTCTATAGAACGCTCTCAACCACTAGGCAGCACTCTAGTCTCATCTCTATAGAACGCTCTCAACCACTAGGCAGCACTCTAGTCTCATCTCTATAGAACGCTCTCCACCACTAGGCAGCACTCTAGTCTCATCTCTATAGAACGCTCTCAACCACTAGGCAGCACTCTAGTCTCATCTCTATAGAACGCTCTCCACCACTAGGCAGCACTCTAGTCTCATCTCTATAGAACGCTCTCCACCACTAGGCAGCACTCTAGTCTCATCTCTATAGAACGCTCTCAACCACTAGGCAGCACTCTAGTCTCATCTCTATAGAACGCTCTCCACCACTAGGCAGCACTCTAGTCTCATCTCTATAGAACGCTCTCCACCACTAGGCAGCACTCTAGTCTCATCTCTATAGAACGCTCTCAACCACTAGGCAGCACTCTAGTCTCATCTCTATAGAACGCTCTCAACCACTAGGCAGCACTCTAGTCTCATCTCTATAGAACGCTCTCAACCACTAGGCAGCACTCTAGTCTCATCTCTATAGAACGCTCTCAACCACTAGGCAGCACTCTAGTCTCATCTCTATAGAACGCTCTCAACCACTAGGCAGCACTCTAGTCTCATCTCTATAGAACGCTCTCAACCACTAGGCAGCACTCTAGTCTCATCTCTATAGAACGCTCTCAACCACTAGGCAGCACTCTAGTCTCATCTCTATAGAACGCTCTCCACCACTAGGCAGCACTCTAGTCTCATCTCTATAGAACGCTCTCCACCACTAGGCAGCACTCTAGTCTCATCTCTATAGAACGCTCTCAACCACTAGGCAGCACTCTAGTCTCATCTCTATAGAACGCTCTCAACCACTAGGCAGCACTCTAGTCTCATCTCTATAGAACGCTCTCAACCACTAGGCAGCACTCTAGTCTCATCTCTATAGAACGCTCTCAACCACTAGGCAGCACTCTAGTCTCATCTCTATAGAACGCTCTCCACCACTAGGCAGCACTCTAGTCTCATCTCTATAGAACGCTCTCAACCACTAGGCAGCACTCTAGTCTCATCTCTATAGAACGCTCTCAACCACTAGGCAGCACTCTAGTCTCATCTCTATAGAACGCTCTCAACCACTAGGCAGCACTCTAGTCTCATCTCTATAGAACGCTCTCAACCACTAGGCAGCACTCTAGTCTCATCTCTATAGAACGCTCTCAACCACTAGGCAGCACTCTAGTCTCATCTCTATAGAACGCTCTCCACCACTAGGCAGCACTCTAGTCTCATCTCTATAGAACGCTCTCAACCACTAGGCAGCACTCTAGTCTCATCTCTATAGAACGCTCTCAACCACTAGGCAGCACTCTAGTCTCATCTCTATAGAACGCTCTCAACCACTAGGCAGCACTCTAGTCTCATCTCTATAGAACGCTCTCAACCACTAGGCAGCACTCTAGTCTCATCTCTATAGAACGCTCTCAACCACTAGGCAGCACTCTAGTCTCATCTCTATAGAACGCTCTCAACCACTAGGCAGCACTCTAGTCTCATCTCTATAGAACGCTCTCAACCACTAGGCAGCACTCTAGTCTCATCTCTATAGAACGCTCTCAACCACTAGGCAGCACTCTAGGCTCATCTCTATAGAACGCTCTCCACCACTAGGCAGCACTCTAGTCTCATCTCTATAGAACGCTCTCAACCACTAGGCAGCACTCTAGTCTCATCTCTATAGAACGCTCTCCACCACTAGGCAGCACTCTAGTCTCATCTCTATAGAACGCTCTCAACCACTAGGCAGCACTCTAGTCTCATCTCTATAGAACGCTCTCAACCACTAGGCAGCACTCTAGTCTCATCTCTATAGAACGCTCTCAACCACTAGGCAGCACTCTAGTCTCATCTCTATAGAACGCTCTCAACCACTAGGCAGCACTCTAGTCTCATCTCTATAGAACGCTCTCAACCACTAGGCAGCACTCTAGTCTCATCTCTATAGAACGCTCTCAACCACTAGGCAGCACTCTAGTCTCATCTCTATAGAACGCTCTCCACCACTAGGCAGCACTCTAGTCTCATCTCTATAGAACGCTCTCCACCACTAGGCAGCACTCTAGTCTCATCTCTATAGAACGCTCTCAACCACTAGGCAGCACTCTAGTCTCATCTCTATAGAACGCTCTCCACCACTAGGCAGCACTCTAGTCTCATCTCTATAGAACGCTCTCCACCACTAGGCAGCACTCTAGTCTCATCTCTATAGAACGCTCTCAACCACTAGGCAGCACTCTAGTCTCATCTCTATAGAACGCTCTCAACCACTAGGCAGCACTCTAGTCTCATCTCTATAGAACGCGACTCGTAAGGAAGAGTTCTAGCGAGACTGCAGCCTCCACTTCGGAACACAGCCCATACTCAGTATGGGAACAAATCTCGGAGCCGTTTTCAGTTCCTCACCTGAAACCGCCGGCGAGCAAAATGGGCGCGCTGACGATTTCCGGTCGCCATGGTTACCGATAAAAAGGAGCCTTGCGTAGATAAAGATAGGACACTAAACTATTACCAAGTCAACAAAACAACAACAACACGACAACAACAACACGACAACTTGCTTGTACACTAATAAAAGCACCGAGTGAATATATAAATGAGCGTTGAGGAGCGTCACCAAGCTATAAGCACCGTTACGGCAGCGTGACGACGGTGACGTCACGCACTCCCTCGTGACGTCAGGGAGGAGCAGAAGGCCACTTGATGACGCGTGATGCAACATGTGTGTGCATGGGGACCCTGTAGCGCCTGATGCTGACAACATGTATGATGAGGGCAGCAGCACCCCGTCACGTCAAACCAACTGGTCATGTGATCATAGTTCAATGACCGTTGAACCGGATGTAGATTAGGGCTCATCTCCCCGGAGGAGGAACGGAGAGAGGGTTTGGTCCTTTCTGCCATTACATTACTAATATTCTGTTATAGTCATATTCTGTTCTAATATTACTACACGTTTATATCAAACACTACATTTTACAACATTACATTACTAATATTCTGTTATAGTCATATTCTGTTCTAATATTACTACACGTTTATACCAAACACTACATTTTACAACACTACATTACTAATATTCTGTTATAGTCATATTCTGTTCTAATATTACTACACGTTTATATCAAATACTACATTTTACAACATTACATGACTAATATTCTGTTATAGTCATATTCTGTTCTAATATTACTACACGTTTATATCAAACACTACATTTTACAACATTACATTACTAATATTCTGTTATAGTCATATTCTGTTCTAATATTACTACACGTTTATACCAAACACTACATTTTACAACATTACATTACTAATATTCTGTTATAGTCATATTCTGTTCTAATATTACTACACGTTTATACCAAACACTACATTTTACAACATTACATTACTAATATTCTGTTATAGTCATATTCTGTTCTAATATTACTACACGTTTATACCAAACACTACATTTTACAACATTACATTACTAATATTCTGTTATAGTCATATTCTGTTCTAATATTACTACACGTTTATACCAAACACTACATTTTACAACATTACATTACTAATATTCTGTTATAGTCATATTCTGTTCTAATATTACTACACGTTTATATCAAATACTACATTTTACAACATTACATGACTAATATTCTGTTATAGTCATATTCTGTTCTAATATTACTACACGTTTATATCAAACACTACATTTTACAACATTACATTACTAATATTCTGTTATAGTCATATTCTGTTCTAATATTACTACACGTTTAATACCAAACACTACATTTTACAACATTACATGACTAATATTCTGTTATAGTCATATTCTGTTCTAATATTACTACACGTTTATATCAAACACTACATTTTACAACACTACATTACTAATATTCTGTTATAGTCATATTCTGTTCTAATATTACTACACGTTTATATCAAACACTACATTTTACAACATTACATTACTAATATTCTGTTATAGTCATATTCTGTTCTAATATTACTACACGTTTATATCAAATACTACATTTTACAACATTACATGACTAATATTCTGTTATAGTCATATTCTGTTCTAATATTACTACACGTTTATATCAAACACTACATTTTACAACATTACATTACTAATATTCTGTTATAGTCATATTCTGTTCTAATATTACTACACGTTTATATCAAATACTACATTTTACAACATTACATTACTATTCTGTTATAGTCATATTCTGTTCTAATATTACTACACGTTTAATACCAAACACTACATTTTACAACATTACATGACTAATATTCTGTTATAGTCATATTCTGTTCTAATATTACTACACGTTTATATCAAACACTACATTTTACAACACTACATTACTAATATTCTGTTATAGTCATATTCTGTTCTAATATTACTACACGTTTATATCAAACACTACATTTTACAACATTACATTACTAATATTCTGTTATAGTCATATTCTGTTCTAATATTACTACACGTTTATATCAAATACTACATTTTACAACATTACATGACTAATATTCTGTTATAGTCATATTCTGTTCTAATATTACTACACGTTTATATCAAACACTACATTTTACAACATTACATTACTAATATTCTGTTATAGTCATATTCTGTTCTAATATTACTACACGTTTATATCAAACACTACATTTTACAACATTACATTATTATGAAGTGTGTAAATGAAGCGATGACAATAAATTCAAAAGGAGTAATGTATCATAACAACATGGAGTGAATGCACTGTAGTGTACAGATAAATACTTTATATTTATCATTTATATCTCATCATATACATTTTATCATGTGATCATATAGTATGTTACATATCCCGGGTCTGGACTGGTCTCACCCGGCCCAGCTCAGACCCAGCCCAGCTCAGACCCGGACCAGCTCAGACCCGGCCCAGTTCAGACCTGGCCCAGTTCAGACCCAGACCAGTTCAGACCCGGCCCAGTTCAGACCCAGACCAGTTCAGACCCGGCCCACCCAGACCAGTTCAGACCCGGCCCAGTTCAGACCCGGCCCAGCTCAGACACGGCCAGTTCAGACCCAGACCAGTTCAGACCCAAACCAGTTCAGACCCAGGCCAGTTCAGACCCGGCCCAGTTCAGACAGTTCAGAACCGGCCCAGTTCAGACCCAGACCAACTCAGACCTGGTCTGGGTCGACCCAGACCAGTTCAAACCCTGCCCAGTTCAGACCCAGACCAGTTCAGACCCGGTCCAGTTCAGACCCAGACCAGTTCAGACCCGGACCAGTTCAGACCCAGACCAGCTCAGACCCGGACCAGTTCGACCCAGACCAGCTCAGACCCGGCCCAGCTCAGACCTGGCCCAGTTCAGACCCAGACCAGCTCAGACACGGCCCAGCTCAGACCCGGACCAGTTCAGACCCGGACCAGTTCAGATCGTGGGTTCACCCGCCGATGTATGAGCCATGGAGGAACCGCCTCCAAGAATGGAGGACCAAGGTGCTGCTCCTCCCGGCGGTTTGGACATTTGGTCTCGGCTGGGAAACGTGCCGCCGTCTCCCCGTTGGGAGAGAGGGGTTCGTGGACCGGAACCGCCCAGACCCGCTCCGGTTCACTGGACCCGTTTCAAACCCAGTAGGCCTACCTTTCAGCTGGGAGTTGAACTCTCGCCACTACCACACACACACACACACACACACACACACACACACACACACACACACACACACTGCCGTGGAGAAAACCACATCTAAATGTATAGTAAATTAGTAAAATTAGTACTAGTAAATTTCTACCATAATACACACACACACAACACACTACACACACACACACACACACACACACACTATTTTCCAGAGTGCATCCTGTTATCACCACGACCATTAGATTATAACGGTACTTTATTAATCCTAATTAAACAGATTCCATAGTTCACTATAATCTACTATCACAGGACAACATGAAGTGAATAATGGAGACTGTGTGTGTGGACCTGTTGGAGGACATGTCTCCAGAGGACTGAGCCCCCGGTCCCAGAGCCACCAGTGAGTCCAGGAAGAGCCAGCGGGAGGGACCGAAGACCGGGTCCACGTCAGGGGGCAGGACCCCATAGAGACCTGCTGGGATCCAAGGGGCTGGAAGGACATCCAGGTGTGCTGCTAGGAGAACCAACAGAGAGCTCTGGAGGAACATCTGCTCAGCCTGGAGGATCTCCACTGAACCAACGGGAAGGATCATCCAACCCACCACAACATCCAGTTGGATCCACAAGTTGTTTATTACCATTATGCTTTATGAAAAAATACAACGGATAATAGTCAATTACATGTACACAATAAACAGGAGTAAAATAATAGAAGTAGCAGACATTACAAATCCTCAACAGGTGCACATATCTTTAATAACTGAACATGTTGTGCTGCCGTTCCCAACACAACACAGGAATCAATATCAGTTTAAAGTCCTTCACAACATGAACACCAGTAGCTTTTCCCATAGCCCGCATTTATGAATATAATATTAATCTGCTTTAAATCAGGTTCCATAGGCGGACAAAAACGTTGTCCAAAATATCAAACATATTGTAATACATTTTTTTTAAAGATTCAACATCAATCAATATTTAAAATACATTTCAAATTAGAAATTCAATCTTTGTGAAAGCTGCTTAGTAAACCCTATGGAAGATCTTAAAGTCACTTCCTTTCATGGTGAAAAATATATCAATAGATTTGATAAAGGCAAAGGTTGTAGCTTGCTCATGAATATTCATTTCTCTGATAGGCTGAGACGCGACCTGCCACGCGGTAATCAATACAATAATGAACCGATCATCAACAATAGGTAATCAATACAATAATGAACCGATCATCAACAATAGGTAATCAATACAATAATGAACCGATCATCAACAATAGGTAATCAATACAATAAAGAACCGATCATCAACAATAGGTAATCAATACAATAATGAACCGATCATCAACAATAGGTAATCAATACAATAAAGAACTGATCATAAACAATAGGTAATCAATACAAGATTGATTCTCTATTCCTACTTTGGATAGTTTTTGGCTGGTTTACTAAAGCTTAAAACACATCCTAGTAACCCATTGGTCATGTAATGACCTGTTACTACAGTACTACATCACCATGGTAACAACAGACTCAATGTAGATATGACCCCTTTATTCATGTTCATATTACCTCATTGTGTATGTATGTGTGTATATATATATATATATATATATATATATATATATATATATATATATATATATATATATATATATATATATATGTATCATAACCTGATTATATATTATATATATTACCTTCATTAACGGATGTGTTATTTGTGCGCGCGTGATGTTTGGCGGTGAGATGATGATGATCATAAATTACAACTCACACAGAGACACTGAGGAACCAGGACCAGACCATAACCCAAACCCAGGGAGGAGGTCCTCCTGGGTGAATGTGGTCCAGAAGGTGTGGATGTGTGTCAGTGTGTGTGAGGACCCTCCTACACCTGGGGACACTGTGTAGAAGGACAGAGAGCCAGCAGGCCGGTCCAGATACACTCCTACTCTGGTGGAGCGAGGGGGGGGGGGGGAGATGGATGTTTCACTATCGTTGTACCAGACAGTGTAACCACCACCATCATGACAAATAAGACTCCAGGACTTGTTGTTCCCTCCAAGCCTGCTGTCATCACCCCCTCCTCTCCTTGTGATTCCTCTGTATGTCACTCCTATTTTAACAGCTCCTCTCCTCTCCACCTCCCAGTAACAGCGGCCAGTCAGACCCTCTCTACACAACACCTGGTCCTGGGAGTCAAATCTCTCTGGGTGGTCAGGATAAGACTGATCCTCTTCAGCCCACATCACCTTCCTGAGGTCCTCAGACAGAGAGAGACGTCTGTAGGCTGTGTTTGGGTCCAGTGTGAGTCCACAGGCATCTGAGGGGAGAACAAGACATGATTAGGGGCTGAAGGTCGGGTCCATTCCCGGGTTTCCGGTCCGGTGCACCAGCCTGAACCGGTTTCATTGTAAATAGGCCTTATAATAAGGTTGATGATAATAATAACAATAACAATCATTTTTATAATAGAATACTGCGACGGCCATGCCTCTTGACGCCCAGTGGGAGGGGTTTGGGTGTCGTTAGTTGCTGGGAACACCTGGGGCCCGGTGTTCCCAGTGCTATAAGAGCACACCTCACCAAGCTCTTCCAGAGAGAGGCCAAGGGAGGAATCCTGGGCCCAGTTTCCCGAAAGCGTCGTTAGCCTAAGTGGTTCGTTAAGTTCGTCGTACGACCATCAGACAGTTTTCACACCGTTTCCCGAAAGCATCGTTGCGTAGCGACCGTCGTTAAGACGCTCGTAGCTAACGAGAGCTCCAGGGGTACTCGTAGCGCTACGAGCGTCTTAACACGTCCAATACCACTGAGTGTCCAGCTGGTGACGCTAAAGTTAGTAAAGTTATGGTAAAGTTAGTAAGGTAAAGTTACGAATACTCGATTCTGATTGGTTGAAGATAATCTTATCTTTGATGTACACCTAGGAAAGACGTTGACTATGGCTATGAAGACGCTATGGCCACGTTGCTTGGCAACGCCTGCATACGGGAGATATTAAATAGTCCGCTCGACTTGTAAAACAAAAAAAACCCTCACGATTTTAACTCTAAAACACATTCAAGTATTATTAATTGAGTAAATATTTCTTTCTTTCGTAAGTGACCGGTATAAGCGGGATAATGCCCTTCGAGGTGTCCATTATCAGAACCGTCCTCCGCGGATCACGCCTCCGCGTCGTCCATTCATTTCTGTTGATATTTAATCAATTAATTAATTAAGGCGTTGCTTGCCGTTGCCAAGCAACGCCTGCATACGGGAGATATTAAATAGTCCGCTCGACTTAAAAAAAAAAGTCGAGCGGAGCAGAGAAAAATAACCTCACGATTGTAACTCTGAAACACATTAAGGTATTATTAATTGATTAAATATTAACAGAAATGAATGGACGACGCGGAGGCGGGAACCGCGGAGGACGGTTCTGTTAATGGACACCTCGAAGGGCATTATCCCGCTTATAGAAAGAAAGAAATATTTACTCAATTAATAATACTTGAATGTGTTTTAGAGTTAAAATCGTGAGTTTTTTTGTTTGTTTTACAAGTCGAGCGGACTATTTAATATCTCCCGTATGCAGGCGTTGCCAAGCAACGTGGCCATAGCGTCTTCATAACGTCAACGTCTCTAGTAGGTGTACTTTTTAACCTACACCCTCCAGCCAATCAGAATCGAGTATTCACCAGACCATGTGGTATAATATGTATTTCAGCACCGTGTCAGTGGACAGTACGAGGCTACGATCGATCGTTAGATCTGTGCACACGCGTTCATTAGGGTGCATCAGTTGCCCCCTAAAATAGAAATACTTGTCTGATCTTAATGCAGTTTCACACTGATGTTCCTTTTCAACTAGAAAGAGACCCTGTGAAATTTAAAAAAGATCGAACAATCTCTAGGGGTGGCAACATCGTTGTACAATTTGTGCATCTGTATTATACAGAAAATGGGAAGAAAATGGGAAAATCATGTAGACTGATGACAATACATACAATCTTTTCTTTATTAGCAGGCTTGGAACCTATAGGCTGCAGAGGAACACCTGCTCTGCCATATATCTCCTCAATCTGTGGATACAGCATCTTTGCTATTTGATAGTGAGATTGGCTTCCACTCTCTGTAGTTGATGATGAAAGATATTTCATTGCACGCAGGATCATCCTTAAAGTGGGTAATTTTAGTTCTGGGAAGATGCAAGTCATCTGCAGACACTGCAGGTCCTAGACCATACAGTTGTGATGAAGCTCTTGTTTTAGAAGCCATTACCTTCAGACTGCAGAGCTCATGACATGCACCAGTTGGATCTTGTTGAGATTGAGAGTCCTACAACCTCTGAACTGCTCCAAGCCTTTGCTTGGGAGACTCTTACTAACTCACTTAGGACCTCTCTTTCCCTGTCTCTGAGGACTCAACTCATGCAGCACAGTTTGATCTCTCAGCATACTAAGCTGTGTATTAGTATATTAGGCAATTTGATGTCAGCCAGCTTTCTAAATCTCTGCCAGCTGAGTGGTTATCATCAGTTGACTACTGATGCTGTTTAATTTTTGGTTATAGTATTTTTCAGAAACACAGTGTTGAATAATATTACAGTTGATATTTTAGTGATACTGAATTACTGATGTTTCAAGCCCAACTTTTGCGAAAAAAGCACATTTTTGGTCTGTTTTGGCCAATTTCTCAGCCAATTGCAATTTTGTTTTATAGATAACTAGTTTTGCAGATAGCTGAGTACATTGTCTATTAAAACATACCCATGGCAGCTCTTTAGCCCTAAAATTGTCATGATTATTGGCAGTATGGGAAACGCTGGCGCTATTTTCAATTCATTAATATGGTAAAACTTCAGGCTGATGTTGCCACCCCTAAATATTAATATATGGCAAAAATATTTAACAGGGTACATTTTTGTATGAAAAGGAACACTTGACTAAAATTGCATTCAATTCTGAGAAAGTTGGGGCAACTGATGCACCCTAGCGTTCATGTTAAGAGGAGTTTCGGGAAACGCACGGAAAAAAATAACGATCGTTCGAAAGATGATTCGTAAGATGGCTCATAAGATGGATCGTACATCGTTATCGGGAAACTGGGCCCTGGTCTCTGCCCTCCACGCTTGCTGAAATCCTTATCTCCACTTTTGAGATGTTGGTTTTGAGTTGGATTCAATAAATTATGATTTCCTTGCTTTAACTTCTTGTGTCTCTCCTATTATTTGTCATGGCTTTGAGTCGGCCGTGACAATACACATTAATAACTATTATTAATATTGTTAGTATCATGATTGTTATGATACGATTAAGTCTAATAATAATAATAATAATAATAATAATAATAATAATCCTCATTCTAACAATACTACCTATTGGATTGAGTTATTTTAATGCCCCCTAGTGGAGGTGGGAGTGAGTGCAGGTCAGCTGCAGCGCTGGGGAAGAACCAACGCCAAAAGGATTGAGATATTCAACCGTCTCCATGCAGTGTCTTGCTAGTATCTGATATCTAGAAGCACTCACAGTAAAGGGCCGTTTGATTTCATTTCCATTCCAGTATGGAAAATGTCTGTGTTTGATTCATTTGAGTGGAGAGCAGGTTTTCAATTCAGTCCTAACACACACACACACACACACACACACACATCTCATCATCTCCGCCTCTAGGTTGAAACCACCAAACTGTGAGTGACTTGATGCGCTGCGTTGGAGCTCGCCCTCTACTGGCTCAGAAAACACTTTAAGACCACTACACCGTTTATACACGGACCATTCACTGGGATGCTCACAATATTATTAGAAGATACATGAGGTCTTCATGAGCGGACGTCACCTACTGCTGTGTGGATGGATGTGGTGGAATATATGAACTATACACCACAAAAACTATATGAGCTTCTATAATATATACTTAATTAAAGTATTTGCATAAATTAAGTCTTTGCAAAAAGTCTAGTCTATAAATAGCTCCCTTCCTCTCTCCAATTAAAAGGTGTTCAGTTAGCATTGGCATCTCCACTGTAGCCAGGAAGTGTGGAGGCCATGCATCTCCTCACTTCTTTCTTGTGCAGATCCCTTAGTTGTGTTGTGTCCTTGCAGACATGTCCACTTCCCCCCTTAGTGTAATGCTAATGAACCTGGCCTTGGCCATGGCCAGGTCACTCCCCTCACCTTTTGTCTCCCTTGTTGTTACTGCCCACGATGTGAAAGTGTCCCTCTAAGAGTCATGTCCACCCATTGTCTCTCTGAAGAGGTTAATGCTCTCATGTGTCTTCCCATGATCAGGACTTCAATCAAATACTTTGTTGACAAGAAGTATCCTAAAATAAACGATTTGTCATCAAAATGAATGACTCTTCATCAATGAACTGTCCATCTAAATAGTGAGTGTGTTGTGATCAAACTAAACAGACACTTACACTTCCTTAGAGCTGGTCTCAGCCTCCCCACTCCACCATGCTCCACACTGGGGGGGAAACACAGTGAGAGCAGCATGTTGGCTTTAAACATGGAAACATTCACCTTCATCATCTGCTGGATCATCACTTTCTACACAACATGAGTTACAGTTACACTTCATCTAGCAGGCGGCTGAATCCTTGGAGGAGACGTTGTCTCACTGAGTGGTGAGCTGTCCTCTCCATACCTGAGAGTGTCCAGTCTCCAGCCTGGATCCTCCAGTCCAGCAGAGAGCAGCGTAACTCCTGAGTCTCCTGCAGGGTGATTGTAGCTCAGGTCCAGCTCTCTCAGATGGGAGGGGTTGGAGCTCAGAGCTGAGGCCAGAGAAGCACAGCCTTCCTTTGTGACCATGCAGCCAGACAACCTACACACACACACACACACACACACACACACACACACACGGATGTAATGGATGTAAATCTGTTAGAGGTCTTCTGATGAGGAGCCTTGTGGTGGGACTGTTTGCACATTGAGTCCAACTGACCTGAGAGTCTCCAGTCTACAGTGTGGACTCCCCAGTCCAGCAGAGAGCAGCTTCACTCCTGAATCCTGCAGATCATTGTTACTCAGGTCCAGCTCTCTCAGACTAGAGGAGTTGGAGCTGAGAACTGAGGCCAGAGCTTCACAGCATCTCTCTGACAGATTACAGCCATTCAGCCTTTAATGAACAATAGATACAAACATGTTAGATTCATACACTTTTCAAATGTTCAACATATACAGTTGTATAAAGCAAAGCTAAATAATTAACATAAATTCTCACTTCTGCATTCATTTAAATCAACTCCTACATGTAGACCCTGTAATGTCCAGTAAACTGTTATTTAATGTCATCTTACTGAACACACCAAGTCATGGATTTGACTTTCAAATACAAAGATGATAGTTAATTATTGCTATTAGTGAACCTACAGAGATGTTTTGTATATTATTATAACTTTTATATTCTAGTATTATGTATATTGTGTTGTGTGTATTGTAATACATGTTATTAGTGAACCTACAGAGATGTTTTGTATATTATTATAACTTTTATATTCTAGTATTATGTATATTGTGTTGTGTGTATTGTAATACATGTTATTAGTGAACCTACAGAGATGTTTTGTATATTATTATAACTTTTATATTCTAGTATTATGTATATTGTGTTGTGTGTATTGTAATACATGTTATTAGTGAACCTACAGAGCTGTTTTGGAGGCTTTGACCACTGGCAGCAGCCTCAGAAGAGCCTCCTCTGAAGCAGAGTATTTCTTCAGGTCAAACACGTCCAGCTCCTCTTCTGATGTCAGTAAGATGAAGACCAGAGCTGACCACTGACCAGGGGAGAGAGATACTCTGGAGAGAAATTCTGATCTCAGGTGCTGTTGGATGTCCTCCACTAGAGAACGGTCGTTCAGCTCATTCAGACAGTGGAACAGATTGATGCTTCTCTCTGGAGAGAGATCTCCATCTATCTTCTTATTGATGTACCAGACTGTTCTCTGACTGGTCTGTGAGCTACTGCCTGTCTGTCCCAGTAAACCTCTTTGGAGAATCTGATTGGTCTGTGAGCTTCTTCCTGTCTGTCCCAGTAAACCTCTTAGGAGAATCTGATTGGTCTCCAGAGAGAGGCCCAGGAGGAAGCGGAGGAACAAGTCCAGGTGTCCGTTCTCACTCAGTAAGGCCTTGTCCACAGCACTCTGGTAGAGGAGTTCATCTCTCCCAGAGGTTGGTTGTTCTGGTGAGAGCAGATTGACACCAGTGTTTCTGAAGGACAGAAAGACATGAAGGGCAGCCAGAAACTCCTGAAAGCTCAGATGGACAAAGCAGAAGACCTTGTCCTGGTACAGCCCACACTCCTCTTTAAAGATCTGGGTGAACACTCCTGAGTACACTGAGGCGGCTCTGATATCGATGCCACACTCCTCCAGGTCTGCCTCGTAGAAGATCAGGTTGCCTTTCTCCAGCTGGTTAAAAGCCAGTTTTCCCAGAGAAACAATGATCTCCTTGCTCTCTGAACTCCAGTGTGGATCTGTTTCAGCTCTCCCATAATACTTCCTGTCCGCCTGTATGGACTGAACCCTCAGGAAGTGGATGTACATCTGAGTCACAGTGTTGGGCATATCTCCTCTCTGGGATGTTGTGAAGAAGTCCTCCATAACTGTAGCAGAGATCCAACAGATGACTGGGATGTGACACATGATGTGGAGGCTTCGTGATTTCTTGACATGGGAGATGATTTTGCTGGCCAGCGTCTCCTCTCTGAATCTCTTCCTGAAGTACTCCTCCTTCTGTGGGTCGGTGAACCCTCTCACCTCTGTCACCATGCCAACACACTCAGCAGGGATCTGATTGGCTGCCGCAGGGCGTGTGGTTATCCAGATGCGGGCGGAGGGAAGCAGGTCGCCCCTGATGAGGTTTGTCAGCAGCACGTCCACCGAGGTCGGCGCTGTGACATCAGTCCAGATCCGGTTCTTCTGGAAGTCCAGAGGAAGTCGACACTCATCCAGACCATCCAAGATGAAGACAACTTGGAACCGGTCGTATCTGCAGATTCCTGCTTCTTTGGTCTCAATAAAGAAGTGATGAAGAAGTCCCACCAAGCTGAACTCTTTCCCTTTCAGTAAATTCAGCTCTCTGAAAGTGAAGGGAAATGTGAAGTGTATGTCCTGGTTGGCTTTGCCTTCAGCCCAGTCCAGAGTGAACTTGTGTGTCAAGATGGTTTTACCGATGCCGGCCACTCCAGTTGTCATTATCGTTCTGATTGGTTGATCTTGTCCAGGTAAGGGTTTCAAGATGTCTTCACATTTGATTGGTGTTTCCTCCTTGGCTGGTTTCCTGGAAGCTGTTTCAATCAGTCTGACCTCATGTTCCTGGTTGACGTCTCCACTGTGTCCCTCTGTGATGAAGATCTCTGTGTAGATCTCATTCAGATCTGTTGCTTGTCCTGCTTTAGGGACTCCTTCAAACACACGCTGGGTCTTCTCCTTCAGATGAGACTTGAGTTTTTGTTGGCACTTGACAGCAAAATGTTCTGAATGAAGAAACAACAGAAGTCATCAGTCAGGATGTTAATGTGAGCGGCTCCAACTCGTTGCTTTACTGTTGGCTAAACGAGTAATCAATCAAAGAATGATCAGTGTTTTAGCAACACCACCATCAGATCCAAAGGTGTGTACAGTTTTTAATCTAAAGTTTGATAGAAACATATCCCCCATTATGTCATTTAGTCTGTGCTTTATATTTAAGCTGTGAAAATATGAGTCTATTACTTTTTTTTTTTTTCCAACATAAGAGTTTTGCTGATTTGTTTCAAAATAAGAGTCTCTTACTGCTCTGCAGAGAGTCGGCCAGCTCCTCCTGCTCCTCCATGTCTACCACTCCCTCTATGGCGCGCCTCCTCTGCTCCTCTTCCACACCATCCACCGTCTGGGGGCACCCCCCCCGCCCCAACCAAATGTTGCTATTTTAACATGTAAATTAAGCATTCTGGTGTACTCCCAGAAGAACATAAAGGGAAAAGACAACATTTCCTTATGGTAAAAATGGCACATTTATGAACCCATAAACTGGCCATTTAACGGGCGACGCGGTGGAGGGGGTGCGCCCGTGATCGTAACACACCTCGGACCTACGGCCGACGGGGGGAGGGGGGGGGGGCGTGCGATCGTAACACACCACGGACCTATGACCGCCGAACGGACCTATGACCTATGACCGGCGGGGTTGTCTCAAAAAGGAGGAAGCCGGCCTAAAGCCGGACGAATGGCCGCCCTAGCGCTGCGGTTTATCTTGATTACGATTGGTGGTCGTGTAACGTGGAGTCATTTGGCCAAAGATTTTTTTTTATTGTGAAGAGATAGCAAACTTGTTTCTCGCTCATTATACAGTCGGTTATTATACAGTCTATGGTTGGTTGATTGGTTGGTTGGTCGGTCAGTCCCCCCCCCCCTTAAAAAAAACTCGGATCTACACAGTTCACGTAAATGACCTATTTTGAGTTGAAAACGGCGAATTTCGCCGAAAGGTGACTAGTTTGCAGGTACGTCATCCTCCTCCCTCTGACTCTCTGAGCATTGTGGGTAATCTGGGAAGTGACCCCTCCAGAGCTTCTTCAGCTCCTTGTCTAGAAAAGCGTGTGCGTCCTCCTCAGCCCTCTGCAGCAGAACAAACATCAATGAGAACTTGACTCTGAACTCACTGAGGACATCAGAAGCATCTGTCCTAGATTCACGTCCCGCTGGTCTAGAGAGGGAAGCCTGGAGACCATCAGCACCACAAGAGATGCTTTCTAATGTTCATGTAGAGCTGGAGTCAAATGTCTTGTTGGACCTTTACACACCTGGATCAGCTCTGTTGGATACCGCTGTACACACTGAGCACTGGTAACCTTTGACCTCTCCTGGTGTCGTCTGTGGAGAACACACACACACACACACACACACACACACACACACACACACACACACACACACACACACACACACACACACACACACACACACACACACACACACACACACACACACACACACACAGGAGGTCCAGAACTATTTAGTTTCCCTGACTTGTTACGTCTGATAAGTACAGTCTGATGTTCTGGTCTGTTTTCTGATCTGTTTGAAGCTCCTCCCTCTTCTTACTCGAGGGGCGTCCATCTTTAAATTGAGGAGATGATTCATAGGGCGGAGCCGACTATTTCAATATTCTGATATAAGTTCATTTGCTCGCTCAATTCACGATTCGAATGCTTTGTTTAATTTTTAGGAAAAACACACCTGCTGCCCAGAATGAGAATCTGATAGACTTCAAACTCACTGGTTGTAAAAGGCCCAATAATAATAATAATAATAATAATTATTATTATTATTATTATTTATTAAATGTCCTAGGGTTCTCCATAATATCTTGTTTCCATGGTGGATGCTCCCACTAGTCAGTTGCGGCCATAGAAATAAGATGTTGTGGTGAGCAGGGGGTTAATGGTTTGGAAGGGTTTTGGTATGGTAGCTAGCTGATAGCGGTGTGTGTGTGTGTGTGTGTGTGTGTGTGTGTGTGTATGGGTTCGGTTTATTATGTATTTTATGGTGAAAGCCCGGTGATCGGCATGTTAACGTTTCCAATTGTATTAGTGCCAATATTTTAGTTTGTAATGATAACATATATTTATATAATGTCGCTTTCTGGGAAAGTATTTAATTCAAACACCTGTGTGACCAGTTTAACACAGATAGATAGTATAGAGAGAGGACATTCAATTATTGTATTTTTATAATCTCTAACTAATCCTTACCTCTTCTCAGACTGATTTCCATCTTTAAACTGAGGAGGTATATCCATAGACCGGTCCACTCTTCATGGAGA
>JAOPHQ010004998.1:0-10000 GCA_030340625.1 Merluccius polli
ACAATGTTTGGAGCTTCAGCCGGTTTCCTTGGTGTGTGTGCTTTAAACTAGCTGCGCCTGTCGGAGAAGACCGGAGCGCCGACCGTGCGTTTTTTGTTTTGTTTTTTAACTCCCGTCTCAAGCGACTGCACCTTCAAATCCGAAGAACAACGTCTCCGCTTGTCGACGCCTTGATTGACTCTGTGGGGGATTTAAAAAAAAAAAACACACAAGTGAATATAACAACCGCCTCCGGCCGCCGATTTCACCGAGTAATGAGCGAAAATCCGGCGTTGTCTCGGGGGGGGCGACCCTCGCCCCGCGCGCGCGCGTGTCTCGTCCGTCCGTCGCGGTTGATGATGATCAACATCTCGTTATGTTTGGTTTTGCGGGCGAACAGAACCGATCTCTCAGGTGCGGCCGCGGGACCTGTTATGTGTTATGTGTATTGTTTTTGTAATATAACGCATGTAATGCATGAACTAGATTGCTGTCTCAGAGGGCACACTTGGCCTACACACAACACACACACACACATGCACACACACGCACACACGCACACACACACACGCACACACACACGACCGGCCCCTCCTCCTATATTCTCTTTGCCTCATTGTTGCCATTATTTTTCCGCGTGTACGTTCATTTATAACCCGGCCCCTAAGTCCTTCATCACTTTAACGACCCGTAAAAGCAAATGGGCTTCATGGGCCACAAACGAGGAGGGCCAACATTAATTTATTGATTACATGATCAATTATATGCGTCTCTGGGCCGGTGTAATTAAGGGCTGCCATATGCGTCCAGCTGATGCGGCCAAATCCCTCACCGAGATGGCCTGTCACCGCTATGCACACCGCCATTAGTTTCGGTGACAAAACGAGAGTCTATAAGCACGCGTGTGTGTGCGTGCGTGTGTGTGTGCGTGTGTGCGTGTGCAAGGGTCTGTAAGTTCAACGGTGTTTATGCATGCGTCTGCCTGTGCCTGTGTGTGTGCGTGTGTGTGTGTGTCTGTGGGTGAAAGAGGACAATTAGATGGGGACTTTTTTTCAGCATATACTTCATCATGAATATACGGTTTGTTGTTGTAAGGCCAAACACCGTCCCTTTGACGTTTTTTTTTGTGTTTGGATCTGAAGTAGGAAAAAGGAGTGGGTTTCTGTGATGCGAAAGTGTTTGTTTGTTTTTGTGTGCGCTTCTCTGTTGGCTGATAGAAACCGAAAAAAATAAAATAAAGGTCAGACATCCTTTTCTTATTGCTTTGCCTCTTCAGGTAATTACACAGAATCACGACTCGAGTGCACAGAGAAATAACAGAGAGCGAGAGAGCGAGCGAGCGAGAGAGAGAGAGAGAGAGAGAGAGAGAGAGAGAGAGAGAGAGAGAGAGAGAGAGAGAGACAGAGACAGAGACAGAGACAGACAGATAGAGGCGTGGGGGAGAGAGAGGGCTGGAAAACAAAACAAAATAGGAACTATGACTAATTATGCAAAATCTATAAAGTAGGCATATTTATTTCTGTTTGCACCTTTACAGCTTTTATGAAGTAGGAAGGCTTCTGTGTCACATATTGCAACCATGTATTTTTACATTTCGTGCACCGTTAGCACGCACACAGCCACACACACACACACACATGCTTGTGCACACACACACACACACACACACACACACACACACGCTCCAGCCCAGAGTGTAGACTCCAGGGACCGACAGTGCGGTCCAGATCGATACCGAACACAGCGCTGTGCGTCAGGAGGACACTGCAGTAAGGACACCAACACGGCGCTTACCGCCGGGCCTCCGTGTACACACAGGGAGGTATGGGGGTGGAGACCCCCGGGAACGCCGGCGGTTTACAACACCCAGAATAACGCCGGCCGCAGGGGGAGGAATTTCACCCCGTTGATACACTCGAGGTTCATGTCTCGCGCGACTGTGTGTGTACGTTAAGTGTGCGTGTGTGTGTGTGTGTGTGTGTGTCTGTTTGGCTCTCTGTGCTGCCGTCTGCCGAGCGCAAATGACTCAGCGGCGCCGCGGAGACGCCTCCCTGTAATCCCGACGAATAATAATCCCGGATGCGATAGCGACTGCAGATTACATCCCCGCACAAGACGCGCATGGGGAGGAATCCTCTTAAGCCAAACTGTGTCTAATGTAATTCAATAAAGACCCCATACAGCGCTGCAAGGGGATTTCAGAAAGGTGCGCGAGAAACTGTGTGTGAGCCTGCGTGTGTGTGTGTGTGTGTGTGTAATGTGTATGTGCATGCTTTGTGTGTGTGTATGTGCATGCTGTGTGTGTTTGTGTGTGTTTGAAGTTACATATAGCTTTGTCTAATGTCTAATGTACTTAAATCCCATTGCTGTCACTGTGTTTCTTCAGCCATCATGGACCCACACACACACACACACAGACACACACACACACACACTCCCCCCCAACCCATAGAGACCGGCTCACAGCAGTCCCTCTTACAGACTCGCCCACACGCAGGCCCACAAGCATTGCGCTGCACACACACACCAGCCAGCCAGCCAGCACACGCAATCATGATGACAGGCTCAGAGTATCTGTCAGTGTGTGTGTGTGTGTGTGTGTGTGTGTGAGCACACATAGCTAAGGAGTGGTGTTGGATTCCCTTAATCCCAGTGAGAGGAAAACCCCCGTTCCCAACCACTCGCCCTCCTATTCATCCCTGGTTGTTACGAAATCCTCGATTTAATCACTAGACGCCGTCGACGGCTTCAAAGCCCTGGGAATCGCTCCGCTCATCTCGCGCTCTCTCCCTCTATCGCTCGGTCTCTCTCTCTCTAATGGTCGCTCTCTCACACTCTCACTGACTCTCTCTCTCTCTCTCTGTCTCTCTCTGTAGCTAAATACATGTTATGCCTATGTCTACAGAAGCAGTCAAAACTTCATAGAGATACAATTACAAAGAGTTGCACATCATGCACACCCTGACACGCGAAAACACACACACACACACACACACACACACACACATGAAGAGCCAAATTCAAGACGAAAGCCTTAAAGACACATTGGGTCTGTGCACTGAAAGTACAGCGGGTAAATATTATATGGGAAGAAATTCAGATGAAAGTTTTGTTGTATTATCCGTCTCAAGTCTACAGGACTGTAGTGATATATTTACACATTCCCTATTGATTCACCGCCCCTTATCGACATCCATCAGACAAAATAAACACAATGCAACAAAACAACTTAGAAGTTAAGAAACACAGCGGACACACCGTGCTCACGTAACGCTGTTGTCGCGCCTGAAAAAAGCGCTCTATAAATAAAGTTCGATTTGATTTGAAGGTTTTGGCTTCGAGGATTAAAGAGTTTATGGATTGTTGAATAGATGGAGAAACCATTGGGTCATTTCCATTTCTGTCGGGGACAGTTTGGGGCGGAGGGGGAATTGCATGCGCAGAAGTCAATATGCGCTCACCACCACACAGCCGCTGACCTGGAGTAAACAAACACTGAAACCGCACCGCAGCGCCGGCGTCGAACCCCGGGTGATGCAAGTGGTGTCTTTCGGTGATGTGGCGCTCGGTATGGCGAGGAGGGATCCCGCGGCCGTCGGCGGAAACAACGTCTGTGTTTTAAAGCGACGCTATTTAACGCTTGGCTACTCTTCAATTATTGCATGGGTTGAGTATTGCAAGTATTGCAAGTATTGCTGTCTGCATGCCGCTGGCTAAACTGTGAGGGCATTGGTTAGCCATGAGAAGGTATGCATATGGACAAGTATAGATATGTGTGTTATGTGTGTGTGTATTTGTGTGTGTGTATTAACGTGTGTGTGTGTGTGAGGATTTGTGTGTGTGTGTGTGTGTGTTGACGCACGTGTGCCCCTATGAGAGCGCCGCACACGCTTGAGTACGGCGACAGCCTTCGAAAACAGCCATTGTTCACCGATCCCATTGTACCGCTGAATGCTCTCAACGTTCAGAAACGTTCGCCGCGTTTCTAACAGGGAAATCAGGGTGGATTACAAAAGCCTCACGGAGGCTCCAGGGCCGGGGCAGGAGGAGCAGACAGCAGGCCCTGGAGCTCCAGGGCTGGGGGCAGGAGGAGCCGACAGCAGCCCCAGCCAAGGAGCTCCAGGGCTGGGGGCAGGAGGAGCAGACATCAGCCCCCTGGAGCTCCAGGGCTGAGGCAGGAGGAGCCGACAGCGGCCCCTGGAGCTCCAGGGCTGGGGGCAGGAGGAGCCGACAGCAGCCCCAGCCAAGGAGCTCCAGGGCTGGGGTAGGAGGAGCCGACAGCGGCCCCTGGAGCTCCAGGGCTGGGGGCAGGAGGAGCCGACAGCAGCCCCAGCCAAGGAGCTCCAGGGCTGGGGTAGGAGGAGCCGACAGCAGGCCCTGGAGCTCCAGGGCTGGGGGCAGGAGGAGCCGACAGCAGCCCCCCTTTGAGCTCCAGGGCTGGGGGCAGGAGGAGCCGACAGCAGCCCCAGCCAAGGAGCTCCAGGGCTGGGGGCAGGAGGAGCCGACAGCAGCCCCAGCCAAGGAGCTCCAGGGCTGGGGTAGGAGGAGCCGACAGCAGGCCCTGGAGCTCCAGGGCTGGGGGCAGGAGGAGCCGACAGCAGCCCCAGCCAAGGAGCTCCAGGGCTGGGGTAGGAGGAGCCGACAGCAGGCCCTGGAGCTCCAGGGCTGGGGGCAGGAGGAGCCGACAGCAGCCCCAGCCAAGGAGCTCCAGGGCTGGGGTAGGAGGAGCCGACAGCAGGCCCTGGAGCTCCAGGGCTGGGGGCAGGAGGAGCCGACAGCGGCCCCTGCTGGCAGAGCCGAGGCGCAGCAGGGTCCAGGATAGATGACGACAGGCCGTAATCCATCAGCGGGCGCGTGCATTAGTCGTGGGCCACAACAGAGCACACAAATAGACCATTAGGTCTGTAATTAGCCCTGCCTCAGACCAGCCAGCGCGGTAGGCGGCGCACAGACACACTATCTCAGCCGCAATTAGCCGGTACACTTTAATTAGCGCTTTCATTAAAGACAGAAGGGGGCAGAAAATCCTTGGGCAAAAAACCGACCCGCCTCCCGCGCTCTCCACCACCAAACCATGACAACATTTCCCAAGCAGAGCTGGGTCTGCATTTTTTTTTTCCCCCCCCTAAACAAATATGTGCAAAGACTTCTGGTCTCAGCTTAGAGACGAACGTGACTCAGCACATAAGGCCACCGCGCCCAATCAGCAGCTGAGGACAGCAAATAGGGGCAGAATGAGGGCGAGCGAGCATGGCGGGTAAAGAGAGAGAGAGAGAGAGAGAGCTGTGCTTTTAAACGTAAAGCATCTGCTTACCCGCGTACGCACACGCACACACACATACACAAGCACGCACACACACACACACTCACACACACACTGTCCGTCGAATAAAGTACATTGGAATGATACTTTATAGAAATTCCTGATGAATCGCCGCCCATCGGACAAACAAGATCAAGTGAAGCAATAATGAGGCGGAGGAAGTACATTCACATCTGTCCTGCCAAACAGATGTTTTTAGAAACATATAATGAATTGGTATGACGGACTCCATAGCTTGGTTTTAATGGGTTTTTGGATAACAGCAAATATCTATTCCACAGGAGATGAACACAAGTTTGCCGATCATGAGAAGTCAGACGTGTAAAAGATTTTTCATCCTGCATGCGGGCAAGGGAACATAACATAACATAACATGCATGCAACCCTTTTTCCCACTTAAGACTCCTTTGCATGTTTCAGAGAACCCGGTCGTAAAAACCCATGAAGGCATTGTGTTCATCCATAATTTAGGGGCGCGCAAATGGAACGAGCGCCGCACACACACACACACACACACACACGCGCATGCATCCGCCGTCGGGTGACGTGGATGGGGCAGAAACGTGCGACGCTAAGGTTAAATATGAAGGAAGACCATCCAGGTGCACGGTGCAGCAGGACACTTGTACCACTTAAAGGGGAAGTGCACCACTTAAAGGGGATGTCAACCACCAAAATCACTTTTTTCAGTTCGAAAACAGTTTTCCATCGGCTGCGCACCCTGGCTGGAGCGAGTGTGACGTGGGTTTTGTCATCATCATCATCATCATCATCATCATCATCATCATCATCATCATCATCATCATCATCGTCATCATCATCATCATCATCATCCACTAGTTCATAGCAGAGCAGAAATATTAATAAACTATTGATAATGAGCTAACAAGTGTGACGTGGGTCGTCATCATCATCATCATCATCATCATCATCATCATCATCATCATCATCATCATCATCCACTAGTTCATAGCAGAGCAGAAATATTAATAAACTAATGATAATGAGCTAACAAGTGTGACGTGGGTCGTCATCATCATCATCATCATCATCATCATCATCATCATCATCATCATCATCATCATCATCATCATCATCCACTAGTTCATAGCAAAGCAAAATATTAATAAACTAATGATAATGAGCTAACAAGTGTGACGTGGGTCATCATCATCATCATCATCATCATCATCATCATCATCATCATCATCATCATCATCATCATCCACTAGTTCATAGCAGAGCAGAAATATTAATAAACAAATGATAATGAGATAACAAGTGTGACGTGGGTCGTCGTCATCATCATCATCATCATCATCATCATCATCATCATCATCATCATCATCATCATCATCATCATCATCATCATCCACTAGTTCATAGCAGAGCAGAAAGATGAATAAACTAATGATAAATGAGCTAACAGAACAGCTAGGTAGTAGCTAAGGTGAACTTCTCACACATAGGCTACATTTCAAACGACGGCGTCTCGGAAAAATCAAAGTCAAACGTCAAAGTGTTTTATGTTATCGAATGTGTATGTGTGTACTTTATCTCGGAGCCGGTCATCATTCATAGGACGAGGCAGGTACACATAGCACCACAAATCGTGTGTAGAAAAGAGCGTTTTGGGTCACAGACGGAGGTGGCTGACTCAGAGGTCCGACTCCCGCGAACGCAGGAGCCACACAGGAAGTAGCAAAACAGAACAACCGGTGACACGGCGCTGTCTGGGTTTAGCCACTGCAGGTGCAATGATTCATGGGAGAATTCATCTTCAGATGGGAGAGAGGGCTATAAATCACCGCAACTGCAAGACATCTGCACTCGCGCACGCCCAGCAGCCCCAGCCAGCCCTCGTTCTCTGCAATTGCTTTGTGTGTGTGTGTGTGTGTGTGTGTGTGTGTGTGTCTGTCTGTTGTGTGAGCAGGTATATGTCTCTTGGTATGTCTGTGTGTGTGTGTGTGCAGGTGTGTATGTGTGTGTGTGTGTCTGTCATGTGTGTGCAGGTGTGTCTCTTGGTGTGTGTGTGTGTGTGTGTGTGTGCAGGTCGGTGTCTCTTGGTGTGTGTGGGTGTGTGTATGTGTGTGCGTGTGTGTGTGTGCACATGCATGCTGGCTCAATGGCTCGCGTGTCCTCACATGCTGTAGATCATTATTTAAATCTCCTCAATACAAATGCACAGGACTCCCTGTCCTGATTCCTCTATGGCTTAGCGCATTGATTTGTGACTGAGCTCCGAGGCATATTTACAACATGGACTGAACTCACTCACTCACTCACTCACTCGCTCTCTCTCTCTCTCTCTCTCTCTCTCTCTCTCTCTCTCTACCCACCCCCCCTCCCTCTCTTCTCTCTCTGTCTTTCAGTCCCAGTCTCCCAGTCATGCAACACTCCATTAGAGCGGAGCTAAGCTAAAAGTGTTTCACTCTTTCAAGTTTGTCTGTCCTGCATTGTTTCATTGTTCTCTCTCTCTCTCTCTCTCTCTCTCGCACGCTCTCTCTCTCGCACGCTCTCTCTCTCTCTCTCTCTCTCTCTCTCTCCGTCTCAGGCGCAGTGCGGACTGTCCCTCAGCAGCAGGCCAGTCTTTAAAGCAACATATTTATCTCCGCATCAGTGACATCACCTGTGAACAGAGAAAGAGAGCCGGGGAGAGAGAGAAAGTGCGCAAGGGAGAACGAGAGAGAACGAGAGAGAACGAGAGAGAGAGAGAGAGAGAGAGAGAGAGAGAGAGGGGAAATAAAAAAAGAGATATGTAGCATCCAATCTACTGTGTGTCTGGCAGTCAGACAGACCCTGAAGTGTCAGGACCGGCCTTGGTAGAGGCGGCAAAAGAAAAGAAAGTGTGTGTGTGTGTGTGTGTGGGTGGATGAGAGGAGAATAAAGGCATGATAGGAAGGGGAGAGGAGAGGAGGAGGGCGAGGAGAAGGGAACCACGGGTGAAATATCAATTTCGGTAGAGGAGATGCGAGGGATGATGGATCTCCGGAAATGAACGCAAGTATTAAATACGAACACATTCACTCGTATCGCATTAACAAGAAATTTCATCAGAAACCCGGTGGGCTAAAAAGTGTTTTGTTTTGTTTGGCCCTTATTTAACTTGAAAAATCAACCTACCTCGCTTAGTGCTTAGGAGGTGTGAGGTAAACAAAGCAAAGTCATCTCCAGATACGATCCCTCACCCTCGACAACGAGAGTAACCGAAGACCGCACAACGGTCTGAGCCTCGGACTTAAGTCCAACGCGACGGCCTCCATTAGCTCCGCTGCCGCTGGGGTGGTCTGGTCAAGCAAAAACAAGCGCTCCTCTCTTCACGGGAGGGAGGGGGACAACCGAGGGGGTGGAGAACCGATGGCTACAACGCAGGAGGGGGTAAAGACCAAAACCGGGGGGGGGGGGGGCCCGGGGGGGATGGCTTCCTTCAGATGGACAACTTGACCTTTTCGGCTTTTACGGTCCATGCGGGGCGGCGGCGCCGGCATCAATCCATCTTTTTTTTTTTCGCCCTTTCTTTTTTTACAACCTTTTTCCTTTAACCCTTTTCTTTTCGTCGAAAACTCCTCGTATCCGTTTCATACTTTTTATGGGCGCTCGATCCGCTTAAGAAAGCGACGCGACTCTCTGCGCGTTCGCCGGCCACTCCCGAAACACACACACACATACGCATACGCATACACGCACGCACACACACAAACACACACACACACACACACTAAACACACAGTAAAAAGCGCCTCACCGGCTTGTGTGTGCGGGGTCACTTAGCTAACATTATTAATACGGCCGTATAAAAGGCTTTGTGACACAAAGAGAAAACCCTCTATTAATTCTCCCTTCTCCCTTTCCCTCCCTCCATCTCTCCCTCTCTATAAATCCTCTCCCTCCCTTCCTCCCTCCATCTCTCTCTCTCCCCCTCCATCTCCCTCCTGATATCTCACACTCTCTCCCTCTTTCTTCCTCCCTCGTTCCTTCTCTCTGCATACGCTATCTTTTCTCTCACACTCTCAGAATGCGCACGCGACACGGCCACACACACACAAACTATTATGTGTGTGTGTGTGTGTGCGTGTGTGTGTGTGCGTGTGTGCGTGACTGAGCTCACACCATATGAAAAATACATTGGATGGAGATTGTGGCTCACTGAATAACAGATTGCCAAAGTACAGCTGGCCTAAAGGTCTTATTCTGCCATGAGGGTCACACTGACTCCCTCCCAAATTGACAGGAGCCTCCACAGCTTGCTGAAGGACACACATGCACACACACACACGCACACACACACACACACACACACATACACACACACCAGCGATAGAGCCGCAGGATTCAGACACACACACGAATAGCAGACACAGCCTCCACCATATCAGTCCGGTCGCTGAAGGCAGAGGGAGATCTAGCCTTGACGGATAGCGCGATGTGCATATGGAAATGGTGTGCATGCGTGCGTGGGCACGCGTGTGCCATTGTATTCTCCCCGGAGAGAGAGAGAGAGGAGAGAGGACACACACAGACAGGAAAAGTAATTGTTTTCCTCCATCTTTTCAGTCTATCCCCCGCATAGCGTGGCTCCTTTATATTCGCCCTCCAGTCAATGTCCTCCAGTTCAATAAGACACAGCATACTATATCTATCTATCCATCTCTATATATATAGATGGATATATATATATATATATATATATATATATAT
>JAOPHQ010004998.1:15000-27500 GCA_030340625.1 Merluccius polli
CTCCGACTAGAAAGAGGACACCGGGACGCCACTCAAAAGTCGGAGTGCCTACTAGTAAAGTCGGGGCGAATCCACCTACGCCGACGACTTCACGGAGAATCAGCGTGTCAATATATATTGGCTTGTATTTAATTAAAATAATGCATTCTATCATACAGTTAAACCTGTTCTGCGTGTAAATTGATGTCAAATATATCGGCAATGTCATTTGGCAGCTGATTACGGTACACAATCTGTGAAAGTGATCTTTTCCGCACAAAAGTTATTCGGGAAAACGCAAAGAAATGCCAAAGAGGCTGCACTGCCGACTGTTCAACTGTCTACACGGTTGCCAAAGAAACACGGTCGGGTCAGCCAGGTTTTTTTGTTTCCGTTTGGTGTCGTGCATCTGGAACGCTTGGAGGTCGGAAATCGGAAATCTGACTTTGTCTGGAAAGCAGCATAACTACTGTATGCTCTGGTACTGTGTGTTGGGGACATTTGCTGGGACCCGTGTGTGTTTTACAGTGTGTGAGAGTGAGTGAGTGAGTGAGTGTGTGTTTGTGTGTGTGTGTGTGTGTGTGTG
Source organism: Merluccius polli (assembly GCA_030340625.1). Classification (NCBI taxonomy): domain Eukaryota; kingdom Metazoa; phylum Chordata; class Actinopteri; order Gadiformes; family Merlucciidae; genus Merluccius; species Merluccius polli. Next base: position 15,566 of record JAOPHQ010004998.1, read on the forward strand.
TGGTGTGTGCATGTGTGTGTGTCTCTGTAGAACCATTCTAAAAGTTTCCAGTTTTTCTTCATTGTTTTTACATTATAAAGGAAATGATTGCAGCTGTGTTGCCAGTGGCACTCTCCAAACTGCACCATCTCCGAACTCTGTTAGGGTTGTCTGTCCTGCTGACATGGAGACTTTAGAGACCAGGGGCGTATCTCTGGTTTTAGCTTTGGTGGGGACGATGCGTGCACGAGACGAAACGTGCACCAGCAATGTTAGCACAAAGTTTAACTTTAGGGTTTGGTTTTAGGGTTAGGGTTTCCTATTAGGGTTAGGGTTAGCTTTAGGGTTAATGTTTCATATTAGGGTTAGGGTTTAGGGTTTCCAATTAGGGTTAGGGTTTCATATTAGGGTTAGGATGTAGGGTTTCAAATTAGGGTTAGATTTAGGGTTTAATATTAGGGTTAGGGTTTCACATTAGGGTTAGGGTTTCCAATTAGGGTTAGGGTTTCCTATTAGTTTAAATATAGACATCTAAAAAAAGGCGAAATATAGACATCTAAAAAGCATTGCAATATAGACTTTCAGAGGAAGTTGCTGATTGGCTGGTTCATTGCAGATCAGATGATGATGATGATGTCGTTTCGCTTTGTAAGAGGAGGACAGAGATGGTTTTGTACATTTCAACACTATGTCTCTATAAATACATACATACTGGTTTCATGACATTGGTGAGGACATAGCGTCCCTAGCGTCCCTACTAAAAACTACGCCTATGTTAGAGACTATTAGAGTCCACCTCTTGCTGCATGCTAGGTCTTGCTTGGCTAGGTCTTGCTTGGCTAGGTCTTGCTTGGCTAGGTCTTGCTTGGCTAGGTCTTGCTTGGCTAGGTCTTGCTTGGAGTTGCTGAGATGATGTCTGGTAATATGTCGCTATTTTGTCCCTGTACATGTTGCATTTGAATACGATTCTTACGGTGATACTTTCACACAACCAAGTGAATTGAATTATTGTCATATTGATTTTTTTTATTCCCCACAAAATTGCTTAAACAACAAGATCTATGTATCTCTCCGACCAGAGAGCAGCGGCATGAAAAACAATACCAACACAGATTGCTTTTTTCCCCCCCCCCATGACATATCATTGCAAATGCCAGGCTGGGGAATAAGACAAGCCACAGACAAACAGCTGAGAGCCGGTCGTCCACAGCAGCCAGCAGAGCTGACCTTATCAGCGCCCGCCTGCCACAGGATGAATGGCCCGGCCGGCTCCGTGTCTCCCGCCACCTCTGTGTAATTACCCCCTCAGCTCGTTAAACACTATATGCTGCACCGCCAGTGGCTGTGTGCTAACGAGGACCGGGACCCCTGCAGGAACCGGATGCTCCGATTGGACAAGAGATCAACTCCTTGTCCCTTATCCAATTTTATCTTATTGGCTAATTACTTATTTTGGAAGAGAAAAAATAATAATTTAATTTATTGAATCAAGCGCTACCTCAGGGCTTCTGAACCTCGGGGGTCGCGACTCCATGTGGGGTTTTCCCCAACATGGCTTCCCCATCTAGCGAGTGGACAGAGAGACCTAAAAATGGGGTCGTGGTTTAAATAAAGGTTGAGCACCCCTGCACTACCTTGACATGGGGATGAAGATTAAGTGACTATATTCAAGCAGCAAGAAGCTCTCTTTTTAAATGTATTTCTGCTATTACTATGCAAATTACTATTACGATGTTCAACACAAAGTTAGCATATCTATTCTCCAAGTCAGATAGTCCTGTCTGGTCAAGTCTGGGTTACTGTCCTACATGCCTAGTATGCTGTGATGAGAAAGAGCGAGAGAGCGATAGAGAGCGAGAGAGCGAGGGCGAGCGAGAGACAGAGGCCTCCGTCAGGCTAAATGAGAGATGACTGACACACACACAAACCTACACACACACAAACTCAACATACAAGTACAGGCGTCTAGTACATCACTATTGACATATGTCACCTTCAATCACAGTAGTTTCCCGTGTCTGGGAGAACTGAGAGAGAGAGAGAGAGAGGGGCATTGATCAGCGAGAAGGGGAAGGGCGTGTAGAAGGGAAAGATTGACGGATAACGGCCTTCATTTCTCCTCTGCGAGAATATAGCGGGAGAGATAGTCGATGTTAAACATGCTTTGTTGCACTCATGAAACTCTGGAAGTCTCTGTCTCTCTGTCTCTCTCTCTCGTTCTCTCGCTCACTCACACACTCAGTATATTCGTGGTTCTTTGAAGGCGTGTGGCGGTATGAGGTGGCTGATCTACCTGTACTTTAGCTAATGGAATGGAAGGGTCCCTGCAGAGTGCTGCTGCGCCTGATTTACCCTGCACGCATGTGCACACACACACACACACACGCACGCACACACACATACAGGACACCACAGGTAACACACACACACACACACACACAGATAAGACTCCATGACCATGTTTACGTCACTCCCTGGGAGAGGAGGTGTGTGTGTGTGTGGTGCAGATTGCTTTGTACTGAATCCACTGGTGTGTCACTGCCACCTAACGTATTCTAGCAGCCCTTATTGATAAGGTTATGTTTGGCTGTGTGGTTACGGCTATTTCACCGAGGGTTTGTGTGTGTGTGTGTGTGTATAAATGTGGAGTTTGCTTCCTGCAAGTAGAATAAAATAATCACTATTCAGTGGGTATGCCTCCACGCCTTTTATATATCTATGCGTGTGTATGTATTTGTGAGTGTGTGTGTGAGTTTGTTACTGTCTTCGCCCCCTGACTCAATTATTTTTCTGCATACAGCAATTAGGATTAGAAGTTCTCCACATCTAGAGAAGAAAACGCAGATTCACTTCCCGCAATATGACGAAAATTGCTTTCTTTTGGCGGAGGAGATTAAAACATAATAATAATTGAAAACTAATTTTCTGCCCCCACACTTATTTATGACATATACTGGCTGAGGAATATATTTTTATTTTTTTTACAGTCGGGGTCACATGGCATGAAGAGCAGCGATGGCAGCTACCTGTCCGTCGCCGACGGTAACGTCCTCGCGGGCCAGCAGGGGTCAACAACAACAGCTGTTTATACACAACCACAACAACTAGCAGCACGCGGCACCCGATGCTCAGAGCAACATCTTGGCATGTGTTCTGTGGAAGTAAATCTGCCTCACCAGATTTTCAATTTTAAAAGCCAGTGAAATTATGTCTCTGAATTTTTTGCCTCTGAATTCAACCCTTCACATTTTCAATAACTAATTTTCACTTTTATTTTTCAATGTTCACAAATTCAGAATCAAAAATTCAAGTTTAAAAAAAAAATATATATATATATTCGAGTTGCTTAAATTCGATTGGTTAAATTCAGATCCCAAAATACGAGTTAAAAAATTCAGATACAACATCTGGGATACCAAGGACAAGCAATCAATTCTGTCTCAAATCAAACCGACATCCAGCCAGCCATGCGTACACACAGGGTCTGACCATGTGAATAGGGAAATCACAGAGAAATTACAAACATGACCAGTTAATGCTTTTCAACAACTTCTACAAATAAAATTCCCCCCCCGGAAAGTAAAGTTTTTTAATGATACAATTGATCCAATGCCTAAAGTAAGCCTGTACAATAATTGTATCAAGATTCAATATTAGATAATTCGACTATGCTGCATATTACTAACTGAAGTCATGTCATGAAATGCTATAAAATTAGGGAAGCTTTAGGAGGTGTGTGCGACAAATGGCTGACCTAGTGTTATTAGAGGATGTGGTGGGGGCTGCGGGCTGTGCAAGAAGAAGTGAGCGTGTTTTCAGACAACGCACCGACTTATTGGCGCTGTCCAAGTCCTCCCACCCTCAGGTTTTTGGCTATTGACTCGTCTCCATGAGAGTTAGGAGATATAGCAGGAGTTTCCCAGCCCTCGCTAAGCTGTTTAATGCCTGGCGGCAGTCCTTGCCGGTATCATCACTTTACGCACACTGTACATTTCAATTTGTTTCCAAACACCGCTGCACAAGATTCAGTTGTGTTTGTTGTCTGTTGTGTCTCTTATATCGGTCTGAACCTTTATAAAGAGGGACTTCGAATCCAACATTTTTAAAATGTCATAGGAGCCATAGAATGAAATCACCATCCGACAATGAATTCAATTACGTAAACAGAAATGCACTCGCCAATGACGCTGGCGACCTACATCGCTAGAGGTCAGCCTCAGCACCACCAGTTTGGCCAACGTCGCGCAAATAAGCAAACACTCTTCTATAGCGCTTGATTTTAGATCGAAAATACTTTGAACCTCTGATAGGCTACTGTGTGGGGGAGAGGGACCTCTGATAGGCTACTGTGTGGGGGGGAGGGACCTCTGATAGGCTACTGTGGGGGGGGGGGGGGGGGGGGGGACCTCTGATAGGCTACTGTGTGGGGGGGGAGGGACCTCTGATAGGCTACTGTGTGGGGGGAGGGACCTCTGATAGGCTACTGTGTGGGGGGGGAGGGACCTCTGATAGGCTACTGTGGGGGGGGGGGGGGAGGGACCTCTGATAGGCTACTGTGTGGGGGGGAGGGACCTCTGATAGGCTACTGTGTGGGGGGAGGGACCTCTGATAGGCTACTGTGTGGGGTAGGGACCTCTGATAGGCTACTGTGTGGGGGAGAGGGACCTCTGATAGGCTTCTGTGTGGGGGGGGGGGAGGGACCTGTGATAGGCTACTATGTGGGGGAGAGGGACACTTGCTCCCATGCCACATTATTAGTTTGAGGCAGAAAGTGGACCAGGAAGTGTCCTTTACTTTGATTAAACCTCTGTCACAAGAGCTTATATTTCACTATGTGATCCATTTATTTTATTTATTCATTCTTTGGATTTTCCTGTTCACTCTTCCAATCCATTCGACTATTTAATCGTCCATCGTTTGTCATATTCATTCACACATTTCCCGCGGCATTAAAGGGGATGTTTCGTGACCATATATGGTTATTTATGGCCGTAAATGTATGGAAATGAGCAAAGCGGGCACGAGGATTTAAAACGACTAACGGTATTTATCAGGGGAGATTGCACACCCGGTGTGTGTACGACAAGCATAACAACGCTTGATTAGCATGAGAGCGCTTGGTGAATGAGGGCCCAGGCTCTTCTCCGCAGAGACAGCCTGGTGACGCCAGGTCAGCTGACCCGGCGAGAAGAGAGAGCGTAACTTGATTGGCTGGATGTTGGTTCGATTTGAGACAGAATCGATTGCTTAGCCTTGGTATCCCGGATGTTGTATCGGATTTTTTGGACTCGCATTTTGGGATCTGAATTTGACCTATCAAATTTGAGCAACTTGAATATATATTATTTGAATTTTTTTAAAACTTGAATTTTTGATTCTGAATTTGTGAACATTGAAAAATAAAAGTGAAAATGATTTATTGAAAATTTGAAGAGTCAAAGAAGAGCCAAAAAAATTCAGATACATAATTTCAATGCAAAAACATTCAGTGCTAGAAAGTCAATGGATTTTAAATTTTAAAATCTGTTGAGACAGATTTACTTTCAGTCCACGGATTTAGTCCACAGTGTTCTCAATAACACTGGATCACAAACAAGCCTGTGTGCAATAGTTGAGCACAGTATTAATATCATAGAAATATGGATTAAGTATCATACACTTGGATGAAGTGTGGGTTCTGACAAAACAACAAAGCAACAAAAAAACAAAAGAAAGCTTGTTCGGTAACCACAATTATACACAGACTGACTGATATTTCCTTACAGAATAAAGCAATAAACATGAAATTGGAATTGCAAACTATGATAGCAAATTGGAATGACACACCATAGCCCCATGTTGGACAAGTAAATGAATTTGAGTTTATTGACTGGGATTTCGCTCACGTTGTGGAATGATTAGCATCATTGCATTTGAAACAAGCATGCCCAGCATGGCTAGTGTAAGAATTTAATTTCTAACACACGATTAAAAGTAATCTTCGTGTGATGCTGTGGTGTGATTTCAGTGTTTACTTTTGCCACTGTTTAATTTGTGTGCAACAACCCCGAATGGCAAGAAAGTTATTATTGTTACAATTAAGTGAGTTGTCTGTGTGTGTGAGAGCATAGGTGTGTGTGTGTGTGTGTGTGTGTGTGTGTGTGTGTGTGTGTGTGAGTGTGAGTGTGCACATATGTGTGTGTGTGTGTATTCTTTCCAACAGCTTTGATATCAAAGACAGAGAAGACATTCTCTCACCTATCAATCCACAGAATACGATATATCTCTCTCACTTAAGTACCCCATTATGGGCTGTTAGCTTATCTCTCTCCTTCTTTATCTGTTTGTCTCTCTCTCTGTCTTACTCTCTATCTTTCTCTTGTGGTCTCTCTCTCACACAACTCAACAAACCTATTCACTTGAGGATTCATTGCTTGACTTTCTTTTTGACTCTTGTCCTCGTTATTTCTTTCATTTTTAATTTCTTGTAAAAGCATTGATTAAGGCTGTGTTGGTGACATTCGAAACTCTGCGTTGCTTCATTTCACGTCTTGAAATCTATCAGCTTGGCAAAAGACAGTGAACAGCGAATAAGTGTTTTTAGTGCCTGCGACCAAAAGGCCATCGATTTAAATCAGATCGTAGCTTGAGTGTTAATAGCAAATAGTTACAAACACGGCTGTGCTGGCTGTTGGGTATCCTTTGTTCTTATCCTCCTTGTCTTCTAAATACTGGTTCTACGTTATCCATCCCCACTGCAGGATTTTAAAGTGTAAGACTATGGGTGGACAACAGTAATCTAATACATGGGCATATGAATCCCTCTGAAACAGACAGGCTCAACACATTCACTTGACTTGGTCTGTGTGTTGTACTCCTGCTTGGGCTTCGCTGAACTGCGTTCATGTGATGCAGAGTTGCATTTTGACAGATAATAACTATGATTTGTCAGCCTCAGCTGGACGCATGCAGATTAAAATATCCCATACTGTATGTAACCTGTTTTATTAAGACGGACACAAACTGAATCCTGAATACTCGCGAAATATCGCACCACAGCTAGCCATCTTCTCATTCTGTCCTCTTTTCACAACAATTTCTGGCTCATCAAAAAGAAAAACAAGTCCTTCAATCACAAAAATCTTCCTTAAAGTCTTCCTCTTCCCAAACCGCACAAAACAACACCATTAGGCCTATATCCAGCTAATGTTGCGCCAACACACAGCCAGATGACAGGTTATTAGTCGTTATTAGTCATCAAAATCTCGACTATTTTCCTCAGTTCCGGTTCTTCCCCTTTCCTTAAAGTGTCTTATGCTGCATCAGGAGAACACATCAATGACACCATCCCTCTATCCCTCTCTCTCTCTCTCTCTCTCTCTCTCTCTCTCGCTCTCTCTCCCTCTCTCCATCTCACTCTCGTCGTTTTCATCCCCTCCTATTTTCATTTGAGTCATCGTCTCCTCTTGTGAGGAGGTCCTTGGGGGGTCATCGCTTTTCCGGCTCCTGGCAATTAGGGCTCCGTTTTTACAGCTCTTGGCCGTTCTGCGCACATTAAGGTGGGAGAGCCCGACATATTTTCTGGGCTTTAAAATAATGGCACTAGAAAAAAAAAAAAAAAAAAGAAAAGGGAGGGAGGGAGGGAGGGAGGGAGGGAGGGAGGGAGGGAGGGAGGGGAAGGGAAAATACTGCCCACACCACACCTCTGTTCACCCCAAACCCTCTCCCCCTTACCGCAAACAGTAAAGTTTACGGTGAACACGCAAGCCCGAATATTGCTCCCAGCATCGGCACAGAGAGAGAGAGAGAGAGAGAGAGAGAGAGAGAGAGAGAGAAAGAGAGAGAAAGAGAAAAGAAACGCAAAGTAAAAACTTGAGATGAAGGAGAGTGCTGGAAGCTGGCAGACGCTGATTTGGCCCCGGGAGTGAGAGAGTGAGAGTAAGGAGGAGTGGAGGAAGAGGAGTGGAGGAAGAGGGGGAAGCTGGAGGAGGGAGAGAATAAGCATAGGGATAGCATGGCTTAATAAGGCTTTATGTCTACATGGTGTCTTAATAACCCTAGGCTGCTGAGCTAGCTATTCTCACAGTCTCCTTTTGGATTTTTTAGCACACTGTGGGAGCGCTAATGGCTGTTACAAAGGTGTCCTCGAACCCGGGGATGAACAAAGCCAGGGCCGAGATGCATGCCAGAGAAGTTATGTGGAGACATATATCCGTCACGTATAACTTATATTGCCGCGTCTGTGTGCTTTCAAAAGCAAGGTGGCGACAACATGGCACTGGGTTTTACAGTATGGCTTTGCCAATTTTCTGGAGGTATAGATGAATACAAAATAGATATCTGTCTGTCTGTCATGTCTGTGTGCTTCGAGGAAGAAAGGCGAGAACCACGCGGCACTTGTAATCACAAGAGGGTTTTACAATACGTCGTCACCAGTGTGCCAGATGAAAATGTTACAGGCACAGCGTATCGGTTGTACAGCCAGACGGCATAACACAACAATATAACCATGTCGTTTTATTTGAGAATGAGGGCAAGAAAAATACGACAGCGATAACTAAACCATAGGGGGTGTAAAATAGACGTCTGTTTGTTTTGAGAGGACGGGAATGAAAAACATGGCATTTGAGATCCCACCAAGCTCAGTGCTTGCTGTTTTGCTAAAGAGCAGGGTCACCGCCCAGGAAGGGGTGACCTAGCCCCCCCCCCCCCCCCCAGTGGATTTTGAAGATATTGGGTCTCATAAATCTTCCCATGTCCACCCTGTAAAGATTCCTCCGGACGGTGGCGCCTAGCCAATCACGGCTGGGCAATCCTTGCCTGGAGGTCAGCTGGGGTCAAGGACTGGGTGGTTTGACCCCCCCCCCCGGGGGGGGGCCCCGCCTTTCTCTCGCCACACCACAGGTCACTCTTAATCACTGCATTCATTAGCCCAGCACTGAGGACAAGCTGTACCACCAGTAGGACCACTCCCACACAGAGGGGTGAGGTAGGCTGAGGACAATAACAACCAATAGGACACACACACACACACACACCGGGGGGGGGGGGAAGATGTACAATGAGTAGAAGGACCACTCACACACAGGGGGGGGTGAGGTGGCTTAAGGACCAGATGTACAACAAGCTCACTGTACCACTAGTACATTTGTACATTTGTACATTGATCGGAAAAAGCACAACATATGAGTAGCTCCGCTGGCTGTCTAGTGTCATTAGGATCAATAGAGCTACTGTGATTAGGATCAATAGAGCTACTGTGATTAGGATCAATAGAGCTACTGTCATTAGGATCAATAGAGCTGTCATTAGGATCAATAGAGCTACCGTCATTAGGATCAATAGAGCTACCGTCATTAGGATCAATAGAGCTACCGTCATTAGGATCAATAGAGCTACCGTCATTAGGATCAATAGAGCTACCGTCATTAGAATCAATAGAGCTACTGTCATTAGGATCAATAGAGCTACTGTCATCAGGATCAATAGAGCTACTGTCATTAGGATCAATAGAGCTACCGTCATTAGGATCAATAGAGCTGTCATCAGGATCAATAGAGCTACCGTCATTAGGATCAATAGAGCTACTGTCATCAGGATCAATAGATGTACTGTCATCAGGATCAATAGAGCTACTGTCATTAGGATCAATAGAGCTACTGTCATCAGGATCAATAGAGCTACTGTCATTAGGATCAATAGAGCTACTGTCATTAGGATCAATAGAGCTACTGTCATTAGGATCAATAGAGCTACCGTCATTAGGATCAATAGAGCTACCGTCATTAGGATCAATAGAGCTACCGTCATTAGGATCAATAGAGCTACTGTCATTAGGATCAATAGAGCTACTGTGATCAGGATCAATAGAGCTGTGATCAGGATCAATAGAGCTTCCATCCCATGTGATCTGTTATCCATCTTCATTCTAAGTCTGCCTTGTGCTTTTGCTGCTCTCAAGGTTACCTGTGGCGCCTCAATGTACCTTCCTTGGCTGCAAAGTAAGGCGGTGTGATTGTGTGTGTCTGTGTGTGTCTGTGTGTGTGTGTGTGTGTGTAGGTGTGTGTGTGTGTGTGTGTGTGTGTGTGTGTGTGTGTGTGTGTGTGTAGGTGTGTGTGTGTGTGTGTGTGTGTGTGTGTGTCCCACTGTGAGGGAGCTGGTACCGCAGGTGATCAGAGCTACAGGGAGTCACATGCTCTGTTAACAGATAACGCTCTGAGACACCAGAACCTTCCACAGGTTGAGCCGAGCCACTTAAGAACACACACACACACACACACACACACACACACACACACACACACACACACACACACACACACACACACAAGAGAAATAGAGTGCATAAGAGCAAGATAATGAGAGAGAGAGAGCGAGAGAGAGAGAGAGAGAGAGCGCGACAGTGACAGAGACAGAGACAGCGACAGAGACAGACAGACACAGAGAGAGAGAGACAGAGACAGTGACAGACAGGGAGAGAAAGAGAGAGAGAGAGAGAGACAGACAGACAGACAGACAAAGAGAGAGAGAGACAGAGATAGACACAGAGAGAGAGAGATAGAGATAGACAGACAGAGATAGAGAGAGAGAGAGACAGAGCAAGTTAGAGAGAGACAGAGAGAGAGAGAGAGACAGACAGAGATAGAGAGAGACAGTGACAGACAGAAAGAGAGAGAGACAGAGAGACAGACAGAGATAGAGAGAGACAGTGACAGACAGAAAGAGAGAGAGACAGAGACAGAGAGAGATAGAGACAGACAGACAGAGACAGACAGATAGAGAGAGACAGACAGAGACAGATAGAGAGAGACACAGACAGAGAGAGAGAGAGAGAGAGACAGAGACAGACAGAGCGAGACAGACAGAGACAGAGAGAGATAGAGACAGACAGACAGAGACAGACAGAGACAGATAGAGAGAGACAGACAGAGATAGAGAGAGACAGTGACAGACAGAGAGAGAGAGAGAGACAGAGACAGACAGAGAGACAGAGACAGATAGAGAGAGACAGACAGCGCCGACTCCACCGGGGTCACGTCCGCCGCCGCTGCTGACAGAGAGGAATGTGTCTTTGTGTCCCCGTCACCACGCAGTCTACTTTATGTTCCCCCCATTCGGTTCCATTCAGAGCATTCATTATCAGGGGACACGGCCTTGGCAAAAGCAGAGCATTGTCCCCGCGCTGCCGCTGATGAATTAACTCCTGTTTTATTGTAATGATTCAATCGAATTATAAGCCGCTGGCCGCCGCGGGAGGGGGGGGAGGGAGGGGGAGGGGGGTGGGGGGGGGGGGAGTAGTCACAGCGAGGGGCTCCCACTTCAAATCTCCCATCTGGACCGCACCGCTAAATGACCTTAAATACACAGCCGACACGGATGGAGACGCTGTTTGGTGATTTCACGGCGCGGTTTGGTCTGTGTCGCGATGACCTCATGCACTCGGAGAGTAACGGTCGGGTGGATGCGGGTCGCAAAAACATTTTTCACCGTACAACACAAACGCATGACGACAGCATGCATCGAAACAAGACCGGATTTAAACACAGGACGTTTGGTGTGATTGATCGATTGAGAATTTATTTGAACACAAAAATAAAAGATGAACGATTCAAAACAAACGAACAACAATGAATACGAGACAACGACACAAAATGAAACGACAACAAGACTCGACACTTGTTTGTGTTCAAAAGGAGTGGGAAGAGGCCAACGCATATTAAATCCCTTCTCCCCTATGTTAATTTACTATAATCAGTTATATAACAACAATAATGTTTCTATATATATATATGTATGTATAACACATAGTAATGTAGTATATACACTTATTATTACCATTATTAACGTACACAACTTGTTATTAACTTACACACACACATAAGTACACATACACCCATGTAGTCACAATGAGACAACAATGAACAAACGAACAAAACAACAACAACAACAACACACAAAAAAAAGAAGGAAAATAGTA
>JAOPHQ010004998.1:30000-39511 GCA_030340625.1 Merluccius polli
AAAACAATGAGCTCAAAGTATGAACTCACTGACTTAACGACAAAACGCATGAATTGTCAAATAATATTGACCAATAATATTGATAATTTTGATATATTGATATTATACCACCGATGTTTTTCAGGAACTTAGAAAGGGAACAACCACTTTTATTCTTCCAGTTGTCCGGTTTCCTGGCAGCTTTAACATTGGGGTTTTTGACAGGGGATGATGATGATGACGATGACGATGACGATGACGATGATGATGATGCATCGGTAACGTTAGCTACGTTACCGATGCTTATTTCCATCGCTGACTAACCCAGCGGTCCCGCATGCATGAAAACATTTTGTCGATTTTGCCCCATATGGCGGCGTCTCCTGCGAGGGCCTTTCTTTCTTTCTCCTTTCCTCTCTCTCTCTCTCTCTCCCGCTCTGCTGCACACCTCCTCTGAATTTTTTGCCGCCGTCCGACTCTTCAAGTGCCGGTTATGCTTGACAGTTCGCGTTATTGAACTAGCGTGTGCGCGGCGCACCGCCAGAAACAAGGACCCCTCGCCTGCCTTTGGCCTGCCTCTCAAGTTCAGTGGCAAAAAACGGGCCATTAAGCAGGCCGGGCCACCGGGCGCGTCGATGGCCGGTCCGGGACCGCTGTCTACCCTAAACACTGGTCCCAGACGCTCCGCATGTTCCAGAGTCGCGGTCTTGCATCCGTAATCCATAATAGTCCATAACCGGCGGTGGTATCCATCCTGGCTGCGGCTCTGACGTCACCCAGCCTTTAGCTAATGACACTACAGGAGTATCGATAGGTTCTGTCGGACGACAGCCATGCCCTAGATTAGATTCCCGGGTCCTGGGTGGCGGACCTGGGGGGGGCTCTAAGCAGACGACAGGCAGGCTGGAAGAGGGATGATAATGGGCCTGCGGGGATAGTGAGTCGGTCCCTACGCTAAAACGCTCGCCGTTGTTGTTAAGAGATTTAAAGGAGGTGTTAGAGACTACCGGGCGGGCGGGAGAACGCACTCTTCTCCAGGGGTTGATTAAAGGGAAATTTTGTTCTTGTTCATTTCTTACAGGGCTAGGGCATTGCAATACGAGGACCACATACACACACACACACACACCTTCTAGAAGTATCCACCGCTAAGGCCAGGAGCAGGGCCGGCGTATCTCTGACGATAAAAGCGTGTGTCAGGGCCGGCATGATCCATATGTCTGGAAACGACGCATTCGTCTCGTCGTCGGCGTTGCAGAGCAAAAGCACATCCCGACGAGTCTCCCCTCCTCCTCTTCCTGCGCGCCCCCCCCCCTCCTCCCCCCCTCCCGTCCGAGGAATGACTTCATCTCCAATATTGTAATCAGGGCAAATGTTGGCTTCTCTCCAGCGGCTTGCTAGCTAGCGCCTCGCTGAATACAGTCCACACAGCCACCATGCGGGGCTGCACTGCACTGCGACCGGATAATGTGCAGTGCAGCGGCGACGGTTCGCCCGGTCTGACAGTTGTTTATGGAGGCCCCTCTGTGGGTGGGTGTGCTATAGGTTCCCACTGTGGGGGACACCTGTTTGGGGGCGAAACACTTGTTGTTGCCAATAGGGGCCGCTGCTTGTTATATGCTGGATGGATAGCATGATGGTGGATCTCCTTTTAAGGCAGTGTTTTTTTCCACACACACACACACACACACACAGCGGGAGTATGCGTACACACCTATAAGCCTCCCGGACCTATAAATAGCCGAGATTTATACGCAATCGTTTAAAAACCATCATCCTCCCGCTCGTCGTGTTCACGATAAAAAAACGAAAGCAGGGAAATCCCCTTTCCTCATCAATCTCATCTAGGAGCCTCTAATCCATCCGGCGGTCTGAAGCGTGCGCATGTCTCGGCTTCATCATTACAGACTTGGTGATGGATGGCGGCGCAGACGCGTCTGAGCAGAACCAATGTCTTGAGAGGAGCAGAAGAAGAAGAAGAAGAAGAAAAAGAAGAAGAAGAAGAAGAAGGAAGAAAGAGAAGGAGATGGATTTAGCGTTTAACCCACAAGATGTATGGCCTACTCTGCGGCTGAATTATGGAGATCCAGGCCAGAACGGGTTCTAGTCCCACGGTGGCAGCCACATGCTGCGCACACACACACACACACACACACACACACACTCGTATATGCTTGTATATGCCCTCAAAGTATAATGAATGGGTCCTCCCTTTGCGCCGTGCTATCTTCTTCCCTACACACTACTACTACTACTCCCCTACTACTATGTGTTTCTATGTCCTCTGTATGCGCCGGTGGTTTTCGCGTCTCTGTGATCTCATTCAGTCGAAGACAAACGCTAGCCTAGTCCTAACTAGACCTTGGTACTCATTTCATTCATACTAAAGGTCTAGCAGTGCTGTAGAGACAAAGGATGTCTCACTTGAAGGCGGGTGCTGTTGAAGTTTAAAACCTATTGGCTCTGCCCAGTGCCACTCTGGATCTGCCTTAACCAATCGCTAACGTTTGGTCGTGACGTATTTCATGCGCCAGAAACCACGTTGCGCGCAGTATACAAACGGCAGATGCAGTGAGCATTAGCATTAGCCTGGTTCCGCCCGCCTCCGTACTTCCGCTCAATAACTGAAATTCGCGCACGACCTCTACGTCACTGTTCTCAGGCCGCGCCTCCTGTTCGCTGATTGGAACGCAGATTTGAGGGAAAAGAAATCGTTCTAACATACAGCACTCCCAGACCGTACTGAAGTGAAATGAAAATTGAGCGGAAGTACGTAGGCAGGCGGAGCCAGGCTAGACAAACGCTAGTCGCGTCGAACAATACACACAATGTTTAGCGGTCGGGGGCGATGAGAGAAGGCGTCGCGTTGGTTAACGCCGATCTCGGTCGACACACAGTGCTAGGAGATCATTCACATCTCGTTCCACAGGGGAGACGGTTGAATACGATGACGTCACCTGACCGAAAACCCGGCCAACCAGCGTTGTCTTCAATTGTCTTAACTCAGATCTCTTCTGCTTTTACGCGGCTTCATCTCCCGAGAGTAACTCTCCTTTGTTCGGCGTAACACAGATAGATAACTGACTCCGACTGCGTACACTTGTACTCTGTTCGATCATTTCAACTCCCGTAAAATGACCGCAGGTTTAGTCGAGTTTAAAAAGCGTAACGGCGCCGGTTTATTGTGTTTGCCGTCCATTGTTCGATAAGACGGATGACTCTTGAATACCTCTTGAATACAGCTGGACACAGAGTCGTTATGCATTCATACCAATGTTTCCCCTCATTAATTAGCACTTTTGAGAGAACAATGGGGGGATGGAGGCACACACACACACACATACACACACATGCGCACCCACACACACACATGCACACCCACACAAACACACACAAACATGCACACACACACACACGCACATGTATGTGTCAGTACTGTACATGTACATATGTACAGATGTTTGCGATTTAAACAGTTGCCATGGAGACAGAGGTCATTTACATATGCCAGCGTTACGGCTGGGAGACAGATGCTACAGTCCAACCAAATTTCAAATAACCCACTGAAATATTTATCTACTGTGAAACCCAAAATAGCGCCGGGCTGCACGGGTAGACAATGAATTAATAATGCAAATGTAGGACAGACGGGGGGACCTATAGCGACGACGTCTGGCAAGGTCCCCCCCATTTCCAGAGCTGAGATTAATAAAACATATTGGAACTGTGGAAATCTTCCCCTCTATCTTTCTACTTCTACTCTCTCTCTCCCTCTCTCTCTCTCTCTCTCTCTCTCTCTGTCTCTCTCCCTCGCCATCTTCAGCTAGTTAGCATCCTCCTCAGATTCACCTGGTGAACCTTCTACCTCCGCCAGCCCCAGGTGAGCGGCGGCGGGGAGGCTAGCGCGCCGCCTAGTCCTTTTAGTTTGTTGGCGGGCACTCTCTTTTGGATCTCACCAGAGATACGACTGGCAAGCGACAAAAAGCATCGCCGCCCCCCCCACCGCCGCCACCGCCGCCACCGCCGCCGCCACCACCCTCCCCATAGTACCCTGCCTCTCTCTCTCTCTCTCGCTCTGTCTTTCTCCTCTTATCTCAGAGTTCATGAACCAAGCAAGCCGAATGCGGAGCGATAACAAGCCAGGTAAAAGAAATATATAAAATCTTGTCATATCAAAGGCGAGAGTTTTGCCTTTCTGCAGGTTTGCGAATCTGGCGTACGCCGTCATTTTTCCCGACAGCAGATGTAAATATATATTTGCAAAGCGAGACGGTTTGGAGTCATTTGTTGTGTCACGTCGAGATTTAAAGAGCGACACGGAGATAAACACAACACAAAGGAGAAGCGCGTAACCACAGGGTTGAAAAGTTCAGACACCGTATGTATTTTCTTTTCCCAAACGGTTTATAATTTCCAAACATTCGCAGGGTTACGAAAACGCTGCCTTGAGGTGCACCCTGACACCTGGTGTCTAAAAAACCCGGATTTCCTTGACACAATCCTTCGAACCCGGTCCTCCCAACGTCTATTATGTATTTTCCTCGGGTGGGGGCTTGTGTTTACCCGTGTCAGCCCGTCGGTGGAGACCTTTGCCGATTACTCCCCCCTACGCCTCCCCCTCATCCCCCATGACTGGCGCTTCCCCTAACCTTGGGTCACCGCGGCGTGATGCGTCTCCCTGACGTCCCTTGCACCTCGCTGCTGCTGCTGCATCCTAATTACTGTCATCCATCCATGCAGGCGGCATGTGGAGCGCTCCGCAGCCGAACATCCATAAGAACAAAGCGTTGCTGTGTTGTGTGTGGGGGGACGCCGGGCGCCTGACACCACCTCACCTCACACCCCCTCTCCCTGGACCGCTCAGGCCGGAGGGGCGGGCGGCGGATCGGGTTGAGACCCTTTAAATACCTGAGACGGATCACCGCCTGTCTTCCACACACACACACAACGTGCGGACGGGGGTCTAGGAAAAGGGCCCAACATTAGCGCAGGTTTCTCTGAGGGCTGAAAGGTTTTAATGTCAGACGGGACATTTTAACAGCGTGTTTATCGGTCACTCGTCGATTCGGTCCTCGCGTTCGACGTTACGTCCTGGTACAACTTCCTCACAGAGGAAAGCAAGAACAAACTCATAAGAATCATCAAGCATGCAACCGAAATCGCCGGTACCGCTCAAACCCAACTCTCACAGCTTTACAGTCACGCTGCAGTAAATAGAGAGACAGACTCACTCAGGACCCTTCACACCCCTCCACCACTCCTTTCAGATCCTCTCCTCATCTCTCGTCTCCTCTTTTCAGATACTCTCCTCTCCTCCTTTCAGATACTCCCATCACCTCTGGCCCAAAGGAGAATTTACTTTTATTCTCACTGCAATATATATTTTAAACAAGGCCAAATACACTGCCGCTACTCTTTAATTGCATCTTCGCACACATGCTCTTTCTTTATTTATGGAACTGTTTTGTGTTTTAATGTAATTTTGTCTTTGGGTGTGTATGTCTTCATGGTGTTTGTGAGCCCCTAACCTAAGACAATTTTCTATCATTATGAGATAAGAGAGACAAAAAATTGAATTTCTCCCTCAATCCCTCTCTCTCTTAGATCAGACCCTACCTCTCTCCTCTCTCTCTCTCTCTCTCTCTCTCTCTCTCTCTCTCTCTCTCTCTCTCTCTCTCGTGCTCTCGCTCTCTCGCTCTCTCTCTCCCTCTCTCTCTCTCTCTCTCTCTCTCTCTCTCTCTCTCTCTCCATTCTTCTCTCCTCCTCTCACTCTTTCTCTCTCTCTCTCTCTCTCTCTCTCTCTCTAATTATCTCTCTCTCCCTCTGTTATTCCCTCTCTCTCAATTCTTCTCTCCTCCTGTCGTCCTCTCTGCCTCTCCCTCCCTCATGCTTTCTCTCTCCCTGTTATTCTCTCTCTCCTGCTCCCACCCTCCCTCTCTCCCACTCTCTACAAGCACGCCAGGCCAAAACGAGTGGCGAGCAGCGATGGCGGCTTCTCTGAGAAGTTTCCCCACTGACTTCCTTCTAACTCTTTCCTCCATCTTTACAGGCGGTAAAAATATTTGGTCCATTTTTTTTGGAGGGTGCCATCTCCAAGCTTGGGTTTCATTTTGTCGTCTTCTTGACCTCATTCATTCATCCAGATATATACATATACATCAGCTGTCTCCGTGGCCCTCGGCGAATTTCAACCCTATCTTCTCGCAGGATTTTGCAGTAATGTCGTCCCACCGTCCCCATCGCCTTCGGCCAATCTTCCCATCTCCCCATCTCCTCTCTCCTCACGAACCCAAAAACAAAACAAAACAACATGTAAATTGGCGAGGAGAGCCGAAGGGCTGAATAACGAGGACCAGAGCGATGGCAGGAGCGGCCGGGTGCAGAGACGCGGAGGCCTGGGTTGCCGAGCGTGATCAGAGGGGAGGCGGTGGAGGTGATGGAGGTGGCGGAGGCGGTGGAGGTGGTGGTGTCGGCCCAGTACAGCCCACATTACTGTCCTAATGAGGTGTGAAGATATGACACACAACCCAAGGCTTTTCCTTTTTACCCTCTCTCTCTCTGTCTCCAAAACTTTCTCTAAACTGCCAGGGTCAGGGGGTCCATTCCCACCGGGGGCCAACCATGCTGACAGATTCGCCTGCCAGTGTTATACGACACCATGGACGAAAGCGGATGGATAAAGTAGGGATGGGGACATAAAATAATAGTACCGTCCTCCAGAGGGTGCTATGTATTCGCCAATCGTCAACCAAGTTCTGTTCTGTTTGGCCACATTCATAAGAAAAATAATAATGGAGCAGAACCCAGACACCAACAATAAACCGCCCAAAACTTAATATTGTACCGCACTATTTGCCGAATCGCACTATTTACAGATATTTACAACACATATCGTATTGGATAAAGTCGTCCAACAATTCGGCGTACAATATTAAACTCCCAAACTCTCTTTCCGGACTGCCACCATGTTTGTTTATCTCTCTGCCAACATCACCCCGGTTGCCACTTGACAGAACGGCCTGTTTGCCCGCTTCCCGCGCGGCTCAGGGTCATTCCGACTGTCCGGGCGCTGAGCTATCGCGCACTTTTATTACGCGCAGTTTCGTTTTGCTGTTGTTGTTGTTTTTAACGATTCTCAAAATTTGGGCCATAAATAATAACGAAAACCTTGGGTGAAAGTCAGGCGGCGGAGGGGGGGGGGGGGGGTGTGTGTGAAGGGGGTGGTGGGTGAGTGTTTCTGTGCCAGAGGTGGGTGTTGGGCTTCTGATAAGGCCGTATCTCTCCGCTCCCCTGCAGGGTGGCTGTGTGGTGATAATGCAGGGGAATGCATTCTGGTCTGTGGGGCCGATTCCTCTCCTCATCTCCGTCCTAATCATTCCTCTCTCACATGCAAGACATCATTACCGCGATGGATTTTGAGGCAGAAGCGATGGGGGTGTTTTTTTAATTCTTTTTTTTAGTCGGCTTGGCGGGAGATAGGAGGGAGAGGCGGACGGACGGACAGACAGACAGAAAGACTGACAAAATGAGAGGCAGACAGAGAGATGGTTGGATAGACAGACTGACAAAATGAGAGGCAGACAGAGAGATGGTTGGATAGACAGACTGACAAAATGAGAGGCAGACAGAGAGATGGTTGGATAGACAGACCGACAAAATGAGAGGCAGACAGAGAGATGGTTGGATAGACAGACCGACAAAATGAGAGGCAGACAGAGAGATGGTCGGACAGACAGACAGACTGACAGATAGATGGTCGGACAGACAGACAGATGGACGGACAAACAGAGGAAAGGAGAGAGAGAGAGAGAGAGAGCAGTGATAGAGGGTATATCAAGAGACAAAGGGAGAGTCTGCTTCATCTTTCTTATTATCATCACAAATCAGTTTATTTTCCTCCAGAGGCCAGACCACTCAGAGAGAGAGAGAGAGAGACAGAGAGAGAGAGAGAGAGAGAGAGGAGGGAGAGAGAGCGAGAGGGAGAGCTAGCGCAAGTGGGCTCTTTCTCCCGTGTTTCATCTCCCTTCTGTTCAATTCATTTTTTTCCCTTCCTTTTTCTCCAGTCTATAAATGCCAAACCAATAAAATCGAAAGACCAAATCCCCCTTTTCTCTCTCCCTCTCAAACAGGCTGCATGTTCAGTATTTTAATAGAATCACAGCTTAGATCGTCACAGCAAATGGGCACATGCACACACACACACACACACGCAGACACACACACACACACACACGCACACATGCACACACGCTCATGCACGCACGCACGCATGCACGCACACTCAAACACACACACACACACACACACACCAGAAAACAATAATCCTAGTGTACATGCTTTATTTGATATTCCCAGAGCTGGTTGAGTTGAGGCCTACATGGCTCCCCGGCACAGTGACTATTAGACGGACCCCCATACTCATACTCAACCACTTCTCCCCGGCTAGGCTCCCAAAGCGGGGGGGGGGGGGGGGGGGCTGTCAAGTTAGAAGGGAAAGTATGGCGAGGGGAATGAAGTGTGAAGGAGAGCCGAGAGGAAAAAAAGAAGAAAGAGAGGAAGACGGAAATAAACTTCTCTCTCACCCGACTCCATTTCGTTGTGTGTGTAGCTTTAATGTATTTTTTTTTGCCAACTATCGTTCAGATTATTTCTTTTGGATACTCTATTGTCTGAGAGTGTTGTATTATTTGTTTTTTTCGTTTTATTCAGTCAATTGCTTTGCAATCAACACCTCTTTGCATTTTTGCTGATTCTAATTATGGACGCAAAACCACAACAATAAGACTGAGGTATATCATTTCAATTGATTTCAATCCGGTCCAAGTCAGTAGTTAGTGCCCTAAAAAGATTAAATATACCACAATCAACAATTGTGTACTGCCTGCATCATGAACATGGACTGATTGGTGTTAACAATCGTATTTCCATAATACTACCACCATGATATAAATAGTAGTCATATTCCTGTATAAGGAATGCATTATAACTGTGCTGCACATTTCTACTCTTCAAAAAGATAAACCTCCCTTAGAGGCAAATATGACACCCATAGTTTATTATGTGAATTATTTATTCCCCATGCTAATAATTCCACCACTCTCTTTTTTCGAATGGTTATTATTGTGGGACATTTGCACGGTTCGAAAGCCGGCAATGGAGCGAGATAAGAAGGGAGAGAAGGGGGGAAAGCAAAAAATAAACTTTTACGTGAGCCAGATGCTCACTCACCGGTACTGTCACTTGCAAGTACCTTCAGTTTTACTTGCTCCAGCAGGGGATCCGGCTCTTGCCATGCTAATGTTAAACTCATTATTTTGCTACCCGCGAGCATACATGTAGAAAACATTCAAAAACAAAACACTACACCGCTCCGCGCTGTTATCTGTCACGCCGCTATTCTGGGAAGCAGATAACGATCTGTTGTATTTATTGCCCACACGTTCATCCACACACACACACACACACACACACACACATATATATATATATATATATATATATATATATATATATATATATATATATATTATAT
>JAOPHQ010004999.1:0-35000 GCA_030340625.1 Merluccius polli
CCCTCCCCCCCCCCCCCCCCCCCTCTCTCTCTCTCTCTCTCCTCCCTCTCGCTCTCTCTCTCTCTCTCCCTCTCTCTCTCTCCCCCCCCCCCTCTCTCCTCTCTCTCTCTCTCTCTCTCTCTCTCTCTCTCTCTCTCTCTCTCTCTCTCTCTCTCTCTCTCTCTCCCCTCTCTCTTTCCTCCCTGCCTCTATGGGATGTTCTCCAACAAAAGCAACAGAGAGCCAGCCAGTTGAAGGCTGTGTGTTTTTGCACGCGTCCTCTCCGAAAGAGCAAAACCAAAAGCTCCTGTGAGACAAAAGTTTGGAGAATGCGTGAAGGACAGAACACATTCAATTGGTCCAAAAAAGCAGTTAATTAATTTTAAGGGCAGAATGAAAAATGTAGGATCTTTCTCGACAATTAATCACAATTAATCTCCATACTCAATTAACCCCATTTACATGCACACAATAATCCAATTACTGCCCGACTTTGATTGTTAGAATAATGTAATTGGCAGTTAATGTGCGTATCTTAAAGTTCTTCTAATATTTCTGCGTTCATGCAATTTGAACAAAAGCGCTGATTGTTTCAGTTCAGGTTCAACTTTATACACAAGCCATCAGTCCTGGACACATATGTAATGCTGAACGTGTGTGTCCTGCAAGTAAAATACAAATAAATAAATAGAAAAATCGAATGTCTCCCGTGCCCTGCAGCGACTCAAATATCAAATATGAAATATCAATACATTAAGCGCTCAGAGCATTGTGGGAGAAGCAGCACGATTATCAGGTCGTCGGTCCCCAACATGCATTAGAGGAAAAGGTGAGCACGTTGTAAAAGGTGAGCAGGAGTTTTGTTGAAGCAGGCGGAAGAGGACAAGGACGGGTGCGTTGCTTTCGAGAGCATTAGTGTGTGAGCAGGGATGGATGAAGAATGGAAATTAAGTGTTTGAGTGGTGAATTCGCCGCTCCAACATGCGGTACAATGGACCGGCAGGCCGGCGGAAGCTCCTTCTCATTGTGTGGGCATGCCGCAGTCGTGTTTTATTTAATATCACATTTGCCGTATTTCATAATTCTCATAATTAATAATTTCGTGTTCATCCTTTAATTGCAGGCTCTTGTTGTGAAATGACAAGTGAAGTGGTTGTGAAATGGGACGTCCAGAGACTTTTATTTTGAAATTAGAAAAACAGGAAGTTCAGAGACTCTTATTTTGAAGGGCCATACAAAAACAAAGGGGTTCAGCACATGTGGCTCTAAGGAATTGTTTGGTGACACAAAAGAAACAAGACATTGGACGACTCTACCGCTTTCACACTTTTAACCACACCGTGCAAATGTGTTGCTTGCAAATCTACACATTTTAAACACTTTAAAAGGACTTTGGACATGTTCGGATATTAACTCCTGTTTGCCTGGAGATCTACCTGATTTACCTGCCTGCCTCCAGACACGCCTACCTCTCTGTGGGCCACATTCACCTGGATCCTCATGGTAGGTCTACTGCATGTTCACTGTGTCAAACAGTCAACAGACATTATAGACTTCAATGTCTGCTGAGCTGAAGAGCTATGACAGGAAGTGTTTTACTACCAAAGTGCATTTTAAAGACTGAATGAAGCTGTCATCTCCATAAAGTGTGCCAGCTAAGTGCAGTCAAGGTAAGATCGGTGTGGTCAGTTTTCAGCTTACATGTATTTGGCACCACGTACGCACATTTGAAATGCATATCTATACATATATTTCAGCTGGCAGGACCGGCCCCAGAATGATAAAAACCTCAAAGCATGTTTTCAAATGTGGAGTTTGGTGCTACTTTGATTCACCAAATGTGAGGGGGCGTAGCTTGGCAGAACTGCTTTGGGAGGGAAAATCCTGCATGCGAGTCGACTTTTGATGCTATCTGTTATGGAAATACAACAAAGTGGAGCGAAAAAAGTGGCATTTTTCCGAAAAGCGTTTTCTTCAGAGTCTGTGATTCGACAGTGGTTCACACGGTCTGTGGATTCTGGTGCAAACATTTTGCTCAGGCACAATCATTTTTGCTCTGGCACAATCATTTAATGCTTTTTTCTTTAATGTATTTTAGTGAGATTTGAAGGTCCAGTCACATGGCGTTTCATCTTTTCAGGCTGATCTTTATAGATCACTTTCATGTGGTCTCAACTTTTATTCATATCTCTGGCCATGGGCCAGCGGGACAAAGGAAGCATACCAATGGAGCGCATGCATAGACGAACACATTGAATGGCGCCGGTGAGTATTTCAGCACAATAAGCTGCTGAACTACCGGTTAAAAATTCCTTGCTTGGGTCCTGGTCTGCACGCAATCCGGCTCATGTGACCATGTAGCAGTGGTCCTACTCTGACTGCTGCAACCCACAATGCTTGAGCTACACCAGAGGAGGTCCACTATGAACTCTATCTGGGGATCCCCTTACTCTTTCGGTCCCCGTCTCATAGCCGCATTAGCCTCGGCAGATGGCTCATGTTCACTCAAATGTCCATATTAGTGTGAAAAACCAAAGCATAAAAATAAAGGCCAGAATTGCTACGCTGGTAGCTGTCCCATTAAGTCCACGATCCGGAAAACAAGTTGTTTCCCTCTGAACAATTGTATCTAATTGAGTTTCCCAGCATGTTTGTTTACAGAGTTTGGTAACCGTCCAGGTCACTCTGATTGGCCGGTTGAGTGTTGTGGATAAGTGTAATGATACAATATACAATATTCATGTAGGATGTTTTCAGTATGTGTTGTCATTCATGTTTTGTTGAAATAATGTAGTACTGACATTAGTGTGTGCTATGTGCATATAATACAATTTCAACCAGGAGTGACTAGTTTATGTTTGAAGAACACAAGCGTATTGATACACAATACTAGTTTTGGCGATGAGACCTCAATCAGCTGGGAGATGAGATTTCCCCACTGATGTAGTCTAGACCCTGGTGGTGGTGGTGAGGTGGCTAGACCCGGTCCCTGGTGAAGTCTGGTCACCACTGGACGCATCTCCTGCAGGGAGGTGGAGGGAGTACAGGACTTGGGGGAGAAGGGGGATGGAGGTCAGGAGGGCTGCAGTGACATCACAATGAGACGTGATTGGCCGAGTAGAAATGGTCATTGGTCTGCGCTGACAGCATGGGAATGTTTGACACTGTGAGATAATGACTGAGTGAGGGAGGCCTTCCACTTTTTTTTTTTTTTTTGGAGCGACCCTTCCACTTTTGTGCAAATGTACAGATGCAGATCATGGAGGGGAAAAAAATCAGACATCCTATTGTTCAGCCTGGTATAGCCAAGACAGTCACGTGTCACGCAGGCAGCACAAATCAGCATGTACGTTTTTTTTGCACCTGCAGTCAGCATAGGATCCCTGTTAGTCTTATCCACCGTGACAAGCCAGCTGGGACAGGCTCAAGCCCCCCCTGTGACCCTCACCAGGAATAAGCAGGTACAGATGGATGGGATCCTGACTGGTCCAGAAAAAAAAAAAATCTCTGCCTGAGAAACGAAGATGCCAACATGGCATTACCTTCAAAACGCCGTCGTCCATTTAGATTAAGAAGCACGGCAGCCGACGCATTTCTGCCGCCTCTGCGCCCCTCCTCGATCCATACCTTTCACATGCTACTCACTTGGTCAATCCTAATGCAGAGGTCATACTACAGGATTTTAAGCCCCCTTTAAGATTTTCCGCTTGCCGACGCATCCGGGGGCTCGCCGACAAAACCCCCAAATCGGAGGCAAAATCGGCATTCGGTCGGGGCTCACAAATCGGCCGATCGATCGCTACGTGTGAACTAACGACGATGCCATCAAAGTGACTCGCCGACGTCTGCCAGATATCTAGCAGGCTAAATATCCTGGACATGTCGGCGACTGACAGTGAGTACTACTGCGACTACCCGCGTCATTTCCCAGTGTCACTTCTCGTGTGTGTTTTCGAGACGAAACCTACTTTGGAGGACAGAGACGCTCGTTGGAGGATTTCTCCTGGTGGAGGACGGTGTAGCGTAGGACCCCTCTGGCGCCGCTCAGACACATAGTGTGAACACGACAACAACAAAAGCCTCGCGATTACAAGACAGCGAGTCGTGTAGCATGAGCGGTACAGCGATCTTACCACTTCGAAAAAAAACGTGTAGCGTGTCTCCGCAGCTTTAGTCGTCACTCTCCTCCCAAGACCGACAGCCGTGTCAAGCCCAGATCAACTCACTGTGTTGCAACCGGGCCGAACCGGGTGTCCATCCACACGCTCCAGGGACCGAGATTAGATACACGGAGGCTGATTTTCCGCCGTCAATTTTCTGAAGACTATTGAGAGTGTCAGACTTGTGGATTCGAGTCCACTCCTGCTGCTATAGTTACGGAGGAGACGGGGAAACGGCATCGCTTAGCAGCCGGCTGACGCACATATCTATGCAGCCTGCAGAGCGCTTACCGCAGTGAGCAGGGGAGAGAGAGAGAGAGAGAGGCCGCGGCCCGGACGTATCGCCATGTGCCTCCCCGAAGCGGGCTTATACATAAGCCTCCATGCTTTATTTAAACTCAATGGGAACAACCTTGGACAGCTGGGGGGACATGGGGGTAGGGCAAGGTGAGGGAGAGAGAAGAGAGAGAGAGAACACACTGTGGCTAAAGTCAAGGAAAAAGCCGCGCGGAAACAAAACACGTATATGGCAGCAGGAATATAGGAGCGGCACTTGAAATTGATGAAGTGTGGTGATGATGAGGTGTGATATTTACAAGGCCAAACAGGCCTCTAGCAACAGTTCAGAGATAACTCCCTTCGCCGCCGTCCGCAGCACTTCAGTATTTTCTACATTTTTGTGAGGAATGGGGAACTGTTGTTGTGACCACATGCGTTAGAAGTGATGTATCCTGGCTTTAAGGAAGGGCATTTCCTATTTTCCTCAATTCCCAGGGTACGATGTATCGCAGTGAACGGATTTAAAGTTTAAGAAAAGTTTGGACATTTTTTGTATCTTTCCTGTAGTTTTCCTGTATATTTATTTTTATGTTTCATATTTGTTCAGGCTACATTTGACATCTTGCTGGGTTGTGTGGTATGTGTGTGTGTCTCTCAGGTGTGTGTGTGTCTGTCAGGTGTGTGTGGGTGTGTGATTCATTCAACACAAACTGTCTGTTATGAAGGGGTGTTATTTAGTTTAATTTGACTCGATTTTTCTCCACCAACTTTACTTTGGGAGAGTTTGACAAGATAAGAAGAGAGAAATGGCCTGTGGTCTGGCTGAGGCATTGGCCACGGCGACACAACAGTCATGTGGCTCGGAGGAAAGGGAAGTGGATCGCTGGAGATAGGGGGAGACGGCCTCCGAGAGGAAATGAAGCCAAGATGGCACCCGGGTGCCGGGTGAGGAGCTGAAGGGGGGAGTTTAAAAGGAAGCCAGTGGGAGGGGGGGAGGGGTGGGGGGGGTAAAAACACAACAACAAACAAACCCAGAAGAAAGGAGTGCAAGGAGTAAAGTGAAAAACACAGCGTGTGTGTGAACTAAAGGGAATATACCTTGCAGACACACACACACACACACGCACCTGCCTCTCCCCCCGCAACTCCCCTGTTGTCAATGTCTTATCTCTTACTAACTCTCCCTTTCCTTCCCTTCTTCAGCTCTTTTTCCCACTCTCTCCCGCTATCCTTTGTTGTACTGATGTTCAAAGCCCATGGTATTACGTCAGAGCTAAAGCTTGTGTGTGTGTGTGTGTGTGTGTCGATTCAGAAAGGGCCTGATTGTCTAATGTCCGAGCCCACTGCCGTCCGGATAGAGGGTCTCTCTCTGACGATTCATGTACATAATATCTAATTTTCTTTTTTTCCCAACAGCGTTCCCGGCGAAGACAAATTGCTTCGGCGTTTAATTATTGCCTCAGAAGAAAGCGGGCCGTTGGATTCAAAGTTTAATTCAGGCAAATTAATTTAGTGCTCACCTTTCGTCGGGCAGATGGGGATAAAATATGCTGTCTAGCGCAAGCGCAGCACAATATAACATAATAACACAATGAAATGTTTACTGTCAAACTGCGAAGGCGCAGTTGAACACTTCCCACGGAGTGAATAAACACTGGTAACCCGTTTCCGCGAGTCACGCCGCCGCCGTGACAAACGATACACAAATATAAACTGATAGTTATTAGGGAACGTGTAATGCTAGTTATTTATGAGTCATCATGATTTTCATCCTGGATACGAATGCATCAACGTTAACTTGATGCGCCACACAATATAATCCAAAACCATCAAATCCTTTTACAAAAAAAAAAAGGCTGAGTGGACTACGATGCCCTGCGTCTCCCTCCGTTTATGGATTCACTTTGTGACACGCCATGAAGTTAGTTATTATGATGATGACGACAGATCACAGAGGATAGATGGAGAGCGAGAGATAAAGAGAGAGACAATGAATTGCCATCTTTACAGCTCACAATTTCTTACGCATTTATCTACGCGTGATCCTAACGACCATGCGTGCATGAAGAGACACAGACAATACTAGACGGCTCCAGATGCACTCCACAGACAGACAGACAGACAGATGTGAGGCACAGACCAAACGCAAGCCAGATAGGCGGGGGAGGATAGTCGTCTCATTAGGCATTCGTGTCTTCCCGCCGGATGCAGGAAGAGCATCCCTCGGTGGTCAAGGCTACCACTGCAGTCCCACGGCTCTGCAGGAGGATGAGGGATTACTTTATTTACCCGCCTGTGGAATGATTCACATGAGCCTGGGATGGGCAGGCGGTAATCAGGCAGGCTCACGGGCTGGACAGTTCTGTAATTGACTGTAGTGAGTCTCTCTCTCTCTCGCTCCCTCCCCCCCCCCCCTCCCTTGTCTCCCATACCTCTCTTTCTCCTTGTCTCCTCGTTATTTTTCGCCGCGTACTCATGCTCACCCTCTCCTTTCTATGTCCTCAACTGATAAACCCCCTGTCTCTGTTATAATGGTGCAGGTATAAGGCCGTGTCCACATTGCCCTTTATTAGATTGCAATTAGTTTTTACATTTGAAGTACAAGTGGGTTCTGAAAAAAGTGTTTCACCTGGAACTCAAACCAAAAACAAAAAGTTTTTTTAAATGACCCTCGCTCGGCAAATGACATTAACCGCTATACTACTACTACTACTACTACTACTACTACTACTACTAATAATAATAATAATAATAATACCACTACTACTACTACGACTACTACTACTAATACTAATACTAATAATACTAATACTACTACTGCTACTACTACTACTACTACTATTACTACTCCTGCTACTACTACTACTACTACTAATACTACTACTACTAATACTACTACTACCACCACCACCACCACCACTACTACTACTACTACTACTACTACTACTATTACTACTGCTACTACTACTACTACTACTACTACTACTACTGCTACTACTACTAATACTACTACTACTACTACTACTACTACTAATAATAATACTACTGCTACTACTACTACTACTAATACTACTACTACTACTACTACTACTACTACTACTACTACTGCTAATAATAGTGATAATAATACGCTACTTTAACTATACGGAGGTTCAAACCGATGACATGATGTGCTGATGGGCTCTAGAATAGGGTGCATTGGGTTTTGGGGGACAGTTTTACATAGTGATCAAACATTAATGTTGCACTTGATTTGACCCCCCATGTGACCACAGCAGCGTTATGATGAATCATCTTTCCCCGGTCCCTCCATTATCCATGCCCTCATATTATATGAATTACATCATAATCTGAATTATAATGTGGTGTGATACCCACTGAGCATTGGAGCGGTTGGTGGTTGCAACGCGGTTCAATCCTGTGATTACTCCTCCGCGCGAATACTCTTTTGGCAACTGTATCCAAGCAAAGGCAGGTAGAGGTGGCGCGCTAACGACGTTCAAGCACACGCATGCGCTCATACAAACACACGCTAGCAACATACAAGCATGCGGAGACACGTGATACAAACACGCTGACACCAATGCAAGCACGCGAAATGGACTGACACTAATGGGAGCACG
The DNA here is from genome assembly GCA_030340625.1 of Merluccius polli. Lineage (NCBI taxonomy): Eukaryota > Metazoa > Chordata > Actinopteri > Gadiformes > Merlucciidae > Merluccius > Merluccius polli. Next base: position 8,042 of record JAOPHQ010004999.1, read on the forward strand.
AATACAGACACACTCGCACTAATACTAGCACAGATACAAGCACGCAGACATGAATACACACACGCACACTACCGCACATGCACACGCACACACACACACACACACACACACACACACACACACACACACACACACACACACACTCCTTGGGGAGCTCGTTCCTGAGCCCAGCCCGCTCCAAATCGTGTGTGTGTGTGTGTGTGTGTGTGCGGTGTTAGTGTTAGTGTGTGTGTGTGTGTGTGTGTGTGTGTGTGTGCGGTGTTAGTGTGTGTGTGTGTGTGTGTGCATGTGTGTGTGTGCGTGTCGACGGGCCAGGCGTGACTCTTAAGACAGAATCATCCAGAAACAAAAAACGACAAACTTGCTTGTGTGTTTTATTCAAAAGTTATTAAGTGGCACTTAGCAGCCCGGTGCTACAAAGTGACACCCGGTGCAATGGACCCGGTGGGAGTAGATTGAGTGCGGCGGCGCCGCGGCGACAAGCGTCATTTGTTTGTTGGAAAGCTAATAACGAGGCATTATCTTCGGAGCCGCGGCCCCCGCCGCATCGCGATGTGAGCGGCGCCACCTGCGAGCCACCAACAGATCGGCGATGAAGTGAAATTTCCTTGTACTTAAAGCAGCAAAGGCAACTCGACTTCAAGTTAATCCGCGCTCAAGTTCATCCGGCCGTGGCGTTTCAGATTGCTTCGTCTTGCATTTTCCCGTAATAGGCCTCCGGTCCCCCAGAAAAGCATTGTGCCGCCGCGAGACATTCAAATTATATATATATATATTTTCTTTTTCTCCAGTGTGACCTGATGGGGTGTGGGTGTCTCAAGTGGTTTTAGACAGTGGCTCTCAATGAAGCAATTAGACAAAACAATTGGGGGACGTGCAAATGTGTTGTGATTCAGACATGCCACCTTAATGGAAGCCATTTGTGTGTGTGTGTGTGTGTGTGTGTGTGTTTCGTTTCGATTTGTTTTCTCGTCGTAATTGCCCAGAATGAGACATTAGCGGCTTTTTTTGGCGGTCCACTTTTCTAATGCAATTGAAACTCTCGGGACAATGTTTTTGATTAATGCTTTTTGGGTGCGTTTCATCAATTTTGTCGCGATGTGCCTCGACGGAGCTGTGTTTAAAGCCGCTGCTTCGCACGCGCCGCCAAACCGGCTGTTTAACTAGCCGGGTCATTTTTCTTTTTTTTTCTTCGTTTTGTGGTCAGAAAGTGCCGCTTCCCGCTTTTCACAAATGTCTACCATGAAATAGCGGCACACACACGTCGTCTGAATCACTACCTTGCTTTTTTGGTCTCCAAAAAAAAATCAACCCATCTTCGATCTCGATCTCTGAAACTGAACGTGGACCCCGAAGACCCCCGAAGACCCCCAAAGACCTGTGCGCCCCGGTCCATAATACGGCCACACCCACATGTGGATAGGATGCTGCTCAGGGAAATGCTAGTGTTGTGGTATCTCCACCATATGACCCTGATTAGGGTTATCAGGAACACATAATTAAAGCAGAGTTAGACTCTGCTTTCAGTCCAGACTTCTGCTATCACCTTACTTAACATAACATTGAAGCATTTACAAAAACCTGACCACTTTTTTTTCTCCATAAAATTAATCTTGGACATGGCCACATATACAACACAGTACATAAGTAGAGGATAAAAAAGCTGTCTTTTAAAGCTGTCTTGTTCATCTATGTAAAAACATACTGAGTGGAAATCTTGCAATGATTTTTACCATTCACATTTAGTCACTTTTGACGCTCTTATCCCGAACCGAAACAACTTTTCACATAGCCGAGACGGGTCGACTCAAACGGCCGCCTCAAAGTCACGTCTTCCTACTCAGTGGCTTGTATGAAGGCCATCGTGGTTTTGCAAAGAAATCAACTTTTGCTTTGGCTCATTGTAGACACCACAATAACCCAGACGTGGCTTGCGTTTGCCATCCCCAGCAACTGAGCACTTCCTGCTGTAGCATCAACATCCCACTCCATTACCGACACACGCCCCCCCATGAAGACCTCATCTTAAAACGAGACCGGGTCAAAACCTCGTATGTGTCTGGACCGCAGATCCGTCCTTGGCGCTCGATCGATTCAGAATGAATGGCAGTCAATGAGCCGAACGCTTGTAAACGCTATATATATATATACTGTATATATACAGTATATATATATATATATATATATATATATATATATAATACATGTTTAAGTCACAATTCCTCCATCATTGTCTTGAGAAACGACGTCCAGTAAGTTTTCTGCCGCCTCAGATTCCCCACAGAGCGCAAACAATGTGGCGAACAACGGCGGCGGCGACGGCCGGGAGGAGTAAATAAATAAACCTTTACTTTATCTTGGCCGGTTCCTCCTGTCATACCCCTCCGCGTGTACCTTGCACATTTCCCATTTCCTCCGTTGACCTCGGAGGAGGAGGAGGCCTCCATGGATCAGTGACTCTGTGACAGGTAGGGGGGGGGCCGGCGCGAAGCCTGGGAACACCTGGCCACCGGCGGCGGAGCAAACCCCAGGGATGCGTGTCCGCACCTCGCAGCCATATGCCAAGGAAAGCCGTACGCACTTCAGACCCATCTGTCGACATCTATCCATCCTATCATATCCATCCATCCGGCCATTCATCCGTCCATCCACTCCCTCCTATCCGCCCCCTCCTTTAGTCGTCCCACTAACAACGACTTTAAATTAGGAACAGTCGCAGCATTTTAAGCGACCAAAGTTTTTGCCTGTGAACTCGTGTGTTGCACTTCCCCAAAGTGTCTTCTTGTTAGGAGGAAAAAGTAAACCCCGCCCCCTCAAACGACCGTGTTTTACATATGTGGGGTCACTTTGAAAGCGATTAAAGTTGTGCATGAGCGTGACGCGTCGTTTGGTTCAAAATAAGTACAAAGCTTATTCAAAATGTACAATTAACTCTTGTGCTTTCAGTTTGTGTGTAAATTCAGTGTGTGTGTGTGTGTGTGTGTGTGTGTGTGCGGTGGGGATGTTCAGAGCCAATTTCTCCCTGTACAACAAGTTTATCCCGTTAGAAAAGTCAAAATGTTGTTGCTTATATTCAGATCAGCGGAAAGAGCTGAAAGTGTATAAAAAACATCTTTGTCCCTTCTTGTCCCCCCAAATAAAATAACACAGATTAATAATATGCTCCCTTTCATTGCAATTATTCTGACATGTGCATAAGAAGAAAAAAAAAACCCACCCGCCCAGGTCTAGAGATTCATTACCCTTTACCGAGTATTGTGTTTGGTGTCTGGCCGTCGCCGAGTCTGTTGTTTCCACGACGCCGGTCGGGGTCACATGGGGTGGAAACTAATCACATCCGTGTTAGGCAGAGGTCACCTTAAATGCCAGGCCATTGCAAACACGCACACGCACGCACACGCACGCACACACACACACACACACACAAGACCATTAAAAAAAACACACACACACGCGCACACACACAGGAGCACTTTTACACACATGCGCACACACGACAATGAACTTTTGGGTCTCCAATTAGCGCTGACCTTCATGTCTTTTATACCTTCATTTATATTTGTTTGATTGTCGTGTTATGAAAAAGCACTTATTAAATTTTAAATTCAATAAAGGCAAAAAGGATAATCATCATTAATTTAAGATAATGCATGTTACGGTGTGTTTTGAGTCCCTGCCCTCTGTTCATAATTACTCTCGGCTGCTTTGGGCAGCTGTTTTTTTTCTTATCCACCCGTTGGTACTTACTATTACAATGTTTTTTAATGTGTTCTTTAGTGTGTGTGTCTGTGTGTGTGTGAAGACACTTTCCTATCAACACTAGCGTTAATATTGTCTCTGTACTTCTATAGGTCCTATAACCGTGAGCTGCCATCTGTACGCCACCACCACCACCAGCATGCAACAGGAGGGCGCCACTTGCAACCAGAAATATCTCACAAGAGACAAACGCACAACAGGTAGACGTCTCAACATAAAAAAAACCAAAAAACAAAAGCAAAAAACGTTTGGCAGAAACAAAGGTGGCTAAGGGAGACATCTAGCTGCAGCCATGACCTTGTGTTTATGAGGCTCTGGTGGAAGAGACCAGTAGTTCCTCCAGCAGCCTCTAGGGGGCTCTCTGCAGGTGGCGGCCGTCTGTAGCAGACTTGACCCACAATTAGTGTCATGAGTGACTCCGTTTCATGAGTGTTTGTCCTATGATGATGAAGCCTCTGTGAAAAGGGGTAAAAGAATGTGATTTAATTCTCGTAATACAAAGTCTTTTTTCCGGTTAGGGTCTAAGTGGATAGTTCATCTTCTTATTATGTTACAGTTTTTTTCAGTCGCTAACAAGCGTTTGTCCAATCAGTTGTCACATTTTCAAAACTCTAAACACAATTAGCACAGCATCGGTATTTGTGGCCATACCAATCACACATTTCATGTTGTTTCCACACAATATGCAGTCAAACACATTTCCTTAACAGACAAGCTATACCTCCCAACAAAATGATGGATTGTTTGTGTATTATTTACGAATGTTAACACACAACATCCCACAATAGCAAAAACAATATTCCAAACCTTAGATACAGTATAAAAACCTCTGCCTCTGCAATGATATCAGTTCAAAAACAATATATCTCAGCTGATAATAAACAAACAATTGAATAATTGACACACATCTGATTTATGTTGGGTAAATTGGGCCAACCACAGCTGATTCCAGTCTGGCTTAGACTCAGTGGCAGGGGTTACTGTAAGGAGGACTTTGAGGAGGGATGTTTTTGGAAACAGAAACAGAAAAAGACGAACACTGTAATGTCTGGACGAGGAAGAGTAAGAGCAAGGGGCCCAGGGAGAAGAGCAGGCCCAGTGAGAGGTGCAGGAGCAGTGAGAGAAGCAGTGAGAGGAGCAGGAGCAGTGAGAGGAGCAGGGCCAGGGAGAAGAGTAGACCCAGTGAGAGATGCAGTGAGAGGAGCAGTGAGAGGAGCAGTGAGAGGTGCAGTGAGAGGAGCAGGGCCAGGGAGAAGAGTAAGGTAGAGGTGTAAGAATGCGTGGTGGTGGAAGGTTTATGACCATCAGCCACATGACCAGATGTCCCTCCTTGAAGCCATGGATGCTGGCTGCAGGGACATCACAGTTGATGATTGCCAACGGTGGATCCGACATACCAAGTGGTTTTTATCCCAGGTGCATCGCTTGGATAATATCAGATGCGATGTTGATGAAAACATGTGGCCTAACCCTGAAGATCGCAGAGATTAGATACAGTAATTTTGTGCTTCTTTTAGTTGCCCCCCTTTGTGTCTGGGCTTTTTGCTGCTGTTTTTTTTTGTTCAGAATGCTCTTGTGTGTTTTATGGATATTTTGTTCACTGTAAGCAATACTGTAAAACTTTTTCTGTTCTATCATATTGTAAACAGTATTTCTACTGTACCTCCTGTAGTAAACAGTAAAGGAAAATTTTTACTGGATTTGCTTTTTACTGGAATGCTTTTGAATGTGAACATTACATGTGGACATATATTTCCCAATCAAGAAATTTAGTGTAAAAACGGTGGATTGCATGTTTTGCATGCAAATGCCTTTAAAACTGAAACATAAAAGTCTATGCAGTTTTTGTAATGTCAACAATAGCCAGTATTTTGATACCTGGTGTACTTTGATTGACTGCATGTACCTTGTGAAGTGAAAACAAGTGTTATTCTTTGACAGAATAATTTCATTTTGAGTCAGATTTCCAGTGTTTTGGTAAAGTTAGTGCGTGCAGAGAAAGATGTGTTCTATTTTGAAATGAAGAGTTAGTATATATTTAACAAAATGTGTTTTTGAGAAGAAAATTATCCATTTGGCCAATTGTGTTTTGTAGGTGTGAGTCTGTGTTAAGAGTTTAGAAAAAGTATCTGAAGTATGGGTAAGCACTTGTTAGCGATTGAAAAAAACTGTAATTAATGAATTCTGACGGTGTACAAATCTCCAAAAATGACGACGTCGGCAGAAGGCAAATCTACACTGATGGTCGTGTGAAAACCAATGGGTGGGCATAACTGACAACACACACACACGCACACAGAAACACACACACATGCATAGAAACACACACAACCCAGTAGCAGAGGGAGAAGAGGACCCATAATAGTTTGCACAGTTTGGACCATAATAGAGGACTACCTTGTTGGTTGTGGAGGAGAAGCCATGTGCGGTGCAATTTAATATTACTGCTATTTAGTCAATTTTGTTACATTTTTTGTCATAAAAATGCAAATGGCATTTGGTCCTGTGGTGTGACGTTGGAATGAGAGTCACTTAGATCCAAATGTAATTCCTATAGTTGTACAATGACGGCGCATGAGAAAAGGTACTTTGAGATGTTGGGTCGCTGTCCACCCCGCCACGGTGCTGAACCCGTCGGCGTTGGGATACTAAAACCGGTGAGCGCCGCCAGCGGTGCTGAAAATATTTTATTTTTAAGGGACGGTGCGTTTGCGTTCACACATTTCCAATTGAGTCATATCAGGTACTCTTTGGGGGGGATCGAACCCAGAGCCTTTCATCTGGGAGTCAAACGCCCTATAGGCACTATACTATCCTGCAACTAACCCTGTGCCTAGGACAAACATTTTAACAAAGGACAAACAGAACAATGTCTTGCATATACTTGTATATGGCAACGCTTTCCATTGCTGCACACACACACACACAAACACACACACACACCCATATACACACACATATACACACCATACCATGGTGTGCTCCTTAAATGCCATGGGGACCTCCGGCTTGGCTTAGTACAAACGTTTATAAGGCGTACGTGAGTTGGGAAAGCGTAATTCTCAGGGGTGTTCACCGCTCCAACAAAAAACCAACAAAACAAACCAGATGTGATTTTGTAGATTTAAAATCAGAGGAGGAAAACATGCCAGAAACTGCATCTCACTTTCTTTCCAGCAAACGCGTTCTGGTCATTTTACGATAGACGAGTGTGTGTGTGTGTGTGTGTGTGTGTGTGGGTGGGGGGGGGGGGTCTTTTCACATTGTAAAGATCACCTGATGTCCCTGAATTACTGACTTTTAGGTGGATAATGCGAAGTATCGCCGACGCAGAGCCATATCAGTGCAAGCAGCATGTAGAGTGGAATTCTCCATTCACTGTGAAAGAAAAGGGACAATAACACTAAAATATATCTGTCCCCATCTCTCACACACACACACACACACACACACACACACACACACACACACACACACACACACACACATATATATATATATATATATATATATATATATATATATATATATATTGAGCTGAAGTAAGAAAAGCACTGGAAGCCATTCTACTCCTGTTCTCTCTAAAGTCCCACATTATTGGATTCTTTATTCATTTTTATGAAAAAAAGGTTATTTCAAAAGAAAATGATAATTAATGATTTACATTATTAGATTGTACTTTCATTACAAAAAATCGAGTCTGTATTCCTTCTGATGTGCCATCACACTCATAATGCGTTTCATTGCTTTACAGAAGAAACAAACTGGATGAGATTACGGTGGTTATAAATTGCTGTAGGTTGCTAAATTGCAGGAAAGTCATTATGGGATTGCTAATTATTCTCCAGTGGGTCGTATTAAAACGTCATTTTTTTCATATTTCACAGTTTAAGTTTCTTTGGAGAAGATCTCCTTTTTACGACTATTACAACATCACCTTAATACTTTCACGAATGTACATCTAATACATACATCAATATAACTAATTGATATATAACTAATTGATATATAAATAATAAATAAATAACAATGTAAATAATTCAATAGCTAACTAAAGCACAATTTGTAAACTGCATATAAATAGTGACATTAATACAAAAAAAAGGATTTGAATTCACTTCAAGAAGACAATTCAAAGTTGTCATTCTGCATTTGTCATGAAGTTGAACATTTCCAGACGGTGCCTGGCGTCTTGGAGGTGCAAAGTGAAGGAGGGATATGTTTGAGAAATAGGCAGGGAGACAGAACAGCAGATCCACCGGGAAGCAGGACTCAGAAGGGCGAGCCTCGTCCATCTTGCGGCCGGCCTGAGCCTTGCCCTCCTGTCCTTGTTGGCCGCGGTCCTCTTCCTTGACAACCATACATCAAGATTAACAACCTCACTGTGGGCCCAAACCAAAAGAACGATATACTGTTGACGCTGGTACATATGAAACACGAGCCCAACTACAGCCTAGTTCTCTATCCTTGTATGCCCTATCCTCTGTTTTTTAATTTATTTTTTTGCTTTACTCTGGCTTTCGACTTGTGTTGTCTATGAAGAATCATGGAATCAATTAACTGGAACATACTAACACTAAAACTACCTATTAGGATATCATTGACCATCCTACTTTACTCTATAACATCTGGTTAAACCATAGCATGGTTCTCTTTTTTTTTTGTTGCTTTACTCTGGCTTTCGACTAGTATTTACCAGTGTTGTCTATGAAGAATCATTGAATCAATTTACTAGAAAATACTAACTAAAACACTAAAACTAGCTATTAGGATATACTTGGACCATCCTACTTTACCCTATAACATCTGGTTAAACCATAGCATGGTGCTGCCCACTAAAATCTGCCTCACTCATTTCTCAACACATATGTTGGGGAACGAGTTGAGATGGTTTGACCCAAATCAACAGGACAACTCTTGTGATTTCTTGCCGTCGCCGTAACCTGGGAGGGAACTAAGAGAGACGACTTAATGGAGTCGACAGCGTCTTCATTAACTCCTGATTCCCCCAACGGCCAGAAAAAAAAAACGTTTGGCTTTGCTGTTCAAAGCATCACACTATGCCAAATATCTAATAAATTACCCAAAAAACCCAACCGAGCTTTGGGCAGTGAAGACGGTTTATGGTCGTGTGTGTGTGCGTGTGTGTGCGTGTGTGTGTGTGTGTGTGTGTGTGCGCGCGCAGAGGGAGAAAATGAGGAATGTCAGCAATAAATAGAATCACGCCAGCGCCAGTTTGTTGACCTTCTTCTATTATTCAAGGTCCCAATCATGAAGCACAGATATCTAAAACCTGTAAATTATTTATATATATTTATATATTTTCTTATATTATAAGTAGTTGAATGTTGTTTATAACCAAGCAAATGTTGAATAAACTCCTACGCTGCTATCTGTACTTCAGTTGGGAACATATAATACACATATTTCAACCTGGTGAAACAGCAAAGCGACCTAAACCACACGTGTCATGTTATATATATATATATATATATATTCGTAAAAATATAAAATGACAATGTGATCAAGAGAATTTGACTCATTGTGTGAGTCACTTTCATTGTGAATGTTTGCATTTCTCAGTTCATCAAGTTTTCCTCCACCCTTGGACGTTTTTAAATGTCCCCCTGATGCTCTTAGACCTTAAAAATGCATTACTATCATATTTATTTTCACACTAGTTAAGAAGTAAACCATTCAATTGGGAGGGTTTTGTTGTGTCTGCCAGATTTTCGGGGCGTCTTAGACTGTAGATGCATATATAATTCTAATAATATATTCATAACCATATTTGTGTTAAATGTCATTTTTTTCCTGTGCACACAACAATCACGCTGTGATCAATACATTCAACCTCAGTTGAGGCTTTTTTAATTTAATTTTTTCAGCCAAGTCAAACGATCACATATGTTTACTCTGATTCGTCCGTTCGGTTCCTTCGGACAGAACCGATCAATCCAGTCTTTAGCCGGACCGTTTTTCTTCAAGTGATTGGATTCATCTGTGATCGTCCAATTTCAAGTATTCCTCAGACCTGCTATAGATATATACACCACAAAACAATCTGTTTTCGTTTCCCCTTGCTCCTGAATGGCTCTCAATAGGCGGCGGCGGCGGCGGTGTAAATTCAGGCCACACATTTCCTCAACATGAATCATCCACACTGCGTTGGCTTCCATGAAATAGCCTATTTCTCCACCTCTGATATTAGTATAGATTTATAGATTTTCATAGGGGCCCCTGTCTGTCCTGCTATGCTGTGCTCCCATTTGCTCTGGCGGCCCCTGAATGCTACTGGCCATATTATGCGCCCCCCCCCCCCAACAAGAATGAACCACCAGACTGATGTGAACCAATCCTGTTCATCCTTGAGCTTATAACACTTCGGCAACCGAGTGAAGATGAGTCTACCGCACGCGCGTGCCGGGGTGCATGGAAAGGAGCAGACCCATAATTAATATTGTGAGTGATACCTGTGTTTGTCCTGCGGTGACACCGCCGTGGAGAGGGTCTATCAGATGATGGGTGTAGTGACACGCGTTGTCAACGTACCGTTTAGCCGTCTCCTCTCGAAGGCAGAAAGGTGGGGACCCGAACTGATGTACTTTTCGGAATTTGCACAACAGGGTTTTTGTTTCCACAATGAGAAGCGACTTCTTCGCCGCGCTCTCTCGAACCCCTGTGTCTGTTTGCCGCTTTTTCAATTTAATTCACAGAAACTAGAACAAAAGCGCGACAGTTTTGCGGGTTGGTAATGTTAAGTTGGGGTTTTTTAATTGCGTACAAACTTGTTTGGGTTTTCTTTGTCTGTCTATTTGAAAATACAACAAGGGAGCTGAAGTTTGGGGAAACAGTTAAGCGAGGTCCATTAAGTGTCTGGTACTGGTAAATGTGATGCTTTCACAGTTTACGATCTTGTAATGGCACATCCCATTAATGTTCCCACAAATGTTATTAAATGTAATATGTGAAATGTGTCTCCAATTTTTCATGTCTTTTTCAACGCCCGTATGTTGGGCGCGTTTGCAAACGTTCAGAACGAACCGGTGAACAGCCGGTTTTACTGCAAGATGTTGTCGTGGACATGTATATCTGTGGCTCATGAGATAAACGTTACCCAAGCTTATTATTTAATTTAAGACATTATATAATTACGGTTGGTATTGTAGCCGTGTTTAACCTTAGATTCGCAATTGCGGTGTGTCTCACGACGGGCGGGAATGCGTTCAATGTCCTCAGCCGCCTCTCAGCATAATTGAGATGAATAACCTCCACCTGCTCCTGGATGACATGTATATGTGCAATCACTGTCCTTGGATAAAAGTGGCATATCATAGTAATCATAGTAATTAGCATGGTTTGGTTGGAACAGTCTCTCTCACACACACAAACGCCGTGCGCAAGCGCACACACACACACACACACACACACACACACACACACACATTATACAGACTACAAATAAATTGAAACAAGTCTTCAAAAGCATCCTGTCCCAACTTAATTGGCGCATGCCTGCTGTGTCACAAAATCCGTCCCGTTGATTATTTTGAATATTCATTTGTATTCCCTTTTAATTAGTGTTGGACTTTTAATGTATTTTAAATTTATTTTTGATTAAATGCTTTCTGCACGGAGCAGCGTTTCAAGCAATAATTGACATTATGATTGATGACAAAAAAAAAAGGAGCCATGGCTTTACTTTAATCCCAATCCTTTATTTACAGAACATGATAACATGTGGCCATGTGTATGTGTGTATGTATGTGTGTGTGTGTGTGTGTGTGTGTGTGTGTGTGTGTGTGTGTGTGTGTGTGTGTGTGTATGTGTGTGTGTGTGTGTGTGTGTGTGTGTATGTATGTGTTTGTGTGTATGTATGTGTGTGTGTATGTATATATGTATGTATGTATGTGTGTAGTGTGTGTGTGTGTGTGTGTGTGTGTGTATGTATGTGTGTGTGTGTATGTATATGTATGTATGTGTGTATGTATGTGTGTGTGTGTGTGTGTGTGTGTGCATGGATGCATGGATGCACTGTGCATCTAACATAAAGTCCCAAGGACTGTAATGGTGTTTGAATAGTTATTGTTGGTATTCAATAGCCGGCCTGCTAATGCCAGCCACTGCCAGTCATTGCGCACCATTATCATCCAAGCTGTGTATTTATTCTGCACAGTCTCCTTTCACTGAAAGGATTTGGGACTATTGAAAAAAAAAGAAAGTTTTAATTATCTTTTAAAACCACAATAAAGGACCGCATTTACAAAACGAAGAGGGATGGGTTATACTATATGGAAGTAAGGGCATAGTTTTAATATGTATCGCTCGGGTGCTAGACTTTGCAGCCTCTTAGTTTTAGCCTTGGGTTTTGGTTTCTAGACGCGACCCAGACTAAAAACATGTGTACCAATTAATTACTCGGCAGATGGCCCCTAGATACGGTCCCAGATATATCATATAATGCATGTGATGCAATATGAGAGATAACATCAGCTTTCTTTGCTCTGAGGAAAATGCATAACCGCAGACAAATCGCCAAACTTTATATGCAACCCGAATATCATAACAAACATCGGCGTTACTTTCGCATATGGTGGACTTTAATTTCACCAGTGCGGCGCAGGAGCAAGCTGAGGTGACGACCTAATCGCATTTTGTACATGATTAAGAAAAATCCCCATTGGAATTAAGAGTAAGTAACGATACATGCACATAAAACAAAGTCAGGAGCTCGTCTTAAATGTCAATGGGGGGGGGGGAGGAACATTTAGGCTGGGGGAGGATCTCATAGGTTGAGAGCATGTGGAGACGGTGGCACCAATGTGAAGCGAATTGTGGATTTGTGGATGGTGAAAAGAGGTTGTTGAGATTGCTGCACTTAGCGGTAAGTGGTAAGAAATAAAAAACGAGGTTAGGGTTAGCAAGCTGAAGTGAAGTGGCAGTGTGAAGTAAAATAAGGACAAGATGAGGCGCCGGCCACAAACAAATGCATTGCAATGTCTGGGTCTGGGAGACGGGAGTTCAGGAGTACACAGTGAGACATCAAAAGTTGTTTGGATATAAAAAAAGAAATCACCTGATACATAAATATATCAGGTGATCATTGCTGATAAATATATGTGTAAATCACGGCACAAACGGTGCAAACCATTTGTGCCATTTTCCATTTTGCACACCGTCCGTCATAATCACACAAATAGTTCTTGATAGAAAAGTGCTGTGGAAAAAAAACATTTTTTTGAAACCACACCTTGAAACCAGGAACGGGATAAAACAAAACACTCGACTGACCGAACCATTTATATTAATTTTTGCCCTTTTGAATTGTATGGACGGCTACTAAATTGTAGACAGACACACGCGCGAGACCCTACCGTTGAACAGATTATTCTCGCGCGCATTGGAGGGCCGCGCGTTGATGAACCGCTTCGTTCCCATTCGGATACTCCGCCTGATCCATAGGCTACACCTCTCTCTCCGCCACCACGATGATCAATGGTCTGTTTTGTAAACCCTTTGTGTCGCGGGAGAATAAGCAATGTATACTCCGGGGGTATCGGTATCGTATTTCACGGCTTTGCTCGGTGTCAACGGCGGGAACAGGCAGGTGGCGCTTAACAAAAAACACCGAATGATAAACGTCCCCATCTGTTTTAATTGCCGCTGCGCTATTTTGTATGTGTGACGCATGTTTTCCTCCACCCCAAAAACCTTTTCAGAAGATGCAGGCCCGTTTTTTTCCGATCTCACTAATGCACTTGAAAGACCGTCCTACGCTACAAACGCTAATTCTAGGCATCAAACACACGGAAGCAGGTAAATACCCCCCTGGTGGCGCAAACGCGAAACGCTAAGATGTGTTCATCATTCTTTCCCAAGGATATTTCATAAAGGAACTTGGATATTAGCAGGATGCAGTAATTACCGGTTTGGTGATTGTTGGCCGTGGACAAAATGTAATTATGGGCCTTCAAAAGGAGTTGCTTACGTGAGAAGGTGCGTTTATTGCAGGATCTCTAAGAATAATGATATAAATTATTATAAAGGCGAATAAAAAGGTCGGTCTGAATGGGGATACGGAGCAACTACTAGTTTTTGGCGTTCATCTCAGACCCGCCGTGACTGACAGACATTACCAGACTTTTTTTTTCCCACGCCGGATGATTGATTGGCTCGTAATTGAACGCTTTGCCACTAATGGATTAAGTGCTTAGCCCTCTCTCTCCCCGAAAGTTAAACGTGTTATATATTTAATTCAGCTCGCCGTTGCGTTAACAACCCATCCTATTCCACATCCCCGCCGTTTTTGACTGCCGGCGAGCGGTGCTCCTGGCGTCCCCCCTTCAGCGCCGGCCTCTTCTGCTCGCCTCTCATCCCCGCAGCAGCCGCCGCCGCCGCCGCCGCCTCCGCCGCCTCCGCTTCGAGTCAAAAGGTCGCCGGGCCGCTACTTCCGCCCCGCGTGTCTCCCGGTCCGCTATTGACCGCTCCTGTGACTGCGGCGTCGGCTGTGCGTACGTCCACCACCTTGCTCTCTGAACTCACCATTCACTTGTATGGGTTTTATGGGCGCAAATACAGCGTGGCCCGCCGCCGAGCGAAGCGAAAGTTCAACGAGGTGAAGTTCTTCGCGGGTCCAAAACTTTCCAAATAACATACAAAAATGGAGGTTACTTTTAATATCTTAGGTGCATTTTTGGACAAAAGGACGTGTTTCCACTGGAAAAGCGACACGACACAAAATTGCAAGCTTGGAATCTGCTCACGAAAAACCATCGCTGTTCTGGTAGCCCAGCAACCAACGCGTACATGTATGTTTGCTGCACCTTCGCTGCGCTGAGCGGCGAGCTTGACACACGCCACGTCCCGTGTGTTGTGGCATTTTCCCTTGTTAAGCACTTTGTATTGCAACGCTAGATAAATAAAGTTTGATTGATTGATTAAGTGTTCACTTGTAATATGGTTTGGAGATATTGGTTGAACCCCCTCTGCTTGCTGTCTCAATTCATTTGTGTGTGTGTGTGTGTGTGTGTGTGTGTGTGCATGTCCGCATGTAGGCTTAGGTCATTATCCTCCTGGTCAGATCTTGTGCAGAACTGCTGCTCAAATGCTCGGCATTCCTGTCAGTGTTGCCGTGTTGGTTCGAAAATAGTTTGTGTGGCCCTTAGGCGGATGGCTACCTGAGGGCCGGCGCAGTTCCCTCCAGAATTAGCTCCTTTGCAAGACGGTTCGCCTGAACTCCGTGTGTTCCCCCCATCTCTCTCTCTCCCAGGTGGTCAGGCTTTGTGCCGCTGTACTTTGAGTAGATACTTTATATTTTTATCATGCACTCCATCCACAGTTTGACAAAACATATGAGGCGAGGAACATCGTTGAGGATATAAGGAATCATTAATATACAGATATGAGTGCATATAGCCTGGAGCCATAGATGTGCTATCTTATGCACGTCAATTGGGTATTGATTAACCGGTGTTGGCTCTGCTATAATTAGTCAGTGTGGGGATTTCGCTATTTGATCACTGACGGTTAACCATCAATTTCACCTTAATCACTTGTGTTGCCGTGGTATCCAAACCTCCCCCCCTAATGAAAAGGTTCAGCTGATCGATTGCCAAAGGCGCCAGCCGTGTCACGTATCGCGTGAAGCGAACACGGCAAGGTAACGCGGTCTTACCGCGAGGCGTTGCTAATTCGCGGGGTTCATTTTAACCAAAAACTTTACCCGAGGATTTACATGTGTGTTCATTAGCAAACGAATCCATAATCTGTAAAACAGCGTTTTACAGATTGATAAGCCAAGACTTCACAGTCTCCGAAACCCTCCTTTCTCGAAAGCTAAATCCCTTGACCGCTCCTCTATTTACAACACAGTCATACTCACAGTCACTGAAATTGGGATACTTGGGGCCAATTTAGTTTTTTGCTTTGTTCAACTTTGATGTGGCAATTTCACTCATTTAAAAATGTTCAGCCTTGCAGTACCTTGCAGCTCAAACCGCTTTGATCATTTTTTGGGGGGGGACTCTTTTCGGTGCACGATTTACACACTGGTGGTGTGGCCGGCGCGGCGCAGCGCATTGGCGATATCCGAATGTCGTTCTCTTTTAACAACTCCAGGGCTGACGCTACATTAGCCGCGTTGCCATGCGGCGCAAACTTTCGCTGTTTCAACCCGGGTTGCAACATCCTAAAGGGCAGCCGCACACTGGACGCACACTGGACGTCCGCCGGCATACAAACGTTCACATCCAATATAATCCATACAAACGTACAGACTAGAAACTTAGCGTCGATGAGTATTTCAAGGAGGTAAAGAGGTAAAAGAGGAAGTGCGTCCGTTGTAGATTAGGAGTGTCGTTAATGAGAAGCGTGTCCGTTAATTGCAGGCCCATGTTGGCGTTAGTTCCAGCCTCTGGGATTGAATACGTCGCAATTGAACAACATCCTTAATCCATTGTTATCGCATTGGAGACACAATGACATAATGTAATCAATACGCTCACGTCGATACATCCATGATTTTGCAACCATTTACACACTACACACACACACACACACACACACACACACTTCCCCTGCTCGTCACTCTCCCCTCAGCGGGACTCTGATGAGCAGCATTGAGGAAGCGTGTCTGCAGCGAATCAGAAGGGAGATGATCGCATCCAATAATAGCCTTGACTCCTCTGCACACGCCGGTGCTTGGCTTACCACGTGCCTGCTGAGGTGAATGTTTTTTAACTTTTGGTCTTTCAAAATTCACTGTTTTCGCACGCACTTAAGCACCGCGGGAGGTTGAGGGGCGCTTAGACATCGTCAGGAGTCAGCCTTAGCATTAGGGGCCTGTTGCCGTCGGCAGGGAATATGAGCGCCGCTCTACGGGAAAACCTTTCCCCGGCGCCATGGGCGGGGAAATCCCTCTGGGTTTACACTACTAAGTGCAAGAGTTTAGCCATTAGGAAGCGGTTGGTGTGCGACGGTATTAAAGCCCATGCTGATGGAAAGGGCCGCTGGGATGATGAGGTACGGAGAGACGGCCACACAAAGCGGGCATTATAGTCAACATGGACGGTCCGCGGGCGGCCATGGCGTTTATAGACGCCCGTTGGTGCGGACGCAGGGTTTGCGCACTCGCTTCGAAGGTTCAGCGGTGCGTGACACGTGACAAACCGCCGTATGAACCGAGGGCCGCCATGCGACATTTTTGGTTTGTGCCGTCTAAGGCAGTTCACGCACGCCGATTATAAATTGAGGTTTTAGGCTGTGATTCCATCAGAGAGTGCTGCCAAAAGAAGGACTAAGTGTAGGATTTTTACATACATAAATTGCTTTAAATATGAACACTTTGTTATCTAAGCGCAGATAATGGCAAAAAAACTGCTTTCATAACTTTTTAATTTGTACTAAGCTTATTTGTGATTACCGCTAAGCTTGGGCAGGCTGCAGTTCCTGAAGGGAGGCCTGCTGCAATGAGGAGGAATATCCGATTCTTACACATGGTCCCTTTTTAAGAGATATCATTTGAATGTACTATTTTAGGAACGCCACGGCCCATTATCATCATTGTCGCCGTTGTCATCGGCTATTATCGGCTATAGCCGCTGTTGCTGACCGAGCGTGTGAGTTTGAAACCCGTTTCGATTTTCGAGACCGCCCCCAGGTCATTTCTGACCAATCAGGGAATCTCTCGCCTGATTGGTTTTGGGGAATCGATCTTGCCTGCGTGAATGCAACACTTCTCAATGGCAGAAAAAAACAAAGAGAGGAGCGAAGAGAGAGGGGTCAGGCGTTTTGGGGGTTATTCTAGTCTCAACATTTTGCTCTCTTTTGCTCTTTCCTGCTCTCTCTTTACAACTCTTGCATTACGACAGCTTTAGTAGGATAATTGCCATATTACGAGCAAATTTCATCAGGGTGTAAATCATAATCGCCAAGACATTTACTTTAGGAGAGGAGTACATAGTGTTACAAAAGAGAGTTCAACGATGCGGTTTGGTTGATGAAACAGATAGATAGTGTAAAGTTTTACAGAACTAGCAGAGGGATGATCCACTCTCGTTGTTTATACTTCTTCTCATTCAGAGCAGTTTTGAAAATGTCATCTTTTGAACCGCAAATGCCAAAGAGAGGTGAGGAAGAGGACCACACCGGCATAGCTCCTGCCTATCTGTCCGTGTTTTTTAACGAGGGCACATCAACATTCACGGGGCGCACCGTTGATAACGGGATGGACGGGAATTAGAAATCATTTGACCCAAAGTATGGTCCATTATTCAAATGATTGAATAAATGTGCGGCAATCAAATGACTCAATTATGCAATTATCTCATCCCACTGCAAAGATTGTGTTCTTTCAAACATCATCGAGTCTTGCAGTACCTCCTGCGTTTTCCCGGTCCCTGTTTTTTTCCACAGGGGGTGTTTTAAAATGTAAAATAGTATAAAATGTGGGTAGATTCAAGTTAATGGCCATGTCACTGTGTACCAGACCTTTGCTCTCCATGTGCAGCGTGAGTACGTTTTTGTTTTGCCCGATGCTCTGCATCTTAAACCTGCGGAGAAACCGTCTCTACATCTTCAACAACGCCGACGTACGTCTGTCGCTTGTCGTCGCACTGTGTGTGACAACGCACAACTTTCCGGCAAAGTGTCAGCAACTTGACAGCGAGTCCCTTCGTATTGAGAGCCGGATTTGCTGTTTCCCTCAGCCCTTAGGTCAGATGTGCTTACATCTCTTCAAGGCTGCACTTGTGTTGCAATGTGTTTGTTGCGGATGAATGGAAAACGACGGCAGACCGCATTTCTGTTGCCGTAGAAATTCAGCACTGTATAATGGATGGTCCCTTGGGTAGTATTTATTGTATGTTCGGCGTACCTTTGATGGCAGGAGGGTTGCTCTGCCGGAGTGTGCTTACTGACACTCGGTTCTTCCTCCATGCAGAGTACTTTAAATGATCTTGATGGTGCGTCTCCAACTCCATCGCTCGGCCATGATCAGCTTCCAGCTTCGTTTCACCTGGAATCGAAACGACAGTCAAAGTGCCTCTTCCTTCAATATTGCATCGTGGGCCCCATTGGGGACGCAGGCGCGCGGCGCTCCTGGTCCTACTTTAGGAGCTGTAGGCTTGGTTCCAGGTCCCATGGGTCACAGCCTACTACCCAAAGCATTGATTGAAAGGGAAATATTGTTGAGATAACGGCCTTTAGTGATTCCTACTTTTATGGGAGTCCCAGTACCCTTTTTTTCATACTTGCATCATGTAATTTGTTGACTGTTGAACACATTAAGTTGTGTTTGTGCCACCAGGTGTACTTTTCTAAGCAGAGCAGTAAGGCTTTTGTTTATCGTGTATCTTTTATGATGCGTAGCATTGCGTTGTTCTGTTGAATTTATGATTTGGCGCCACATTTGGTTCTTTAACTTGTTCTCGTTGTAATTGTTGTGTGTGTGTGTGTGTGTGTGTGTGTGTGTGTGTGTGTGTGTGTGTGTATTGTCAACCGTCGCTGAGAGAGCACACAGTTACACACCCATTTTTATTCCATTAACTGGGTTATGTTTGTGTTCCTCTCCAGGCAGCCAATGGGGTCGAACAAATTGAGATTAAAAAGTTTGAATCTTTGCCACAGTGGTGGGCAGATGGACAACTATGAGAGGGAGAGAGAGAGAGAGAGAGAGAGAGAGAGAGAGAGAGAAAGAGAGATAATTTCCTATTACAAAATAATTTGCTTACAGCAAAAAATAAAAATGATGAGATGATAAGGTTAACAGTACACAGACAGTATACCCGAATACACATGGAAATTATGCACAATTTGTACATTTTTCTAAGTCTATGTCCATATTTATGAACAATTCCCTTTCAACAAGTAAATAAATATATCCATATATTTTTGCATCTCTGTAGCGCTTTCTTCAACCACCCCTCCACCTCCTTCTTTCTCTGACGGTCCCTCACTCACGTTGTCTGTCTCAAGTGTAGCGTTGCAGTTGTTTCAACGTAAACGGCGGCGGCGCTTATTTGGCGTTTCCTCACAAATGGTGACAGCGTGATCGCACACTGCTGTGTTTCTTCTAATCTCTCTCTCTCTCTCTCTCTCTCTCTCTCTCTGTCTCCCTCACTTAACCCACCCCTGTGATCGCTCACCCCAGCAATCTCGATAAATGATGAATGAAACATCCCTTAACATTTCCTTTTGGCATCCATATTGAATAATTTAGGGGTGTTCACTCATATAAAACACATTTTTATGGGTTTTTCAAATGTTCGTGTTTGGCGAGACAAAATCCGGGATTGTAGAAAACTAGCCTGGCATAGCCGGCCGTATCTCCACACTTGGTTTTACCGCTGTGCCAGCGCCTGGAGAAAGCTCTGGCTCGACTCACTATCACTCTGGTATAGGGGGAAAAAAACGCCCCGTCTTGTTTGTATTTTTTGAGCCAATCGCAATCGTCTTGGGCGGCGCTGAGCCCAGGATACAGGTATAAAAGCCCGCCCAGAGCTTGCCATTGGGCGACTATTCCAGCCGCCCGATGGCAAGCTTGGGCCGGCTAATACCAGCAACCTACCTCCGGTAAGCCAGACTAGTGTCAAACTAACAAAGGTGAACCGAACTTTTGGTAATACATTAAGAGAAACAAACGCCTTATCAATTCCAAACAAGTCTACAGCGCTGTGTTCAAACCCTGCACAACCCTGCACCCTATATCCAGAATATGCTATGTTAATACAAAGCATTTCAATTCTACACGTCGCTCCCTCACTTTGGCCGCGTCAATGTGTCGGTCCGTTTACCTGACGCCGCTAGGTGTCTTCCTGAGGTCAGCAGCCCTGCCTTATTCGGTATAATCAGAACGCTATCCGCTTGATTAGCAATTAGAAAACTTGCTTCCCATGCTATGTGTTAGCAGTCCGCCGACGCTGTTGGGGTTGACAGATGGCAGCTCATTGGCATGCAGCGCGGCGATGAGGCGCGGCCGCGGTACACTATCCAGGGCACCATACACAGGCAGATGCTGCTGCTGCTTGCCTTTAACTTGTGCTGGGAAGCACACGCGCGCGCACACACCCACACACGCGCACACACACACACACGCACACAGGCACGCACGCACACACACAGCACACACCTACACACACATGAAAACAGACGGACACAAGGAAACGACAATGCACACACACACACACACATGGAAAAAGAAAAAAAGAACACATACATACACACACACACACACACACACACACACAAACACATTGAAATAATCCCTGCTGCACTGTGGCAGTGCCAGTTTCCCATCAGCTGCCAGGATCCCCCCCCCCCCCCCCCAACATCCGCCATCATCCTGTTGAATAATGCAAAAGGGAGTGAATCTTCCCTCTCTTCTCTCTCTCTCTCTCTCTCTCTCTCTCCCCCTCTCCCCCTACCTCCCTCCCTTCCCTCCTTCCCTCCTTCCCTCCCCTTGCTTTGTTATTGGTGGGCCCGCACTGGCAGCGGCCCCGCCAGCGTGCGGCGGCGACGCCGTCTCCATGCTAATTGCACGCAGATATGTATGCCGGGGGTACGCCGCGCGACAGCCAGCCACTCCCTCCTTCATCCTAAGCAGAGGGTTACAGAGCTTAAGGGATCAATATCAGCAGCGTATGAGCACTCCATCACTGTTACATGCATACACACACACTGTGACACACCAATCACTCTGCGCACACACACACACACACACACATTTTGATTACCACTTGTGTGGTCAGCATCCTCTTTATTAGATGAAAGAAATCTAAGCCACATTAATTACTGAGTGATAAGGACTGGTATAGTGGGAGGAGAGACTGCATGCTGGGGGGGGGGCAGAGCATCTTTATCGTGCTATAACCACAGCTTTGCTACGCTACCTGAATATCAAGCGCGGGTTCACGAAAAGTGTGCTTTTTTTTGACACCATCTACCAGGCGTTACACGGAGGCAGACCGACCGCCGCTCACTCTTAAAATACAATCGCAATAAATAACGAGTGGCGGTTAAGTTATATGTGCAATTAAATTAAAAGCTCAAGTGTAATCTAACATGTCAATTGTTTTGCTTGGAGTTGGATTTTATTCATGGTTTTTCTTTTGGTCCCGCATAGCTAAATCACTCTTAATTGAAATGCCAACACCCCTAAGTTAAAGTCTTTTCAAATGCCAACATAACAGACGAAACACAAAGGCGTCATTGACGAGATGTAAGCCGAACGCGGCTGTCTAGCCGGGATGCAAATGTGTGTCATGTCCACACTCTTCGGGAGCTTAAATGGCTTTGATATTGTGCGGTTTGAGGTCAACATAAATCACAGTCTGAATTTTTATTCAATGCAATGCCGCTTCTTGTGTTTCCTATGAGCGACGCTTTAGAAACAGGAAAATTAATCCAATAACTGGTTAGGTCACGTGTTGCTGGTGTTAAGGTTACACTGGGAGGACTGAAGCCACACACCAGTTACTCTAGTTTAATACATTACATTTTTCCCCAGAACAATACTTTTCCAGCCCTATTTTTTTGGGGGTATGGGACAATGTCCAATCCCCAATGTGCTTTGACAGAGCCTATGAAAGTATGGCTTTTATCCAAGTTTATACAACACATCCTTTGATGCAACCCGCCCACATCCTCGGTGATTGAACCCGGTGTCATCGGGTTCAATTGTTTTCGGGATGTATCTCTTCAGGCACAGGGGGCAAGCTGGTGACTCCACTTTCCCCCAGCAGTCAAAAAGTTGGACCGGCTAGGTATAACGTTGTGGACAGCCTGGCTCAGGAACCTGATGTGTCCTGGCGCTGCTACGCGCGTCATTCAAGCTGCAGTTGGACACCTTTCCCAGACTCTTTAATTGTCTTTCGGTATTGGATGGGATCAGGAGGTCGCCGAGGGTTAAGCGAAACTGTGCCGACTGTCTTCCCGTCTGTCTCGAGTACAGGGGGGTTTCTGGACTTGACTGGCTTGAACCTCACACGGGCCAAAGTGATTAGTTCTTCCAGGACCATTTAGGATCCACCTGACTCCCGAGGACAGATGGAGTTGACGAACGCCAGACTTCAGCAGACATCACCACCACCTTCACTGACACGAGGATCACTGAGATGATCCCTGAGATGCACCCAGGGATCATTTGTTTTTTTCGAGCGTGTGCCAGTCCGACGTTGTGTGGTCTTCCCTGGCATGTGCCGCCAGTTCGGTGCAACCGTCACCCAGCTTGCAGGGTTTTTAGCTGTAGGCATTGGCGAGGCCGCCGCCGCAGCGCCACCAGATCTCCCCCCCCCCTCTCCTGTTCGCACATCACTTCCCTGATTAGCCGGATGACCGGCCCTGTGCGCTCCAGACACCCTGGTACCCTTGGGGATGCCTCCCTTTCTGGGCCGGGTTGCCAATGTAGGCGTTCCTCGGGAAAAGATAGTCCGCCAGACGCCTGGCACTAGACTTTGCCAAGATATCTACAATTATTCGGTTGGATTTTTTTTGGACATTGATCTTTGTTAGAGACCCGAGAAACCTTAACACTATTTTAATTGTCACATTATTGTTTTTTTATATTTCTCAAATAACTCAAGGTTCATTTTCATTGCCAAGGAGTCACTGTCACTTAATTGGGCATGAACTGTGTAGTTTCCTTATCCTGGACTACTCTACGAACCAATCCATGTCTTTTCTCTCAATTATGTTTTTTTGGAGGTGCACCCATGTGTGCATAAATTACTGAGGAAAGCAAAAAGCGCAAATAAAGAGGCAGACGCAACGCATGTGGCTCATAAAGTATCAAAAAACAAACGCCGACACGTCCGCGCGCACCTCCTCGCCCCCGCGTTTTCCACGGGCATCAAACGGCGCAGGGAGCGGCTCAGACATCCCATCACTGCTCCCTTTGCCTTTCAGGCTCGGGGCTGTGGGCAACCGCTACGGTGCGTCTTGGCAGGCCGGTGGTTGTTTTTTGAAATGCCAACCTTTTTTTTGAAAAAAGCACCCGCAACCAGAATATGCGGAGGTCTTACCCCGGTAACCAATAGCGTGATGAGGATGCAGAGTGCAGGACATACGTATGTGGAATCTATAGCCGGGTCGATCTCATGCATCTTTATATATCGCTGTAGCGCTGCCCTACTAAAGCTGGATCGATGCAGAGAAGACTCCCTTCCCACAAATAATAGAAACAGGATAGGCGCGTATTGTTTCGAATTTTCCTTTTTCCTTTTTTTTTGCCCTGATCAGTTTCTTGCCCATCTACGGTGCAGCGGTGCTGCAGAGTATGTTTTCCAACTGTCCAAAAGCAAAAGATGTGGGCCCCGCGATGCACTGTGAAGCTTTAACTCAATATGATGTCAAAGGCAATTAACTCTGGTCTGAAATTGACGTTCACTTGGACTACATTTTCCCCATCTGCACTCGCGCAAAGACATTCACACGCGATATAAACCCAGCGCTAAGGAGGTTTCGAACCCATTTTAGATCAGCGATGCCGCTGCACCATTTCCACTTTTCATCGACCATTGTTGTGCTTCATTAAACACTTCAGTGGCGACCTGCTGTTTAAAAGCTGCCACCTCAATCCATCCCACGTTTGGCTAGTGGGAAGAGGGCTTTACCGCCGCCGTGTGAGTAAGCACACATTGGTGTTTTTTTTTTTTTTACACACTTTTATTGCATTGTAATTTTATTGTGTTGTATACGACGCCAGCTGTAATACGTGTTTCAGTCCCGGGGAAAATGGATTGCTGTGCTGCTTTGTGCTGTTTTGACCTCGGTATTCAAACATATAGCTGTAAACTTGTGGCGTTGCAGGTCTTATAGGTTTGATTATTTTGAGAAATGTGTTATTTGGCCTCATCTAATTTATTCACACAGTTGTAGCTCCTTTTTTGATATGGTCAACAATGCTTTTCATTTGAATGGAATTCATATGAAAGCCTGTTTATTTTGTATTTTCTTTTCCTGGCTTTTTCAAACTAGCACTACCCTCCGCGCACACACGTGTGTGTGTGTGTGTGTGTGTGTGTAGGTGTGTGTGTATATGTGTGTGTGTGTAAGTGTAGGTGTGTGTGTGTGTGTGTGTACGCACGTGTGCACAGATCTGTCTTTCTATCATATCCTGGGTAGAGGAATACATGAGTGTGTGTGTGTGTGTGTGTGTGAGTGTGTGTGTGTGTGTGTAGGTGTGTGTGTGTGTGTGTATATGTGTGTGCGTGTGTAGGTGTGTAGGTGTAGGTGTGTGTACGCACGTGTGCACGGATCTGTCTTTCTATCATATCCTGGGTAGAGGAATACATGAGTGTGTGTGTGTGTGTGTGTGTGTGTGTGTGTGTGTGTGTGTAGGTGTAGGTGTGTGTGTGTGTGTGTGTGTATGTAGGTGTGTGTGCGCCAGCTCAGCCATGGTGCCATTGGCTTTCGGTGCCATGGGAGGCATTACCCTGACAGGGCAATTTGAGAATGCTGAATTGCACACAAACACAAATGGACACAGAGAGAAATAAAACTTGTGTGTGTGTGTGTATGTGTGTATTTGGTACTGACTTGCATATATGTTGGTGTGAGCGTGTGTGTTTGTGTATTTCTGCTTGGATGTGTGTGTGTGTGTTTGTGTGTGTATGTGTGTGTATTTGGGACTGATTTACATACATGTTGGTGTGTGTGTGTGTGTGTGTTTGCATGTGTGTATTTTTGCTTAGGTGTGTGTGTATGTGTGTCTGTGCGTGCAAGATCGCGATTTTTATCAAACAAAAGTACATTTTTTAAATCAGCCGTGTTACATGGATGAGTAGCATCCGGCCGCCGCGCTTTCCCCTCGCACGGCCTGTCAGAGAAGTCACTTGGACGGCCGTGACCTTTGCTTTGACACCGGTTCCAGCAGGAGTGACAGGTGAATCATGGGGGCGGCAAGGACACAGCGCAGAGCTAAATCTCCCAGTGACACTCAGACCCACAACAGAGCTGCTGTGCACGGTGCGATGTAGACACGCAGGCACACACACACACACACCCACAGACAGACACACACACACACACACACACACATACAGAGTAGTCCACTGGGACACACACAAGAAAGCATGCACACACATACATGCACACACATACACATACACACAAACATACACGATGCGTCATTACATGGTCTACACTGTTACACACTTGTAGATAATCAGAGATACCCATACACACACACACACACACACTTGCGTGTGAAAGGACAACTGATGGCTGGAGTACGTGACAGAGAGCCTAGCCTATAGGTCTCGCTTGTGACCCCTGACCCCATCTAATCAGAGGTAACATCAAAATGTAATTCTCTGTGATGATGATGGATTGGACACGTCGACCTTTCCTGGCCCCAATTCAGTCCTCTGTGTTTGTTTCTTTTGTCGCGCTTTCGACATGAATGTATGAAAAAAAAAGAATAATGGACGAATTAATACAGAGCTAAATAGAGGGGGCGGGGGGAAGGGGGGGGGGTGCGTGCTGCAGTGAGATACTATCTGCTTTGAGATAGTTTGACTAGCGCAAAACTTTTATTTTAACATCCTCGATCCCGACATCCATTTCCTCATTGTCTGCCTCTTCTGCTCTCCGCTCTCTTCCCCCAGACTGGATGACTGGACAGGCCGCTAAGTGAATGAGATGTATTCTGCAAGTACAGAGAGTGGTGTTATAATGAACTGACGCTCTCCAGTCTGCTCAATATCTGATTAGCATCGGCTTTTTTTCTTTTTCTCAGGGGCCTGCGAAACACAAGTCGGTGGTTTGATATAGGTGTGTGTGTGTGTGTGTGCTGTGTGTGTGTGTGCGTGCGTGCGTGCGTGCGTTCGTGCGTGTGTGCGTCTCACCAAAGAAACAAACATGAATTTGTTTCGGTATCATTTCAAATAATAAATTAAGAGCACCGTTATGATTGCATTGCTATCGAAAATACCGAGCGTTATTCTGTGCTCAGATGACATTCGTAGGAATAGAGCGAATCGTGTTTATTCTCAAGCCTTATAGCCATTAAGTCAGCTAATACTAATAATTCATAATAATACATTATTTAATCTTATTTCGTTTTTTACCGGACTGCAAAGTGAGCGCAAACTGGTCTATCACAATGGACTCTGCCAGACAAGGCCAAGAGCTGAACCAGACTGATGTGACTAAGGGAAGCAGCCAGTTTGTCCACCCACAAGAATAGCGATTTCATGATTGCAAC
>JAOPHQ010004999.1:40000-46189 GCA_030340625.1 Merluccius polli
TTCATCGGCAGACGATCAACTCAATTCCGGGTATTAATCGGAAGAAAACAATGAACCGCTTCTTGTATGTTCGTATGTCCTGACACTTAAGTACACTTAGTATCTTAGCACTTATAGCATCGTAGCACTTAGCATACCTACCCCAGCTACCTCTGTTGTACACTAGCAACGCGTTAACTCACTTACTGCACCGACGGCGACGTATTGTTTCGCTTCCTTCTGACAAATGTACTTATTGTACAGTCGCTTTGGACAAAAGCGTCCGCTAAATGCCCAAAATGTAAATGTAAAAATAAGTATAAAACGTATGCACTAGAACAGGAGTACTGTTGGAAATGTCTCCCATCCACCGCTCACAGCTTCAGTTTGGCTATGCACAATAATTACCTTTTTCTGTTCTCCATTGTAATTCATTGCATGTGAGCTGCAACACATCACATGGCATAAGGATTCGTCTTTTTCTTATTTATTTCTTTTTTTTGCAGTTTTTTTTCCTCTCTCTGCAGTCTCATACCGCTCACACGTCTGGTCCCTGTCTCCCCCAGAGCGAGCTCGCATGCCATGTCACACACGGCGCATTTCTGAAAGCCTCTGCCGGGGGTTTGTGTCTCCCCTCCCCTCCCCTCCCCTCCCTCCCTCTTTCTCCTCTGTCATCCTTCCCTGACCAGATCTGTCCACCACACACACACACACACACCACATACACACACACACACACACACACCATAGACAGACAGCCCAATCCCCCACCGCAACGTGCGTTCAGACACCAGAAGACGGTTGACGACGACACACCTACCGCCTCACTGTGCCGTACAATTTATTACACATTTAATACACCGCCATTGAAACGCTTTCCTTCTGTCCTTCTGCTCTTCTAAGACGGTGTGTGTGTGTGTGTGTGTGTGTGTTGCTGCCAATGTGGGGAAAATAACCCCTGTTGTTGATCTGCCAATTGGCAAGTTGTGTTCAGTGTCAGGATAGGTTGTTGCTTATTCTCTCTCTCTCTCTCTCTCTCTCTCTCTCTCTCTCTCTCTCTCTCTCTCTCTCTCTGTGTGTTTCTCTCTCTGTGTGTGTTTCTCTCTCTGTGTGTTTCTCTCTCCATGGTTACTTCCTCAGGTACGAGGTATGACAGAATGGCTGCCCGGTTGAAGGGAACTCATAGTTTGGCCTTTGACAACAGTCCCTGCTCCTAATTTATGTGAGTCGGCGTGCCGCTGGGCACACAGCCTGTTGAGCCTCCTACCAGCGGCGCGGTGTGTGCGAGCGCATGTGTCTGATTAGTAGAAAGCGCGGCTGTCATTTTGTCGTCGCGGCCCATTTCATCTTGAATGTGTTTTTGGGGGAAAATATTCTGGTTTTGGATTTGTTTGGTAGCTCGGCGAAAGGTGCCGGGGTTTAATCGTTACGTTAGAAAAGCATTAACTCAGAAAGACTCGGAGGGAGACTTGGTCGATAAATAATTTGTTAAATAGTTAAATAGACACCGGGGACGCGATCAATAGTCTCACATTTTGCATATTGAATCCTGTAATTGCTTCATTTACTTGCTAATGAATTAATTTTCTTCGGTTACTCTGTGTAAAGAACGCGGGATATGTTATCTTTTCATGGGACAGTTCGGGAGGAAGGGTCAAGGTTCAATGTTCACCATCATCACGTTGCCATGGATGCTGCCATTAGGGCTAGCTCCGCCCCCCCCCCCCCTGCACCCTGCCTGGATCTAACTGGTCAGTATAGTTCAGCACCCTGGCTAGCTCCGCCCCCCCTGCACCCTGCCTGGATCTAAATGGTCAGTCTAGTTCAGCACCCTGGCTAGCTCCGCCCCCCTGCACCCTGCCTGGCTCTAACTGGTCGGTCTAGTTCAGCACCCTGGCTAGCTCCGCCCCCCCTGCACCCTGCCTGGCTCTAACTGGTCAGTCTATTTCAGCACCCTGGCTAGCTCCGCCCCCCTGCACCCTGCCTGGCTCTAACAGGTCGGTCTTGTTCAGCACCCTGGCTAGCTCCGCCCCCCTGCACCCTGCCTGGCTCTAACTGGTCGGTCTTGTTCAGCACCCTGGCTACCTCCGCCCCCCCTGCACCCTGCCTGGCTCTAACTGGTCGGTCTTGTTCAGCACCCTGGCTAGCTCCGCCCCCCTGCACCCTGCCTGGCTCTAACTGGTCGGTCTTGTTCAGCACCCTGGCTAGCTCCGCCCCCCTGCACCCTGCCTGGCTCTAACAGGTCGGTCTAGTTCAGCACCTTGGCTAGCTCCGCCCCCCTGCACCCTGCCTGGCTCTAACAGGTCGGTCTAGTTCAGCACCTTGGCTAGCTCCGCCCCCCTGCACTCTGCCTGGATCTAACCGGTCGGTCTAGTTCAGCACCCTGGCTAGCTCCGCCCCCCCTGCACCACACCTGGATCTTGCTCATAGACTTTAAATACGTAGACGCATAAACAAAAATGTCTGCCCATTTATTTAATTGCTTTTCTACTTATTGGCGCAGTGAGGCACGAAATCCCGCAATATGGGATCTGAAATCCAAGATGTCAGCTCAGGAATACCACAGTAGCAGCGGACCAAAAGGGTATAAAATTAAGATGAACGCGTTTGCCATTCCTCAAAGCTTTCCGACGCCGCACATAAGTGACAATAGCGTGCGTGGGGTTTATTACAGCGCGGCGCGCGGCGTCTAAGTGAACTCACGGCTGCCACCGGGTTTAATTAGTAGGCCTATACGACGTATGCTGTTGTTCATTAATCGACACTAATTGTATTCGTGTTATTAGTTGTTGATATTATCGGCTGTAGCAGCTGGATTTTTATTCATCGAGCGCTCCGGATGTCGTGGGCCATATGAAATACAAAGAGTTTATAATTACAATAAATATGTAGCATACAGCCCATAGGCGTTATTATTCGGCGTTCGAGCGATTCATTATTTTTCCCCCATCGCTTGTACTGCTCATCTAGTGATGTGTTTCCTTATCGTTTCATTGTGTCATGACGAATACGAACTTCCAGGGTGGGAATATCAAGGAGGCCGTCGTTCAAACATAAGAGCAACTTATTGAAAACGATACAGTCGAAAACAACGATCGAGATATAATGCATAGACCTGTCACACCTATCCATCTATTTACCGCCACGCCCTCATGAGACTCGCTCCTGTTCACGCTGCTTTGTTTGGTTGGTCTTGGCCTTCGGAGGGAAGGTTGGACTAAACCCTTGCGGTCCCTGGACACGGCCAGGTCCACATATTGGGGGAGACCCGGAGGTCGGAGGAGAGGAGGTGCGGAGGGTTTACATCAGAGGAGGCCCGGAGGTTCAGATGAGAGGAGGTGCGGAGGAGACGTGAAATCGCCATGACGACCAGCGCCGAGCCTTCGAGGCGCCAAGGCCTTAACGTTTGGTTCCGGTATTTTATGTCCCAGGGACCATGAACCACAGAGGACCTAGTGTGCCACAAATATATATATATATATATATATATATATATATATATATATATATATATATATATATAATGTTTCAGCAGTTTGAATGCTCAGCACTCTTGTCATTGCGATTCTACTTCTATGCCATTCGCTCCAGCGCTAACCGTCTGTTACGTGGCGTTCAAGGAGGTTTCCGGTCTTTCACGTTGCATTACAAAAACGAGTCCGGCTGTTATTCAATTCAGTTCAATGTAAGTCTACTTTTTTTTTTAAAATAATTCATTCAATTCAACATTAATTAGCCCAGGGACGGAAACCGGCAATTTGCTGTTTCAGCAGCATGTTTTACGTCATGTTCCTTTCCTATATCTATATAAAGACTTACAAATATGTCTCTGTCGGAAGTAAGTTATATACTTTGTACAAATTGGTAATTTGCGAAAGCCTTCTGAGTGAAAAGTTTGATTTACACATTATTCTTCCGAAATATACCCCCTCCAAATCGCATACTATCAAAATAACTTCAATATTAGGAAAGCTGGGGGTGTGTGTGCGCGTGTATGTTTGTATGTCTGTGTTTTCAGGCAACAAAAAAAAAAAAAAAAAGATTCTGGTGTAATGATCTCTGTTAATATATAGCTCATTGATATCGGTTTGTTTTACAAAATGTTTTGCCCATGCTCCTTTTGGGCACACACACACACACACACACACACACACACACACACACACACAGAGGATGCTCAATCACACAGCAGGGATTAATGCCTTCTGGGCTGAGGACTTTTTTCTGGTGATGAATGGAAGTATTAATGGTCTCTAATTAGTGACCGAAAGCACACAAACACACAACAATACACAATATTGTGTATTGTGTACAGTACACAACAGTACACTACAATGCAGTGCTGCGACGCACACCAGGGTCTGACTGAACAAACTGTCACTTATCTGCGCATGTTCACTGTTGCAACTCTTGGCTCAACGTGTCTAAAAGGGATTTATCTCCACTATTGGTCCCTACCCTCGTTGCGGCGGTGACACGCGCTAAGCTGCACCACTTACGTCCCGGTGTTCACCTTCTCGATAGGTTTTTATTTGCTTTATTAATTTCCCCAGGCAGTCATGACGATTTATAATGTATGACGTTTTTGTGTCGCATGTGTACAACTGGAGGTCAGTCTATTCTGGGAGGTGTTTTACTATTTTAATTTGAACTAATCTCACGAGAAAAAAGCTGTACATTCAGGGATGGACCGGAACAAATAAATGGCTATAAAAGTCTGTGCGCGTGCCAATTTTTTTTTGTTTGGTACGGTATTACGTTTTATTTTCACAATTGTGTACACACGTTGCGTTGTCGCAATGCTAAACTCTGCAAATCTCTAGCGAAAGCAAACAATGCACTCAAAACTGTTTTATCTCGTTCCAAAATGGGGTTTTTTTGCATCGGAATGACACACACACACACACACACTCACACACACACACGCGCGCGCACACACACACACACACACACACACACACACACACACACACACACACACACACACACACACACACACACACACACACACACAGAGATCTTTCTACCCTCCAACAACACACTGATGTGCTCAACACACAACACCACTATGAATATCTCATCAGTTGGTTTATGCCTTTTGCATGTTACACTGTAAATGCAAAAATAGTGATGTATATCTCCTCAAATACATATACAGCATCAATAAACACACAAATGCAATACAGTACAAAACAAACCATTTGTATTTATTTCCAAAATGCAGTGTGGTACACTTGTTTTTTTTTTGTATGCAACACTTTACATACCCAACCCAGGAGATAAAAAGATACCAAAAAATCATAACAATTAAAGTGGCTAAGCACAAAAAGAAAAGCGGCTCTAAGCACAAAAACACAAAAACAAATGCAAAATGTAAGAAAAAAAGAAAAGAAAAAGAAACAAGGCTGCATCATCCTGCCTGCTATTCCGGTCCGGCCGCAGCACCTCATCTCCATCACAAGCGAACAGCGGGGCGAGACTCGGGGCGCCGCCGCCGAAAGCCCCCGCATCAACCTCGCCGCATGCGTCCTCCGTTGCCTCGAGGAGAGGCATGCGCGCGAGGGTCCGGCGGTCATTATACATTTTCCGTTGCCGTGCCGACAAAAACTCAACATGGACACAAAGTCCATGGGCTGCTCTGGTTGGCTGGAATGAGGATGGACCGCGTGTCCGGGAATGTGATGAGGAGGGCGATGGTCGTAGGGAGGGACCGAGGTTGCGGTGATGGTGATATTCCCGCCGCGCCGTCCAGGGACATTCGCAATGGCAGGGGGTGTGTTCGCCGATGTTTCTGTCCCTGTCCCCTTCTTCTGGCGAGGTCAAAGCCAGCCGCATTGTTACAAATGGAAACCGAGACTCTGAAACAGACAAGACCGTATGAGAAATCGACTGAGAGCGGTCGTCATGGCGACAGCACAACACACTGGATTGCAGTACGACGATCTATGTCTATACAGTGCTGATATACAGTATATATATATATATATATATATATATACAGTACATTCACAGTATAGCACTTACTTGCACGTATTCACAGCGCTCCTCTCTGAGTTTCGCTCGAACGGCGCCCTGCAGAGCCGTTTCATCTGGATGATTCGGCGGCGCTGTAACACGCGGACCGATGTTCGACAAGCCCACCCGGGTGAACGTTATGGAAAGTCGTGTTGTCTGCAATTATGTGGTTTCCTCATAGTCTAACGGTATTGT
>JAOPHQ010005000.1:0-41526 GCA_030340625.1 Merluccius polli
TTCGTGTTTTCGTGTTGAGAAATGTTCGAGATATAATTAAAAGAATACTTCCGGGTGTCCATAGCAACCACCATAGCAACGATAGAAAACGTTGGGACACCCGAACCAATCTTTGTAATAACTAACAAACTAAAGGTCATATACATTCACAGAGCGAAGATTATGACAATAAAATGCACATTTATGATGCATTTTAATGCCGAAATCTTAAAATATTGCATTTCCCACTGAGAATAAAAGCCATGTCCGCCATTTTTATGGGGTTATGCACTGCAGGGGCTTGCGTGGGGCGCACCGATCGCTAGGACATTCGTAGGATTATGCACAAATAATTGTGCATAACTTTTCATGAGATATCGTCAGACCGTTGCATGAGGATACGTTGACAGGCTACACTAACACAGGCACGCCCACGAGCAGAGGCCTACCAGTAGTGTGTGATGCACAACATCACCACACGCAGGGTAGACCTGTGCTATTAGGTCATTGTTTCAGCTGATAAGTTAATTCAGAACTGTCACCTAAACAGTTTTAATAAAATAAACACGTAGAGTGCTGTGCAGAGCCAAAATCGAAGTGAAAAATATCCAACAATCAGAAATGTGTGCCAATGTGTGTGACTTTATTGGACACAGAGACGGGTGTAAATGAATGAGAGGCGGTGGTGTTCTGGGCCGCTCGTGATTTGGCGGTCATCTGGGGGCAGCAGCGGCAGCATCAGGCGGTGGGGTGTGGCTGTGTTCCTGGTTCTCCTCTTGCTCCACGCTGCTCCTCCTCCTCTCCTGAGCCTGATGGAGGGAGAGGAGGAACTGAGCATGCACTGATCCAACAGTAGACAACAGCGCGCAGCTTATTTTGCAGTGTTTCAAGTGTACCTTGGCTCTTTCTCCTGATCGCTCTCCTCGGGCTTCATCCCCAACTGTCATGGGCTCTCGTCGTATCGCTGCTCATCTCTCCCTCTTCGTCTCCATCCGTCTTCTCCTCGATAAATGATGGATCAGCTAACCTGAAACCAAGAAACACAGACCTGGCCAGTCCACCTGTAAAACAAGCTTAACAACTATACTGTTGAATAAATAAAGCAATAAAGCAATAAAGCAATAAAGCAATTTAAGCTATTAATTCAAGAAATCAAGAATCAATCTATCAATAAATAAATAAATAATGGGTTTTTTTTTGTTTTGTTTTTTTTGATGGGTGGGGTTAAACCCAAATCCCTTACTTAAATATTAAATACATCTTAAAAATACTACTATACTATTATCATTCTCTACATATATTACTAATTATATACAGTTATGTACAAAAGAGCCTGGCCTCAGCTCAGCGCCCGGCACCTCCACCACGACAGTGGCGTTGTGGAGGTAGCGTTCCTCCAGGGAAGCCAGACGCTCCTCCTGAAGGGCAGCCAGACGCTGCTCCTGCACCACCTCCCTCAACCTCCTGTCCTGAAGCCTGACAGAGAGAGAGAGAGAGAGAGAGAGAGAGGGAGAGAGAGAGAGAAGAGAGGAGAGAGGCAGAGTAGCGAGAGAGTAGGGATGACAGAGGGGGACTGGTCAACGCCATCAGTCCAGATCATCGGTGGCAAGGCAGCAACAGCAGCAGATGGTTTTCAGCACTGCCTTGAAGAACCGCTTTACTCTGCTCTGCTTCTTCTTGGTTTTTTGGGCGAGCTCTGAAAATGACCACCAAAAAAGGAAGTTGATGTTGAAGTTTAAAACAAAAACATTAGGAGACTAATGCTTTAGACTTCTGACAAACCTAGTATGGTATCTCGGTGGACCTCCACAGTCTCGATGGCAACCTCACAGGAAGCGGTAGGTGTGGATGAAGTGCTGCAAAATCATCAAAGAGCAAGAGAAAATGATTTGAATAGATTGCAACTCAATCAAACCAATCCACCAATCTTGATTAAAAGACAATGAAATGGTGCATGAGCCTCAGAAAGCGAGCCTACCTCTGTATGCCAACTGAAACGGTGACATCCTCAAACATCATTTTCTCAGATGACTTGGTCAGATCACACAGAGATGTAGGTGTGGAAGAATACCTGCAAATCAAAGTTAATCAATATGTTGTCCCCAAAATGATCAATTTACTCGTTTATTGCTAGTGTAATCCCCATTGTTACACACGGGTTATTGATTATTCATTTAAATTGCATTATTATGAGATCAATAGGATAGTTTTAAATGGTGAGCCTTTAATATGACAGTATCATGACTGTAATTGTATTGGTTTAAAGACTCTTGAACTCAACAGCATATGAGCTCCAGATGGCTAGCCTACCTGAACATCTCAGAGGCAAAGGCTGAGTTTAAAAGGTCATCCCACCAGTTCTGCAGTGTACTGGTGTCAGAAGAGGTCCTGTAGGAAATGAATGTTGAACGCAGAATATTAGGAATCAACTCATTAGTGGATCTAGGAAGCATTGGAGAGTGAATGGCACACATACCCTTTGCCACTGTCTGTGGTGTCCACCGTGGGCGTCTGGTCCTCTGACACAGAAGGTGTGTGGCTCACAGGTGGGAGACGGTTTTGTCTGCTTCTCCAAGCTGCCACTGATGTGGTGGTCCACACTGGGCTCAGGGCAGTTGCTGTCCACTCTGGGTTCAGGGCAGCAGCTGTTGTGGTGGTCCCCACTGGGCTCAGGGCAGCAGCTGGTGTGGTGGTCCCCACTAGGCTCAGGGGCAGCAGCTGGTGTGGTGATCCCCCACTAGGCTCAGGGCAGCAGCTGGTGTGGTGGTCCCCACTGGGCTCGGGGCAGCAGCTGGTGTGGTGGTCCACACTGGGCTCGGGGCAGCAGCTGTTGTGGTGGTCCCCACTGGGCTCAGGGCAGCAGCTGTTGTGGTGGTCCCCACTGGGCTCGGGGCAGCAGCTGTTTTGGTGGTCCACACTGGGCTCGGGGGCAGCAGCTGCTTTGGTGGTCCCCACTGGGCTCGGGGGCAGCAGCTGTTGTGGTGGTCCACACTGGGCTCGGGGCAGCAGCTGGTGTGGTGGTCCCCACTGGGCTCAGGGCAGCAGCTGCTGTGGTGGTCCCCACTGGGCTGACAGCTGCTGTTGTGGTGGACCCCTCTCTCCAGGCTGCTGATGAAGGGGTGCTCCAGCAGTGCACGTGGTGTGATTCGCTGGTTGGAATCCAGCTGGAGCATCCTCTTCATCAGGTCTATGAAGCTGGGCGGAATAGGTTGGCCTGGCACATTTCCTACCTTCGGTTAAAAAATGTGAAATGATTTAGATGATGGGACATAACATGGCCACTTCATTAAAGTCCACAATGTTAATGGATCAACACCTACTTGGAGAACCTCCTCCAGCGAGCTGAAACGGAACCGACTGGTTCGGCGCAGCAGGAACCCTTTTCCCCCCAGATAATCCCATGGGGACTGAAAAAAAAGCCTCTGTTTTAGTTAAGTTACATTGACCTGTAAATACAGTAAGACAGGCAGACACACAGACACGTATAGTGATACCTTGAGTCTCCAGACCGATCCTTTGGTGAAACACAAATGTGTTCTGATGCCGTGGTCCAGCAAAGCATCAGGAAGCTCACCCAGAGTCTTTCGGATGTATCGCCACTGAAACAAAACAGAACGCCCCCTTCCAGTTAGCAATCAACGATATAACTTAATGCATCATATGTTACATTTGATTTTTGTGGAAATATATTATGTTTTCATTTAAAAAATATTTTCAATGATCTGACCCACCGAGTCAGACTTGTAATTTGAACTTTGTCTTAGTGTAAAAGGTTTTTTGGTTAAATCACTTTGAAACACAATGTTAGACTCACCATATCGTATTCCGTGTCGCCGGGATAAATTGGGAAGCCGATTAACAATTCTGCCACCACGCAACCCAGGGACCACATGTCAATCAAGCCTGTAAACGGGAGCCCCAGCATGATCTCTGGGCATCTGGAATAGAAGAAAGACAGGGAATTGGAGTAACCATTGTAACCAATAAGAACCAGGTTAGGACTGCTGTCAGTTACTCACCTGTACCAGAGGGTCTGCAGGCCCATGCCAATTCGAACCTGGGACACATGATGGGATAAGCCAAAGTCAATCAGTTTGACCTTCATGCCCTGTCCTGTCAACATGATGTTTTCAGGCTTCAGGTCCGCATGAATGATCCCAATGGTACTGAGGTAGTCCAGGGCTGTGGCCAGCTGAAAATACATGAATCCATTATTACTTTATGACCGTTAAGGATGACTATGTTAACATTTCTTTCAATCAAATTCTTCTTCTTTAAGTAATGCTATCTACGTTTTATTTTTTTTGGTTCCGTTTTAAAAGTACCAAAGAGCAAAGTGTGATGACTAAATCCAATGTATTTTACGCAATAAGATGCACTCATGTAACACTATTTCTGTTTAGAAAAAATAACTGTCTTTTGTTTCCAGAGCAACAACAGGTGATCAAACATCATGCTGAATGTTGTTGAGGTTGAAATCCAACTCCACCTGTTCCAGGATGATCTTGATCTGCATCAGAGGCAGAGTGTGACGCTCTGCCTGCTCGGTGACGTCTAGGAGAGACTTGGCCAGGAGTTCAAACTCCAGACAGATGTGGGGACAGTGTACGAAGGCACCCATCCATCTCACGATCCCACACCTGTCTGGGTCCAGAACTTGGAGCTGCCTCAATATGGCAATCTGAGAATAAAGAGCAGGTTAAAGAGGGATTTTTTTACATTGTGAAATAACATGAAAAAACATGTAACGATATGAAACATACACAATTACAAATGAGCATATTATTTTTTGCAATATATATAGACCTATTAAAATAACATTATTTGTTAACTTATTCACATGTTTTGATTTACCTCTTTAATAGCTGTCCTAATCAATACCGGATGGTTTTTGATGATCTTAACAGCCACCCTTTCATTGGTGGCCGTTTTAAGACATCTGGCCACCTTTCCATAGGCTCCTTCCCCCAGGAAGCCTTCCACCCAGTAGGAGGAAGATGCTGTGGACATCAGGTCTCCCCTGGACACAGAGAAGTCCTTACCTGGAAGAGAGAGGACAACAACAATCAGAGAAAGCCTATATTGACATGCCGTCGACCATCCTATGGTTTGTATTTGTTCATTAAAAAAAAACCTCAATAGCGAACTGTTTTCTTTTTTTTTTTTATTGTAACTAGGTTACTATTTTTTTTTTTTAAAGGGTTAGGGTTACGTAATGTGGTTCAATCACGAGTCCATTTTGCGAGTCGATTTAGCTCCTCCTCTTCGACGATGCGTGTCTCAACACCGCCGCCATCCGTTGAGAGAAAGACACGCATGTACAATTTCGACAAGAGCTCCGTTTTACCATTACGGCATCCAGAAAGTGTGCAACGTTTTGAAAGCAAAAACCCAACAAGCTTTCGATGACTTCATTTTCCAACGGGCAGCTCGTATGGAAATTGAACTTGCGTGTCTTCCTCTCACCTGACGGTGGCGGTGTTGAGCCGCATCCAGACGACATACAGTCTGCTCTCCGTAGAGCTGGGAACTCACCGTCCATGTCGCTCAGTCGTCTCGAGTCGTATCACCACACCGAAAAGTTTCAATGCAATGTCTGTCTCTCTCTGAACAAAGCTGCTCTCTCTACTACACGCAATGTCCAAATGTCTGATGTTGTCTCTGCACCGTGTAGTTTTTTGAAACCCGTTGTGATGGTTTGAATCATAAGGTATGAATGGTTGCTAGGTGATTTTCGGTCACGTGACGAGAAAAAAACAATCCAATAAATAAACTCCGACAGATGAACATACTTGCTTCAGATTTAAAAAAATAATAAGTTTTCATTTGAAACGCGATGAGAAATGAAGGCCTATGAAGCCTATCGGCAATTGCTAATTTAATGTGTGGGAATGAGTAGCATTTTGGCTAGCTGCTAACGGGCTCTGAGGTGTACGTGACCGACGAGTCTTCTAATATGGCGCCTTGCTTTCTAGTTCGAGCGGGAGCAAACATCTGACCAACTTTCCATGAATGCTGAGCAACTGTGGTTGTGTGTGTGTGTCCCATTGTTACAGAATAAAGTACTCTGAATGCTCCCCCCATCCCGACTCCTGTGAAGTGTTTGGGATAGAGGCAGAACGAGATAGAGAACATCACAAAAGCAACACACGTTTGAGCTTCAAGTCCTATATTGTGTTCCTGGTGTTAACAAATGGACAAAACGGATGAAGACCGAAGACGTTTTTCAAAGTCAATACTCAACATACAGTCTATGAGCTCAACTGAATGTGCCTCAACCCAAATGATATTGTTCTGTTGGAGCAGAGGACATACGAGACACAACCCCAAAAGGAAGGGAGGATGAGGGACAAAACAATGTCATGTCCTAACATCTGTAGTACATTGGATAAAGTGTCAGCCAAACAGAGATGGATGGACGAGTAAAAGAGGGAGAAAATAAGAGAGAGTGAGTGTGAGTGTGTGAAGAGTTCAATATAAGCAAGCTGATCAATTGTGTAAAAAGTGTGTATCTCTTTAGTCACACAAACTATTAAGAAGCCAAACTGCTGACAATATGTGTTTGTTTGTAATACATATATATAGGCCTATATGGGTATATATTACAAACACACACATAGGCTATATACAGCCTACATCCGTGTATACATAGACCTATATATATTCATGGTTTATTCTAGTAAGGGGCATGGCTAGGGCCCCTTTTGACTTTTGGACCCCAAACTTGAGAACCTGGTCCCCACCCCACGTGTTCACACACCTAAAAAACACAAGTTTCTATCTCCATCCCACCGGAAATGGGGAACTTGAAACCTCCTGCCATTTTACTCCCATTGACTCTCATGTTGCAGGTCACGACCCTTTTCACCTTTTTGACCCTCCAAGATGGTGAGAGATGCCAAAATGTATACACACGTCCCCTTTGGTCCGAGAGTCGGACTTTTAAACCTCACCGAAAAAAGCTAGCCCTATGGGCCAGTTTGCTATCAGAGCTTCTCAGAAGTGTAACCTGCGAGTCCTATTTGCTCAGAATGTGGTTGCAAAACGATTGCAAAACTTCCTATCTCCGATTTGGAGATTGGAAGGTCTCACCGCCCCGAGACTTGACACCCTTATTACAGGGCTCGACTGGGACCTCCACCCTCTGTGACCCCGGGGGGGGGGGGGGGGGGGGGGGGGCGATCCGCACCCTGTTATTACATGGCGTACTTTCAATCCAACGACAATGAGAGGCGTTAGGACGGCCCCCTTTTGGCTGAGAGACTTGAGATTTTCACCGAGTGATCCCAAAGCACCCCCTGGTTGACTGGTCCAGAGGCCAAGTTCCTATCTCTATCCTACAAATGTATATGAATGTATAGCAACATTTATCTCCATTGCGTTTCAATGGAGCATTTGATGGCGTATTGTGAGTCACTTCCGGTTGGGCTACAGCCACAGATCGTCAGCTATGCTAACCAAGCTCCACGCCTTGCTCCAGTACTCCGCCGCCGCAGCTGGTCGGTTCACCTACCAGACCGACTCCCTACGGATTCCAACGCCACGGAGGTTTATCGGTCCGTTGATGGGCCCATCGGTGCGCCACTACCTTGCACACCTCCACTACCCCATCCTAAATAAACCCGAGAGTTTTACCTTGTCCTCCGTCTGCGGCTCTCTGTGTTGTGCGTTTAGCTCCACGGCAACTTAAACCGCGACAATTTGCTTGAATAAAATAGACGTGTAGTGTACTGTGCGGTGCCAAAATCGATGTAAACAATTTCCAACAATCAGAAATGTGTGCCAATGTGTGTGACTTTATTGGACACAGAGACGGGTGTAAATGAATGAGAGGCGGTGGTCTTCTGGGCCAGGCATTTGGCGGTAGCAGCGGCAGCATCATCAGGTGGTGGGGTGCAGCTGTGTCCCTGGTTCTCCTCTTGCTCCACCCTGCTGCTCCTCCTCTCCTGAGCCTGATGGAGGGAGAGAAGGAACTGAGCATGCACAACAGTAGACAACAGTGTGCAGCTTATTTTGCAGTGTATCAACTGTGTACCTAAGAGAAGCTCTTTGTCTTGCTCCCTCTCCTCCTCCCGCTGTCTTCATCTCCATCTGTCTTGGGCTCTCCTCCTATCGCTGTTCATCTCTCCCTCTTCGTCTCCATCCGTCTTCTTCTCCTCGGTAAATTATTGATCAGCCAACCTGAAAAAAAGAAACAGACATGGCCAGTCCACTGTAATAGCAAACGACTATGCTAATCAATTAATACATCTTTTTTTGTAGTTTTTTAAAATGTTTTTATGTCTATTTATACATCTTAAAATCACTACTGTACTATTATCATGTTATACATCTATTACTATTATAAACAGTTATGTACAAAGCAGTCTGGCCTCAGGGCAGGGCAGCCAGACGCTGCTCCTGCAGGGCAGCCATGCGCTGCTCCTGCAGGGCAGCCAAACGCTCCTCCTGCAGGGCAGCCAGACTCTCCTCCTGCAGGACAGCCAGACGCTGCTCCTGGAGGGCAGCCAGACGCTGCTCCTGGAGGGCAGCCAGACGCTGCTCCTGGAGGGCAGCCAGACGCTGCTCCTGCAGGACAGCCAGACGCTGCTCCTGGAGGGCAGCCAGACGCTGCTCCTGCAGGGCAGCCAGACTCTCCTCCTGCAGGGCAGCCAGATTCTCCTCCTGCAGGGCAGCCAGACGCTCCTCCTGCAGGGCAGCCAGACGCTGCTCCTGCAGGGCAGCCAGACGCTGCTCCTGCAGGGCAGCCAGACGCTGCTCCTGCAGGGCAGCCAGACGCTCCTCCTGCAGGGCAGCCAGACGCTCCTCCTGCAGGGCAGCCAGATGCTCCTCCTGCACCACCTCCTCTCCTGAGCATGATGGAGGGAGAGAAGGAGCTGAGCATGCACTGTCACAACAGTAGACAACAATGCGCAGCTAATTTTGCAGTGTTTCAAATGCGTACCTTAGAAAAGCTCTTTCTCTTGATCTCTCTCCTCCGCAGGCTGTCTTCATCTCCATCTGTCTCTCCATCAAACATTCAGGGCTGGCTGGTACCATCGGCTCCAGGTGACTCCTGGTTCTGACCCAGGGGGGCGTGGTCTCACTCGCCTGCTCCACTAGTAAAATGAGACACAGAAAATAGTGGATAATTATAATACCTTCTCACATACAAGTCTGCTTAGAGGCTCGACTAATGTATATTTGAGGCCGAGACTCTTGACAAGTCTCTAGATATAAGATCGTGTTTTCCTCACCATTGCCTTGAGACGGCTTGTCTTGTAAAAAAATAATGAGTGTATGTATGTGTCAAGAGTTGTGTGTCTAACAAAATTATCCTGCAGTCGAAAAGATGCATTGAATCTCGTGAAGACTAAAAGTCAATCTTACCAGAGGACGTAAAACAATATGTAGGCTGTCTGCTCTCTTGCTTTCAGGACCGCTGGCTCCGCAGTCTTCTCTACACGGGAGTCATTGAAAGTGAGCCATCCACCGCCCTGCTCTTCGACAATGTCACTGATGTAGTGACCTGGGGGGACATGGGACATCCCAGTACCTTAATGCTATATCCAGCATTATATACGTCTAGTCCGATGGACGTATACATACACACATGTGTGTCAGGCACAGAGGCACTGGCGTAACTATCGACGGTGCAACCGGTGCATTGCACCGGGGCCCAGACGTCGGGGGGGGGCCATGAAGACGCCGTCAACAACCGTGCAGCACCCCCCCCCCCCCCCCCCCCCCGTAAACAATCGCGCAGCACCACCCCCCCCCCCCCCCGGTCAACAATCGCAGGGGGCCCGAAAATATTATTTGCACCGGGGCCCATCATCACGTTGTTACGCCAGTGCACAGAGGTACATTGTTGACATTCAAAACGTGAGTTACCAGTGTTTATGCTCTCCCCAAGGTGAGAGACGATCCCTGACAGACAATAGGTGGTCTGGTCTGGCTGATCCAATGCTGAGAAACACACCAACAATCTTGTTAACAACTGACAAGCCCAAGTCACATAGGTGGGGCAAGTTTTAAAATCATCATTTTTTTCTTACCCTTTCCTGCGGTGGGTTTGAATTGAGCTGGGATGTGGTCGCTTGTTTGGTAACTTGCCCTAAAGTAAATCACATTTTTCATTATCAATGAGACATTAACCTCTTCATCACTAGGCCTATTTCTAAGGATTTTGCTGAAAATAACATACCCGAATTGAACAGACGATATCTCTACAACTACAAGGGCTTTGAAGTTAATGGTACCAAAAGAAACAAGATAACACCTTTGAGGTTGTTAAAGTGAAATAATCAATGTGGATGCTACTGAATCAAAGTGAATGAAGCTAGAACACAGAATAAATGGAAGATATCATTTCATGTTTTGGTGTGCTGATAACACCCAGTACATTATCTGTTGGTAGCCCTATAGCACTATAGGGCCATAGCACAACCTTTGATGAGAGCCTTGGGCAGGATTTGATGCCAATAAAGTGAAGTAGAGCAAAGACAGAGGTTGTATTAGAG
Organism: Merluccius polli; assembly: GCA_030340625.1. Lineage (NCBI taxonomy): Eukaryota > Metazoa > Chordata > Actinopteri > Gadiformes > Merlucciidae > Merluccius > Merluccius polli. Next base: position 10,482 of record JAOPHQ010005000.1, read on the forward strand.
ATAGGTTTAGGCGGGGTCTCCAAATAAAAACAATAAATGCAATGCAAACCAATGCAAAAATGATAATACAAACATGACGAGACAAAAACAGGTGAGAACCCATTGTTCAATTTTAACATTTGACCCCTCTGTTGAATGGTCAGGGACAATAGAATTGAATGACACCAAGCCCCACCATCGCAATTGCACTATACAGCCACCAGATGGCGATAAAGAATGCGTGTTCTGATTGAAGGCAGCTGACATATTTTCTGTGAAACCCTCTCTTAACTACTATACATGATTGTAAACATGATTGGGAGGTTTTAAAATGTTTCCCAGACACTGGATTATCTGTTTATGGTGGTTGTAATTGATCAAACACAACTTTGATGACAAAAATATATGTGTATATATATAAATATGTACTGTATAATTTATATGATACATCGATACGATAGTCATGTGTTGAGGTGCTTCTATATGGGTCCAAAATCAGTTTCTTTAACTCCTTTGTGCCATGCGTAGCGTAACAACGTACCTCAGTGTGCCCATCCCAGCTGCATCGCCCTGCTCTCCAACGAGGGAAGCCAGAGACAGCAGTGGAGGAATGCTAACAGCATCAGTCACTTTCCTCAATTTTGCCCCATCATGGTGGAAGCGCTTCAGGTGAAGTACCAACACCCTGTTGAAAGACAAAGACGGTTCATCAGCAGAGCGTTACATACACATACAGCCTGGAGAAGTACGCAGAGTCCACTTTCAAGCATCATTGTGTAGACAACCCACTAAAGTTAATGGCTCACCTGGGCAGAGTGAGGAAATGCCGAACCACTGTTGCCTGGCGACCAGAGCACTGCCTGCAGGTGCACTCCAGCTCTGACGGCTGAGGAACAAGCCACTGTTAGCATCATAGCCACAGTTATAGCCTCATAGCCTCATAAGTCAGCAAGGGACCAATGTACACCAATATACTCAACACAACTGTGTACTGACTTTGAAGTAGAGCAGCGTAGGATGGAGGTCCAAGGACAAGCTGTTCTCCTCCTCCTCTTGGAAGACCGTGTCCCCACAGCTTTCAAACACACACAAAACAAAACATATTCCGCCATTAGTACACAGCAGACATTAAACCATGTGATTGTTGAGTGTAAATGTTTTGAACTATGTTTTCCATCATTAAATCCTCAAGTACTTTACATAGACCAACAATGAAGTAAATGACATTTAGTCAGTTACCTGGAGCAGGTGCGGACACACTGCAGTCTGAACTCAAAGTTCTGGACGGGGCAAATGTAGCGCAGTGATGGGGTGGTCCCCTGCAGTGCCTCACCCTCCATCTTCATCTTCATGAAGAGGAGCAGCAGGAACACATGAGCGTCCTGTCAGAAACCAGCAGGTCACTTAAATGTGTTTACTACTTAAACACTGCATTACATAAGAGATAAGGAACGCTGGAGTCATCAGTTGTACCTGCTCAGAGTGATCCTTGTACCCTTCATTCAACTCTGCCAAACTGCTCTTAATAGACCAGAGGAGTCTGCGCTTGCTGCGGTTGGAGCTCTGACCCTGCCGGGATTTATAGAGCTCCCCCAAATACCTGGAGAAAAGCACATGAAGACCGAGTGCATTTAGTCTACTTATTGTGCCAGTGGTGAATAGGTCAGTAAATCAATCGTCCAAGCTGTACTCTCGAGTGTAAATGCTAAGGGTCTGGTTCTCTACTGGACCTCAGCAGCTTCAGTGTGGTTCCTCCCTGAGGGCTCCAGAGCGCCTCCTGCCTCGTGATGTCACTGCAGAAGCAGGGAAGACCGTAGAGACCCTGCAGAGCTGAGTTCAAGAAGCAGGTGTTTCCAATGTTGGGCAACCTGGGGTGGGAAAACACATACAGGAGTAAGTTTACCAGCTGATATAGTAGTGAATATGATGTGTACTTACAACCCACCCAAAAGATGGAAAAGACGATTTTCAAGCCGTTCCTAAATAGAGGGTGCTTTTATTTGTAGGATTATTTTCTAGAAAAAAGCTAAAGAGATATTACAGTTTTTGCATCATACCCGAGCTTCTTCTCCTGTCCCAACTGGGTCTTGCTCCTACCAGAGCGACACTTGTTCTCTGCTTTCAGTTGCCTGCAAGATAGACACAGGAAGAGTGAAAAGGATAAAGAAGTGAGAGAAAAAATACATTAACAGGGAAGAAGATGCAGATGTCATGTCATATAGGACATGACATCTGACATGACATCATACACTTATGAATGAATTCATCATCATCTATTCCATGTCTTTTCTTGTGCTGATGAGTCTCTTGTCTGATGAAAATCAACAGATGTTTCCTCCTGCTCACATACCCCTCTACAGATGCAGAACAACGTGGCTCTGAGAAGACTGAGGACCAACATGACAGATCAGACCATTTGATTGTGGGACATGAAGTCTACTTAATGGGTTTGTTCCTGCATGTACCTGCCGCTGTGTTAGCAGGAGGCCCAGTCATCTCCACCTCATGGAGCTCACTCCCAGCTACTGCAGGAACCCTAAAACAACGTAGACATTGATTCAGGCTCAAGCATGTGCTGTATCTTCGGTGGCCGATCGATCGGGGCACCCGTAGTCGCTACCTGTCATTCGTGGTCTCTGAGCTGCTCTGCTCACTGACTTCCTGGGTGCCTGAATCCGAGGACGATGCTGGCGAGGAAGAGGCGGCTGTGGACGAGGCGCTGCTGGAATCTGAAACATCAGGACTTCCTGTTGGAGAGGGAGAGTAAAAAAGGGAGGGAGAAGGAGACGTTATTGGCAGAGAGGAGGACAAGAGAGAGGGAGGAAGAGATGAAGCAGCATTCCGGGGAACAGTTAAAACCACAGAATGGGCAGCAGGGCTGATGTTGGGTGGTCCTCCATCTTCAGTGGTACGCTGTTAAAAGAAAGGGGCATTAGAACTGTATTTACTGTACTCATGTAAAGAACGGGGGAAATATGCCTACTTACAGTTCTTTTAGCACAGAAATGCTGCATATCGGGACGCTTCCTTTTAACAATTGTGCGTGGCTGCAAATGAATCACAAAGGATTGAGAATTAAATGGCAATACATAACACCAAATAGCCTACAAAGGAAGTCATCTTCACAACCCTGTTCAATATATTCCTCTGCCAAAATGTCGATTTCAACTTGTGGTTTTCTAAGTGTATGTGTGATCAAGTATATAATCTAATCAACCAAGAATTCATGACTAATGAATGTAATGATGTACTTCCACACAGGAAATTAGGGAATATTGAATCCAATCCAAAACTATTGGTTAAATGCCAGCAACATTTGTAAGCCTTTGTGACTGACCATCAGGTCCCCCTGGGTAGCATCCAGCTGGTCTGGGACTAGCCGGGCTACACTCAAAGCCAGCAGGTAGGACACGTAGTGGGTGATGAGGTGTGGTGCCATGAACAGAGCTCCCACCAGCCGCTCTCTGGGGCCCAACACCTGCTCCAGGCAAGCCAGGATGGACATGGCCACCTGGAAGATGGACAAGACACACATGCGTGTTGGCACTGAGAATTCATATATTATATAGTTATATTGTGTACAGCGTTATCTCGTTCCACGGCTTGTTCCATACCGTGCGGTTTGGCACACATTCATTATCGACTTTTCAGTGTTGAATTTTGGTTAAACAAACAAGGGCGTACAAATTACATTAAATTGTGTTCCGATGCATTCAGAAGAACACATTTAAATACAGTTTTCAGATAAAAACACACTCATAAGCCACTAATAGGTCACCATTGAAACATCTTATTGCGACATGCAGAGAGTGGAGACCTGGTAAGGAGCGGTGGGCAGGAGAAGGCAGTTGGCCTGCTACCTGTCCTCCGTCACCCTGACCCACAGGAAGGAGGAGCAGAAGAGGCGCTGGGTCTGCTGGAAGACCACGGCCATCTCCTCACAGGTCCCAGGCGGAAGGGACCAGAGGCTGCTGACCTGGAGAGCACAGCGCCAGTAGACACAAGTCAACCATGACTTTCAGGAGCTGAGTTCCAGGCTCCTCCAGGTACTTTTATCACATTCGACAACATGTGATCCACATCTTTCTCTGACTCACATCAATATTAAATGTGATTTCCGGTTTCTAAACTTCAACGTAATGTATTACACCGTAAGCTGACAACTATAATTAATGTATATAGCTGTTGGCTACGTTTGTTAGGTGTTTTTCCCCATTAAACACCCTGTGATCCAGTTATCTGGCTCTTACTCAAAAACAACATTAAACTGACTACATTACAGCGAGCTACACTTGTTGTGTTTTTTATTTCTAATTAGAGATCTCAGCGCTCGCTAACCATTTCTTCAGCCACAGTTAGCTAGCACCGTTATAATAATAACAATGTTAGAAACGTACACTTTACTATTGTTCATCGTCCTGGTTCTAACTCCAAACAACTTGACACACCTGAGCAGGTGACAGATGGCCTCTCTGAGGGAGCAGCCAGGAACCACCACCTGCCAGGGGGGCGGAGCTGAAGCGGGGGCGGAGCCGACAGAGGAGGACGTCTGGACGGACCCGGAGTCTCCGACACGACCTGAAGACCGACCACATTCACATTCATGTCATCTTACTAACACTTTTCTGACGTGCTCTCTTTATGTTTTCATTAACATGGTGCTGCCTTTTTGAGGGCACTGATTTCCGAGCTGATTTGCTTACACGCTCCAAAGAGAGCCCAAACTTCATCAAACCACGAATATACCTTTGCATGGCCTCGGAGAGGGGAGCGAATGAACGCAGCAACGCATTGAAGAAGCAGCAGTGGAAATCAACACAGGAGAAGCGGTGAAAAGACGAGTGCCGCGCCTGAACGACCAGGTGAACTGATGCGGAGCAGAGGAGCGCAGGCGTGACGTCACATCCGGGAGACTCGTGGGCTGTGCTGGTGGATGATTGACAGATGCACACTGGACACGCCCACCTAGTCTGTCTCCTATCCCTAATGATGCGGAATCTGTGTTTACATGGAGGCGGAGCCAAAGTCAAACTAACTCATTCTCTATTCAAATAACTCAACATAACTCAACATACAGTCTATGAGCTCAACTGAATGTGCCTCAACCCAAATGATAGTTCTGTTGGAGCAGAGGACATACGAGACACAACCCCAAAAGGAAGGGAGGATGAGGGACAAAACAATGTCATGTCCTAACATCTGTAGTACATTGGATAAAGTGTCGGCCAAAGAAGAGATGGATGGACGAGTAAAAGAGAGAAAATAAAGAGATTATGTTGTGTGTGTGTGTGTGTGTGTGTGTGTGTGTGCCTATATATAGGTAGGTTATATGTTACAAACATATAGCCTATTTTTGTGAACCGGCCCCGTCTGTGCGTCGCCTACAGACGCTGTCCGTGGTGCTGAGGAACTGATCCACACAACAGACGTCTCAGTCCGACGGCGTTTCAAAGTTTTGTGCATCGCTTAATTGTCTTTTTGTATTTTTCTGCTTCCTTATATTTCCTATCCAAATATGGAGGCCTATATCGGGAACGATGCGTGCTGCGGTATAGTCTTGGTTTCGCGTCATTTTGTTTAGATTCAAATGGCTTATTGTCCTCGGAAAGGCGACACGAAAAATGATAAAAGCGAAGAATAAAGTGTGGAAAAGGAGGAAAGTACAACCAGTATAAAAACGAGCCCCAGCCTGTTGACGCGCTTCCGGAGTGCGTGACCCCGTTGATTAGGCCCCGGAGTGAATCACCCCGTTGGGATTAGTGGTGCCAGACCTGCTCTGGACTACTGCTGGCGCTCCGCTGGCTTTTATAGGGCTCCTAGGGACGGCACGTTACGTCATGGTGCTGGTTCTGGTCCATTGGTGAAAACGAGACCATTGAGGCATGGCGCGGTCTGGTTTGCACCTTATTCGGAAAGAGGAGACGGTGTTTCATAGATTGAGTCATTTTAAATGCTTTCTTTGCTAATAAATTGCACCCAAAAAAAATGTAGGGTGCCTTCTGGGTGATGGAACACTGGGTTCTGCTGTCTGATTGGATAATAAGGACACAGATCAACTGTTTCCTTCCAAGACATTGGATGGCTTTGAGCATTTTAATGGCACAGGTTAATACTGTTTGCCTTCGTTTGACTTCGTTTCCAACTGTTAGTCTCGCTAAACCAAATGACCGGTATGCTGTGTGCCAACAATCAGAAATGTGTGCCAATGTGTGTGACTTTATTGGATACAGAGACAGGTGTAAATGAATGAGAGGTGATGGTGTTCTGCGCCGCTCATGATGTGCACACCATTAATAGGGGCCGAGAATGACTGGGAATACGATAGAGACATGGGGGGTCTTGTATATGAATCAGGGCATTAAACTATATATATATATATATATATATATATATATATATATATATATATATATTTATTTATTTATTTATTTATTTATTTATTTATTTATTTATTTATTTATACCATGGTCTGGGTGAATACTCGATTCTGATTGGCTGGCGGGTGTAGGTTAAAAAGTGTTCATGTACACCTAGGAAAGACGTTCGGACAGGCGCTAGATGGTAACCATGGCAACGGAGAGGGAATACTCGATTCTGATTGGCTGCAGGGTGGCCATTAATCCCTGCTATATGCAGAGCTAACTCTGGCTATATGGACACCTACTAAGTACTTCCAGTCAAATTGTCTGTTCAGCCTTCAAAACGAGAGCTGGTAAATTGTGAAAAATGCATTAAACTGTAATCAGAAAACGCGGTTATATGCTATAGACCCCATAGTATCTGTGGTATAAAGGCTGGGACACATTTCAAATTATAAATATGTACACTTTATGTTGAAAGCATAGGCCGTCGCGATTCCCGATGTACAATGCATTACGTCAGCTCTCTGGCTCATAGTAGGTGAGTCAATCTATGAAAAAAAAGGGCTTAACCCCAAAAAAATGGATACAAAAGGTTTTTCAATGGATTCTAGTAGTATTTGGTGTGCTAAATAACATACTAAAAGTATACCAAAATATACCTCCCAGAAAGCCCTCATTTCCAAGATGGCGGCCGAAATGGCGGCGGGGAGCTTGAAATGGCTATATCTCAAATTGAAAAAATGTTGCAAAGGAATTTTCAACTGATTCTGGTACCTCTGGACATGCTTACGAACATACTAAACATCTAGGAAAATACACCTTCCGGAAAGGCTTCATTTTCAAGATGGCGTCCAAAATGGTGGCCGGCCAAGCTTAAAATGGCTATATATCTCAATAGAAAAAGATTATTCGAATGATTTTTCACTTGATTCTGGTACCTGCAAATATGCTTATGAACATACTAACAATCTAGGAAAATATACCTCCCAGAAAGGCTTCATTTTCATAATGGCGTCCAAAATGGCGGCCGGGAGCTTAGAATGGCTATATCTCAAATGGAAAATGTTTCAACTGATTCTGGTACCTCTATACATTAAGAACGTGCGACAAATCTAGGTAAATATAACTGCTAGAAAGGCATCACTTTCAAAATGACTGCCTGTGAGCTTACATTGGTTAAATGGTTAAAATTGGTTAGGCTACTATTCAAACTAGAAAGGTGGTGTTGGTGTTGAACAACATAAATGCCACACTTATTGTGGTCTTTATTCATCATCATCTTCAGGCTCCTCTGGAAGAAACTTGTTATGTGGATTGTCACATTCCTTAAGTTGACATGGATGAATGGATGAATATTGTTTCCTCTTCTTTGATGTGTGTTGTCTTTAATGGATGGCCCATCCCCATAGCCATCAAACACAATGGTTGTAGCTGAGCCATAATGTTGGATGGTGAAGTCTGCATATGACTGCACAATTTTACCATAGCTTTGTCCGTGCTTCCATGGTATTCGGTGAAAAAGTGAACCTCATGTCAAACATGTTAGAAGTTGCTAGGTCACTGATAACGGCAGATCGCGCAGGTTCTTGGCTTTGGCTATGGGGATGGGCCATCCATTAAAGACAACACACATCAAAGAAGAGGAAACAATATTCATCCCATTGTCAACTTCACTGCTGAGACAGAGTTCTCAGGTAAGAAGGAGGAGTTCCTGTCAAGAGATCTGAATAAACAGAGGCTGATCCAAATGATAAGCGATGAACTGAAAGAAAGGGTGTGGTCAATTCAACTGTGGTCAATTCAATTGGAGATGCTGATGTAGACATCGTAAGGGCCGCAGTGGAATCATCTCTTCTTCACACCACTACGCTGATTGGAGAAGATACAGATCTCCTTGTCTTACTACTTCACTATGCACAGAGAGATAGTAAGGGCGTTTATTTCAGATCAGACAAGTCAAAAGCTGATGGCAGTTTTAAAGTGTATGCCATAAACCATTTAAAAGAAGTACTTGGACATGATGTGTGTTCTCAGTTGATGTTCATCCATGCTCTCACTGGCTGTGACACAACTTCTCGCATCTTCGGGGTTGGCAAAAAGACTGCTTTCCAGAAGCTTGTAAAAGGGGATCCTGTCCTTTCGATCTTGTGCCAATGCATTCATTGTCCCAAACCAGACCACAGAGGTGACCGATGACCTTGGGTGCCAAGTAATGGCTGTCCTCTTTGGTGGAAAGTGCACAGATTCCCTTGCAGCAATGCGATATACCATTTTCAGCAAGAAGGTTGTCTCAGCCTCATCAACTGTAACGCCTGAACGTCTGCCACCAACTGAATCTGCGACCAAATTTCACTGTTGTAGAGCATACTACCAGGTCATGGTCTGGATGGGAACAGAAGATGGTATGGATGCCCTGAACTGGGGGTGGAGCCTGCAGGACAATAGATTTGTCCCACTCATGTCAACAATGAATGTTGCTCCAGACAGTCTCTTGAAGGTCATTCATTGTAACTGTACCACTGCCTGCAAGACACTCCGCTGCTCTTGCAGAAAATATGGACTACCTTGTACTACTGTCTGTGGACCATGTCAACTTAAGGAATGTGACAATCCACATAACAAGTTTCTTCCAGAGGAGCCTGAAGATGATGATGAATAAAGACCACAATAAGTGTGGCATTTATGTTGTTCAACACCAACACCACCTTTCTAGTTTGAATAGTAACCAATTTTAACCATTTAACCAATGTAAGCTCACAGGCAGTCATTTTGAAAATGATGCCTTTCTAGCAGTTATATTTACCTAGATTTGTCGCACGTTCTTAATGTATAGAGGTACCAGAATCAGTTGAAACATTCTTTTGTAACATTTTCCATTTGAGATATAGCCATTCTAAGCTCCCGGCCGCCATTTTGGACGCCATTATGAAAATGAAGCCTTTCTGGGAGGTATATTTTCCTAGATTGTTAGTATGTTCATAAGCATATTTGCAGGTACCAGAATCAAGTGAAAAATCATTCGAATAATCTTTTGCTATTGAGATATATAGCCATTTTAAGCTTGGCCGGCCACCATTTTGGACGCCATCAGGCCCGGTTCCAGAACAAAATGCCTTGGGGTGCATCTGAGATTACAGGGGGTGCACCAGTAGGCTACTATAGAAGTGGTGGGGACCAGTACGCGATTGTCGACGGGGGGGGGGTGGGGGGTGGATTTTCTCCCTCCTTTTTTCAATTGAGGGTGCAAACAATTTTTTTGGGGGTGCAATGCATGCTTATGCACCCCCGTAGAACCGGGCCTGGACGCCATCTTGAAAATGAAGCCTTTCCGGAAGGTGTATTTTCCTAGATTTTTAGTATGTTCGGACGGTTCACGCCTCCTCGTCGGGCATTATCCCTTATATATATATATATATATATATATATATATATATATATATATATATATCAGGGCACTAAACTAAACTATCGTATTGTTGAGTTATCAAGGACACACACTTTCGTGTTTTCGTGTTGTGTAGTGTGTTCTTTGAGGAAGAAGGCCCCCGACACAGGATCGCTTTTAACTCACTTTATTTGTTTAGCTTTAGGTATTCATCTATGAAGCAAATGGAGAGGAATTGTAAAAGTCACGCGTGGAGCGACCCTTAGCTGGGTATCTTAACAGATACGCTGCCTGGGGGTTTCTGCTCTTCCCCCGGATGTGTTGTTTGGTAGTACCTGGGCAGGCGTGGCCTCTATGACGCATAATATGCTCTGATTGGCTAATGTTGAGCGCCCGCCCCCAGTGTATTATGTGTGCTGCCATCTGGTGGCCAGGTGCGGTTAATACAACTTATACCATGGTCGGCGTGAATACTCGATTCTGATTGGCTGGCAGGTGTAGGTTAAAAAGTGATAATGTACACCTAGGAAAGACGTTCGGGTCAAATTGCCTGATTACAGTTAGATTACTGCGCTGGCTCAAACGCTAGATGGTAACCATGGCAACGGAGAGGGAATACTCGATTCTGATTGGCTGCTGTAGGTTGGCCATTAATCCCTGCTATATGCAGAGCTAGCTCTGGCTATATGGACTCCTACTAAGTACTTCCAGTCAAATTGTCTGTTCAGCCTTCAAAACGAGAGCTGGTAAATTGTGAAAAATGCATTAAACTGTAATCAGAAAACGCGGTTATATGCTATAGACCCTATAGTATCTGTGGTATAAAGGCTGGGACACATTTCAAATTATAAATATGTACACTTTATGTTGAAATTATAGACCGTCGCGATTCCCATTGAAACGAATGGCGCGGTGATTAGTCGTCAAAACGACAGCTGGTAAATTGTGAAAAATGCATTAAACTGTAATCAGCAAACGCGGTTATATGCTATAGACCCTATAGTATCTGTGGTGTAAAGGCTGGGACACATTTCAAATTATAAATATGTACACTTTATTGAAAGTATAGACCGTCGCGATTCCCATTGAAACGAATGGCGCGGTGATTAGTCGTCAAAACGACAGCTGGAATTGTGAAAAATGCATTAAACTGTAATCAGAAAACACGGTTATATGCTATAGACCCTATAGTATCTGTGGTGTAAAGGCTGGGACATATTTCAAATTATAAATATGTACACTTTATGTTGAAAGTAGGCCGTCGCGATTCCCGATGTACAATGCATTACGTCAGCTCTCTGGCTCATAGCTGAGCGGACTAGAATACGTCCCGTTGCCGAGTCGTATCTAAGGTCCGTCCTATTTACTGGAGGAGTGAACAACGTTTCCGTTGCATAAGAACCTTACGGGAGGGTAATGATTGTTCCAGGTATTAGTCAGACCCTCAGGCGTTACTAGGGAAGCCAAATTATGGCTTGTGAACAACTTTATATTTTGATTGTAAAACGCATGCAAATATTAATTAATGGTCTTAATTTATTTTCTTTGGCAAGTGACCATGGTATAAGCGGGATAATGCCCTTCGAGGTGTCCATTATCAGAAGTTAATGGACTTCGCGGAAGCAACCGTCCTCCGCTTCGCGTCGGACGGTTCACGCCTCCGCGTCGTCCATTAACTTCTGATAATGGACACCTCGTCGGGCATTATCCCTTACTTATATATTTCTTTCTGTTCCCTTGTGGCTATGTGAGGATATTACAGCCTGTTGATACATATACTATTATTTATTCTTAACAGTTGAGAAATGTTCGAGATATAAAAGAATACTTCCAGGTGTCCATAGCAACCACCATAGCAACGATGGAAAACGTTGGGACACCCGAACCAATCTTTGTAATAACTAACAAACTAAAGGTCATATACATTCAACGAGCGAAGATTATGACAATAAAATGCACATTTATCGCTTTAAATGTTTTAAAAATTCCTTTTAATGCCGAAATCTTAAAATATTGCATTTCCCACTGAGAATGAAAGTCATGTCCGCCATTTTTATGGGGTTATGCACTGCAGGGGCTTGCGTGGGCGCACCGATCGCTAGACATTCATAGGATTATGCACAAATAATTGTGCATAACTTTTTATGAGATATCGTCAGACCGTTGCATGAGGATACGTTGACAGGCTACACTAACACAGGCACGCCCACGAGCAGAGGCCTACCAGTAGTGTGTGATGCACAACATCACCACACGCAGGGTAGACCTGTGCATTAGGTCATTGTTTCAGCTGATAAGTTAATTCAGAACTGTCACTAAACAGTTTTAATAAAATAAACACGTAGAGTGCTGTGCAGGGCCAAAATCGAAGTGAAAAATATCCAACAATCAGAAATGTGTGCCAATGTGTGTGACTTTATTGGACACAGAGACGGGTGTAAATGAATGAGAGGGCAGTGGTGTTCTGGGCCGCTCGTGATTTGGCGGTCATCTGGGGGCAGCAGCGGCAGCATCAGGCGGTGGGGTGTGGCTGTGTTCCTGGCTCTCCTCTTGCTCCACGCTGCTCCTCCTCCTCTCCTGAGCCTGATGGAGGGAGAGGAGGAACTGAGCATGCACTGATCCAACAGTAGACAACAGCGCGCAGCTTATTTTGCAGTGTTTCAAGTGTACCTTGGCTCTTTCTCCTGATCGCTCTCCTCGGGCTTCATCCCCAACTGTCATGGGCTCTCGTCGTATCGCTGCTCATCTCTCCCTCTTCGTCTCCATCCGTCTTCTCCTCGATAAATGATGGATCAGCTAACCTGAAACCAAGAAACACAGACCTGGCCAGTCCACTGTAAAACAAGCTTAACAACTATACTGTTGAATCAATAAAGCAATAAAGCAATAAAGCAATAAATCAATAAAGCAATAAAACAATCAACAAGAAATCAAGAAATCAATCTATCAATAAATAAATAAATAATGTTTTTTTTTGTTTTGTTTGTTTTTTTTTGTTTTGTTTTTTTGATGGGTGGGGTTAAACAAAATCCCTTACTTAAATATTAAATACATCTTAAAAATACTACTATACTATTATCATTCTATACATATATTACTATTATATACAGTTATGTACAAAAGAGCCTGGCCTCAGCTCAGCCCCGGCACCTCCACCAAGACAGTGGCGTTGTGGAGGTAGCGTTCCTCCAGGGAAGCCAGGCGCTCCTCCTGAAGGGCAGCCAGACGCTGCTCCTGCACCACCTCCCTCAACCTCCTGTCCTGAGCCTGACAGAGAGAGAGAGAGAGAGAGAGAGAGAGAGAGAGAGAGAGAGAGAAGTAGGGATGACAGAGGGGGACTGGTCAACGCCATCAGTCCAGATCATCGGTGGCAAGGCAGCAACAGCAGCAGATGGTTTTCAGCACTGCCTTGAAGAACCGCTTTACTCTGCTCTGCTTCTTCTTGGTTTTTTGGGCGAGCTCTGAAAATGACACCAAAAAAGGAAGTTGATGTTGAAGTTTAAAACAAAAACATGAGGAGACTAATGCTTTAGACTTCTGACAAACCTAGTATGATATCTGCTATGTCTCGGTGGACCTCCACAGTCTCGATGGCAACCTCACAGGGCTCAGGGCAGCAGCTGGTGTAGTGGTCCCCACTGGGCTCAGGGCAGCAGCTGTTGTGGTGGTCCCCACTGGGCTCGGGGCAGCAGCTGGTGTGGTGGTCCCCACTGGGCTCGGGGCAGCAGCTGTTTTGGTGGTCCACACTGGGCTCAGGGCAGCAGCTGGTGTGGTGGTCCCCACTGGGCTCGGGGCAGCAGCTGGTGTGGTGGTCCCCACTGGGCTCGGGGCAGCAGCTGTTTTGGTGGTCCACACTGGGCTCAGGGCAGCAGCTGGTGTAGTGGTCCCCACTGGGCTCAGGGCAGCAGCTGGTGTGGTGGTCCCCACTGGGCTCGGGGCAGCAGCTGGTGTGGTGGTCCCCACTGGGCTCGGGGCAGCAGCTGTTTTGGTGGTCCACACTGGGCTCGGGGCAGCAGCTGCTTTGGTGGTCCCCACTGGGCTCGGGGCAGCAGCTGTTGTGGTGGTCCACACTGGGCTCGGGGCAGCAGCTGGTGTGGTGGTCCCCACTGGGCTCAGGGCAGCAGCTGGTGTGGTGGTCCCCACTAGGCTCAGGGCAGCAGCTGGTGTGGTGGTCCCCACTGGGCTCAGGGCAGCAGCTGTTGTGGTGGTCCCCACTGGGCTCAGGGCAGCAGCTGTTGTGGTGGTCCCCACTGGGCTCAGGGCAGCAGCTGGTGAGGTGGTCCCCACTGGGCTCAGGGCAGCAGCTGGTGAGGTGGTCCCCACTGGGCTCAGGGCAGCAGCTGGTGAGGTGGTCCCCACTGGGCTCAGGGCAGCAGCTGATGTGGTGGTCCCCACTGGGCTCAGGGCAGCAGCTGCTGTGGTGGTCACCACTGGGCTGACAGCTGCTGTTGTGGTGGACCCCTCTCTCCAGGCTGCTGATGAAGGGGTGCTCCAGCAGTGCACGTGGTGTGATTCGCTGGTTGGAATCCAGCTGGAGCATCCTCTTCATCAGGTCTATGAAGCTGGGCGGAATAGGTTGGCCTGGCACATTTCCTACCTTCGGTTAAAAAATGTGAAATGATTTAGATGATGGGACATAACATGGCCACTTCATTAAAGTCCACAATGTTAATGGATCAACACCTACTTGGAGAACCTCCTCCAGCGAGCTGAAACGGAACCGACTGGTTCGGCGCAGCAGGAACCCTTTTCCCCCCAGATAATCCCATGGGGACTGAAAAAAAAGCCTCTGTTTTAGTTCAGTTACATTGACCTGTAAATACAGTAAGACAGGCAGACACACAGACACGTATAGTGATACCTTGAGTCTCCAGACCGATCCTTTGGTGAAACACAAATGTGTTCTGATGCCGTGGTCCAGCAAAGCATCAGGAAGCTCACCCAGAGTCTTTCGGATGTATCGCCACTGAAACAAAACAGAACGCCCCCTTCCAGTTAGCAATCAACGATATAACTTAATGCATCATATGTTACATTTGATTTTTGTGGAAATATATTATGTTTTCATTTAAAAAATATTTTCAATGATCTGACCCACCGAGTCAGACTTGTAATTTGAACTTTGTCTTAGTGTAAAAGGTTTTTTGGTTAAATCACTTTGAAACACACTGTTAGACTCACCATATCGTATTCCGTGTCGCCGGGATAAATTGGGAAGCCGATTAACAATTCTGCCACCACGCAACCCAGGGACCACATGTCAATCAAGCCTGTAAACGGGAGCCCCAGCATGATCTCTGGGCATCTGGAATAGAAGAAAGACAGGGAATTGGAGTAACCATTGTAACCAATAAGAACCAGGTTAGGACTGCTGTCAGTTACTCACCTGTACCAGAGGGTCTGCAGGCCCATGCCAATTCGAACCTGGGACACATGATGGGATAAGCCAAAGTCAATCAGTTTGACTTTCATGCCCTGTCCTGTCAACATGATGTTTTCAGGCTTCAGGTCCGCATGAATGATCCCAATGGTACTGAGGTAGTCCAGGGCTGTGGCCAGCTGAAAATACATGAATCCATTATTACTTTATGACCGTTAAGGATGACTATGTTAACATTTCTTTCAATCAAATTCTTCTTCTTTAAGTAATGCTATCTACGTTTTATTTTTTTTGGTTCCGTTTTAAAAGTACCAAAGAGCAAAGTGTGATGACTAAATCCAATGTATTTTACGCAATAAGATGCACTCATGTAACACTATTTCTGTTTAGAAAAAATAACTGTCTTTTGTTTCCAGAGCAACAACAGGTGATCAAACATCATGCCGAATGTTGTTGAGGTTGAAATCCAACTCCACCTGTTCCAGGATGATCTTGATCTGCATCAGAGGCAGAGTGTGACGCTCTGCCTGCTCGGTGACGTCTAGGAGAGACTTGGCCAGGAGTTCAAACTCCAGACAGATGTGGGGACAGTGTACGAAGGCACCCATCCATCTCACGATCCCACACCTGTCTGGGTCCAGAACTTGGAGCTGCCTCAATATGGCAATCTGAGAATAAAGAGCAGGTTAAAGAGGGATTTTTTTACATTGTGAAATAACATGAAAAAACATGTAACGATATGAAACATACACAATTACAAATGAGCATATTATTTTTTGCAATATATATAGACCTATTAAAATAACATTATTTGTTAACTTATTCACATGTTTTGATTTACCTCTTTAATAGCTGTCCTAATCAATACCGGATGGTTTTTGATGATCTTAACAGCCACCCTTTCATTGGTGGCCGTTTTAAGACATCTGGCCACCTTTCCATAGGCTCCTTCCCCCAGGAAGCCTTCCACCCAGTAGGAGGAAGATGCTGTGGACATCAGGTCTCCCCTGGACACAGAGAAGTCCTTACCTGGAAGAGAGAGGACAACAACAATCAGAGAAAGCCTATATTGACATGCCGTCGACCATCCTATGGTTTGTATTTGTTCATTAAAAAAAAACCTCAATAGCGAACTGTTTTCTTTTTTTTTTAATTGTAACTAGGTTACTATTTTTTTTTTTTTTTAAAGGGTTAGGGTTACGTAATGTGGTTCAATCACGAGTCCATTTTGCGAGTCGATTTAGCTCCTCCTCTTCGACGATGCGTGTCTCAACACCGCCGCCATCCGTTGAGAGAAAGACACGCATGTACAATTTCGACAAGAGCTCCGTTTTACCATTACGGCATCCAGAAAGTGTGCAACGTTTTGAAAGCAAAAACCCAACAAGCTTTCGATGACTTCATTTTCCAACGGGCAGCTCGTATGGAAATTGAACTTGCGTGTCTTCCTCTCACCTGACGGTGGCGGTGTTGAGCCGCATCCAGACGACATACAGTCTGCTCTCCGTAGAGCTGGGAACTCACCGTCCATGTCGCTCAGTCGTCTCGAGTCGTATCACCACACCGAAAAGTTTCAATGCAATGTCTGTCTCTCTCTGAACAAAGCTGCTCTCTCTACTACACGCAATGTCCAAATGTCTGATGTTGTCTCTGCACCGTGTAGTTTTTTGAAACCCGTTGTGATGGTTTGAATCATAAGGTATGAATGGTTGCTAGGTGATTTTCGGTCACGTGACGAGAAAAAAACAATCCAATAAATAAACTCCGACAGATGAACATACTTGCTTCAGATTTTAAAAAAAAATAAGTTTTCATTTGAAACGCGATGAGAAATGAAGGCCTATGAAGCCTATCGGCAATTGCTAATTTAATGTGTGGGAATGAGTAGCATTTTGGCTAGCTGCTAACGGGCTCTGAGGTGTACGTGACCGACGAGTCTTCTAATATGGCGCCTTGCTTTCTAGTTCGAGCGGGAGCAAACATCTGACCAACTTTCCATGAATGCTGAGCAACTGTGGTTGTGTGTGTGTGTCCCATTGTTACAGAATAAAGTACTCTGAATGCTCCCCCCATCCCGACTCCTGTGAAGTGTTTGGGATAGAGGCAGAACGAGATAGAGAACATCACAAAAGCAACACACGTTTGAGCTTCAAGTCCTATATTGTGTTCCTGGTGTTAACAAATGGACAAAACGGATGAAGACCGAAGACGTTTTTCAAAGTCAATACTCAACATACAGTCTATGAGCTCAACTGAATGTGCCTCAACCCAAATGATATTGTTCTGTTGGAGCAGAGGACATACGAGACACAACCCCAAAAGGAAGGGAGGATGAGGGACAAAACAATGTCATGTCCTAACATCTGTAGTACATTTGATAAAGTGTCAGCCAAACAGAGATGGATGGACGAGTAAAAGAGGGAGAAAATAAGAGAGAGTGAGTGTGAGTGTGTGAAGAGTTCAATATAAGCAAGCTGATCAATTGTGTAAAAAGTGTGTATCTCTTTAGTCACACAAACTATTAAGAAGCCAAACTGCTGACAATATGTGTTTGTTTGTAATACATATATATAGGCCTATATGGGTATATATTACAAACACACACATAGGCTATATACAGCCTACATCCGTGTATACATAGACCTATATATATTCATGGTTTATTCTAGTAAGGGGCATGGCTAGGGCCCCTTTTGACTTTTGGACCCCAAACTTGAGAACCTGGTCCCCACCCCACGTGTTCACACACCTAAAAAACACAAGTTTCTATCTCCATCCCACCGGAAATGGGGAACTTGAAACCTCCTGCCATTTTACTCCCATTGACTCTCATGTTGCAGGTCACGACCCTTTTCACCTTTTTGACCCTCCAAGATGGTGAGAGATGCCAAAATGTATACACACGTCCCCTTTGGTCCGAGAGTCGGACTTTTAAACCTCACCGAAAAAAGCTAGCCCTATGGGCCAGTTTGCTATCAGAGCTTCTCAGAAGTGTAACCTGCGAGTCCTATTTGCTCAGAATGTGGTTGCAAAACGATTGCAAAACTTCCTATCTCCGATTTGGAGATTGGAAGGTCTCACCGCCCCGAGACTTGACACCCTTATTACAGGGCTCGACTGGGACCTCCACCCTCTGTGACCCCGGGGGGGGGGGGGGGGGGGGGGGGGGCGATCCGCACCCTGTTATTACATGGCGTACTTTCAATCCAACGACAATGAGAGGCGTTAGGACGGCCCCCTTTTGGCTGAGAGACTTGAGATTTTCACCGAGTGATCCCAAAGCACCCCCTGGTTGACTGGTCCAGAGGCCAAGTTCCTATCTCTATCCTACAAATGTATATGAATGTATAGCAACATTTATCTCCATTGCGTTTCAATGGAGCATTTGATGGCGTATTGTGAGTCACTTCCGGTTGGGCTACAGCCACAGATCGTCAGCTATGCTAACCAAGCTCCACGCCTTGCTCCAGTACTCCGCCGCCGCAGCTGGTCGGTTCACCTACCAGACCGACTCTCCTACGGATTCCAACGCCACGGAGGTTTATCGGTCCGTTGATGGGCCCATCGGTGCGCCACTACCTTGCACACCTCCACTACCCCATCCTAAATAAACCCGAGAGTTTTACCTTGTCCTCCGTCTGCGGCTCTCTGTGTTGTGCGTTTAGCTCCACGGCAACTTAAACCGCGACAATTTGCTTGAATAAAATAGACGTGTAGTGTACTGTGCGGTGCCAAAATCGATGTAAACAATTTCCAACAATCAGAAATGTGTGCCAATGTGTGTGACTTTATTGGACACAGAGACGGGTGTAAATGAATGAGAGGCGGTGGTCTTCTGGGCCAGGCATTTGGCGGTAGCAGCGGCAGCATCATCAGGTGGTGGGGTGCAGCTGTGTCCCTGGTTCTCCTCTTGCTCCACCCTGCTGCTCCTCCTCTCCTGAGCCTGATGGAGGGAGAGAAGGAACTGAGCATGCACAACAGTAGACAACAGTGTGCAGCTTATTTTGCAGTGTATCAACTGTGTACCTAAGAGAAGCTCTTTGTCTTGCTCCCTCTCCTCCTCCCGCTGTCTTCATCTCCATCTGCCTTGGGCTCTCCTCCTATCGCTGTTCATCTCTCCCTCTTCGTCTCCATCCGTCTTCTTCTCCTCGGTAAATTATTGATCAGCCAACCTGAAAAAAAGAAACAGACATGGCCAGTCCACTGTAATAGCAAACGACTATGCTAATCAATTAATACATCTTTTTTTGTAGTTTTTTAAAATGTTTTTATGTCTATTTATACATCTTAAAATCACTACTGTACTATTATCATGTTATACATCTATTACTATTATAAACAGTTATGTACAAAGCAGTCTGGCCTCAGGGCAGGGCAGCCAGACGCTGCTCCTGCAGGGCAGCCATGCGCTGCTCCTGCAGGGCAGCCAAACGCTCCTCCTGCAGGGCAGCCAGACTCTCCTCCTGCAGGACAGCCAGACGCTGCTCCTGGAGGGCAGCCAGACGCTGCTCCTGCAGGACAGCCAGACGCTGCTCCTGGAGGGCAGCCAGACGCTGCTCCTGCAGGGCAGCCAGACTCTCCTCCTGCAGGGCAGCCAGATTCTCCTCCTGCAGGGACAGCCAGACGCTCCTCCTGCAGGGCAGCCAGACGCTGCTCCTGCAGGGCAGCCAGACGCTGCTCCTGCAGGGCAGCCAGACGCTCCTCCTGCAGGGCAGCCAGACGCTCCTCCTGCAGGGCAGCCAGATGCTCCTCCTGCACCACCTCCTCTCCTGAGCATGATGGAGGGAGAGAAGGAGCTGAGCATGCACTGTCACAACAGTAGACAACAATGCGCAGCTAATTTTGCAGTGTTTCAAATGCGTACCTTAGAAAAGCTCTTTCTCTTGATCTCTCTCCTCCGCAGGCTGTCTTCATCTCCATCTGTCTCTCCATCAAACATTCAGGGCTGGCTGGTACCATCGGCTCCAGGTGACTCCTGGTTCTGACCCAGGGGGGCGTGGTCTCACTCGCCTGCTCCACTAGTAAAATGAGACACAGAAAATAGTGGATAATTATAATACCTTCTCACATACAAGTCTGCTTAGAGGCTCGACTAATGTATATTTGAGGCCGAGACTCTTGACAAGTCTCTAGATATAAGATCGTGTTTTCCTCACCATTGCCTTGAGACGGCTTGTCTTGTAAAAAAATAATGAGTGTATGTATGTGTCAAGAGTTGTGTGTCTAACAAAATTATCCTGCAGTCGAAAAGATGCATTGAATCTCGTGAAGACTAAAAGTCAATCTTACCAGAGGACGTAAAACAATATGTAGGCTGTCTGCTCTCTTGCTTTCAGGACCGCTGGCTCCGCAGTCTTCTCTACACGGGAGTCATTGAAAGTGAGCCATCCACCGCCCTGCTCTTCGACAATGTCACTGATGTAGTGACCTGGGGGGACATGGGACATCCCAGTACCTTAATGCTATATCCAGCATTATATACGTCTAGTCCGATGGACGTATA
Organism: Merluccius polli; assembly: GCA_030340625.1. Classification (NCBI taxonomy): domain Eukaryota; kingdom Metazoa; phylum Chordata; class Actinopteri; order Gadiformes; family Merlucciidae; genus Merluccius; species Merluccius polli. The sequence continues at coordinate 31,091 of JAOPHQ010005000.1, forward strand.
CATACACACATGTGTGTCAGGCACAGAGGCACTGGCGTAACTATCGACGGTGCAACCGGTGCATTGCACCGGGGCCCAGACGTCGGGGGGGGCCCATGAAGACAATCGCGCAGCACCCCCCCCCCCCCCCCGGTCAACAATCGCGGGGGCCCGAAAATATTATTTGCACCGGGGCCCATCATCACGTTGTTACGCCAGTGCACAGAGGTACATTGTTGACATTCAAAACGTGAGTTACCAGTGTTTATGCTCTCCCCAAGGTGAGAGACGATCCCTGACAGACAATAGGTGGTCTGGTCTGGCTGATCCAATGCTGAGAAACACACCAACAATCTTGTTAACAACTGACAAGCCCAAGTCACATAGGTGGGGCAAGTTTTAAAATCATCATTTTTTTCTTACCCTTTCCTGCGGTGGGTTTGAATTGAGCTGGGATGTGGTCGCTTGTTTGGTAACTTGCCCTAAAGTAAATCACATTTTTCATTATCAATGAGACATTAACCTCTTCATCACTAGGCCTATTTCTAAGGATTTTGCTGAAAATAACATACCCGAATTGAACAGACGATATCTCTACAACTACAAGGGCTTTGAAGTTAATGGTACCAAAAGAAACAAGATAACACCTTTGAGGTTGTTAAAGTGAAATAATCAATGTGGATGCTACTGAATCAAAGTGAATGAAGCTAGAACACAGAATAAATGGAAGATATCATTTCATGTTTTGGTGTGCTGATAACACCCAGTACATTATCTGTTGGTAGCCCTATAGCACTATAGGGCCATAGCACAACCTTTGATGAGAGCCTTGGGCAGGATTTGATGCCAATAAAGTGAAGTAGAGCAAAGACAGAGGTTGTATTAGAGATAGGTTTAGGCGGGGTCTCCAAATAAAAACAATAAATGCAATGCAAACCAATGCAAAAATGATAATACAAACATGACGAGACAAAAACAGGTGAGAACCCATTGTTCAATTTTAACATTTGACCCCTCTGTTGAATGGTCAGGGACAATAGAATTGAATGACACCAAGCCCCACCATCGCAATTGCACTATACAGCCACCAGATGGCGATAAAGAATGCGTGTTCTGATTGAAGGCAGCTGACATATTTTCTGTGAAACCCTCTCTTAACTACTATACATGATTGTAAACATGATTGGGAGGTTTTAAAATGTTTCCCAGACACTGGATTATCTGTTTATGGTGGTTGTAATTGATCAAACACAACTTTGATGACAAAAATTTATGTGTATATATATAAATATGTACTGTATAATTTATATGATACATCGATACGATAGTCATGTGTTGAGGTGCTTCTATATGGGTCCAAAATCAGTTTCTTTAACTCCTTTGTGCCATGCGTAGCGTAACAACGTACCTCAGTGTGCCCATCCCAGCTGCATCGCCCTGCTCTCCAACGAGGGAAGCCAGAGACAGCAGTGGAGGAATGCTAACAGCATCAGTCACTTTCCTCAATTTTGCCCCATCATGGTGGAAGCGCTTCAGGTGAAGTACCAACACCCTGTTGAAAGACAAAGACGGTTCATCAGCAGAGCGTTACATACACATACAGCCTGGAGAAGTACGCAGAGTCCACTTTCAAGCATCATTGTGTAGACAACCCACTAAAGTTAATGGCTCACCTGGGCAGAGTGAGGAAATGCCGAACCACTGTTGCCTGGCGACCAGAGCACTGCCTGCAGGTGCACTCCAGCTCTGACGGCTGAGGAACAAGCCACTGTTAGCATCATAGCCACAGTTATAGCCTCATAGCCTCATAAGTCAGCAAGGGACCAATGTACACCAATATACTCAACACAACTGTGTACTGACTTTGAAGTAGAGCAGCGTAGGATGGAGGTCCAAGGACAAGCTGTTCTCCTCCTCCTCTTGGAAGACCGTGTCCCCACAGCTTTCAAACACACACAAAACAAAACATATTCCGCCATTAGTACACAGCAGACATTAAACCATGTGATTGTTGAGTGTAAATGTTTTGAACTATGTTTTCCATCATTAAATCCTCAAGTACTTTACATAGACCAACAATGAAGTAAATGACATTTAGTCAGTTACCTGGAGCAGGTGCGGACACACTGCAGTCTGAACTCAAAGTTCTGGACGGGGCAAATGTAGCGCAGTGATGGGGTGGTCCCCTGCAGTGCCTCACCCTCCATCTTCATCTTCATGAAGAGGAGCAGCAGGAACACATGAGCGTCCTGTCAGAAACCAGCAGGTCACTTAAATGTGTTTACTACTTAAACACTGCATTACATAAGAGATAAGGAACGCTGGAGTCATCAGTTGTACCTGCTCAGAGTGATCCTTGTACCCTTCATTCAACTCTGCCAAACTGCTCTTAATAGACCAGAGGAGTCTGCGCTTGCTGCGGTTGGAGCTCTGACCCTGCCGGGATTTATAGAGCTCCCCCAAATACCTGGAGAAAAGCACATGAAGACCGAGTGCATTTAGTCTACTTATTGTGCCAGTGGTGAATAGGTCAGTAAATCAATCGTCCAAGCTGTACTCTCGAGTGTAAATGCTAAGGGTCTGGTTCTCTACTGGACCTCAGCAGCTTCAGTGTGGTTCCTCCCTGAGGGCTCCAGAGCGCCTCCTGCCTCGTGATGTCACTGCAGAAGCAGGGAAGACCGTAGAGACCCTGCAGAGCTGAGTTCAAGAAGCAGGTGTTTCCAATGTTGGGCAACCTGGGGTGGGAAAACACATACAGGAGTAAGTTTACCAGCTGATATAGTAGTGAATATGATGTGTACTTACAACCCACCCAAAAGATGGAAAAGACGATTTTCAAGCCGTTCCTAAATAGAGGGTGCTTTTATTTGTAGGATTATTTTCTAGAAAAAAGCTAAAGAGATATTACAGTTTTTGCATCATACCCGAGCTTCTTCTCCTGTCCCAACTGGGTCTTGCTCCTACCAGAGCGACACTTGTTCTCTGCTTTCAGTTGCCTGCAAGATAGACACAGGAAGAGTGAAAAGGATAAAGAAGTGAGAGAAAAAATACATTAACAGGGAAGAAGATGCAGATGTCATGTCATATAGGACATGACATCTGACATGACATCATACACTTATGAATGAATTCATCATCATCTATTCCATGTCTTTTCTTGTGCTGATGAGTCTCTTGTCTGATGAAAATCAACAGATGTTTCCTCCTGCTCACATACCCCTCTACAGATGCAGAACAACGTGGCTCTGAGAAGACTGAGGACCAACATGACAGATCAGACCATTTGATTGTGGGACATGAAGTCTACTTAATGGGTTTGTTCCTGCATGTACCTGCCGCTGTGTTAGCAGGAGGCCCAGTCATCTCCACCTCATGGAGCTCACTCCCAGCTACTGCAGGAACCCTAAAACAACGTAGACATTGATTCAGGCTCAAGCATGTGCTGTATCTTCGGTGGCCGATCGATCGGGGCACCCGTAGTCGCTACCTGTCATTCGTGGTCTCTGAGCTGCTCTGCTCACTGACTTCCTGGGTGCCTGAATCCGAGGACGATGCTGGCGAGGAAGAGGCGGCTGTGGACGAGGCGCTGCTGGAATCTGAAACATCAGGACTTCCTGTTGGAGAGGGAGAGTAAAAAAGGGAGGGAGAAGGAGACGTTATTGGCAGAGAGGAGGACAAGAGAGAGGGAGGAAGAGATGAAGCAGCATTCCGGGGAACAGTTAAAACCACAGAATGGGCAGCAGGGCTGATGTTGGGTGGTCCTCCATCTTCAGTGGTACGCTGTTAAAAGAAAGGGGCATTAGAACTGTATTTACTGTACTCATGTAAAGAACGGGGGAAATATGCCTACTTACAGTTCTTTTAGCACAGAAATGCTGCATATCGGGACGCTTCCTTTTAACAATTGTGCGTGGCTGCAAATGAATCACAAAGGATTGAGAATTAAATGGCAATACATAACACCAAATAGCCTACAAAGGAAGTCATCTTCACAACCCTGTTCAATATATTCCTCTGCCAAAATGTCGATTTCAACTTGTGGTTTTCTAAGTGTATGTGTGATCAAGTATATAATCTAATCAACCAAGAATTCATGACTAATGAATGTAATGATGTACTTCCACACAGGAAATTAGGGAATATTGAATCCAATCCAAAACTATTGGTTAAATGCCAGCAACATTTGTAAGCCTTTGTGACTGACCATCAGGTCCCCCTGGGTAGCATCCAGCTGGTCTGGGACTAGCCGGGCTACACTCAAAGCCAGCAGGTAGGACACGTAGTGGGTGATGAGGTGTGGTGCCATGAACAGAGCTCCCACCAGCCGCTCTCTGGGGCCCAACACCTGCTCCAGGCAAGCCAGGATGGACATGGCCACCTGGAAGATGGACAAGACACACATGCGTGTTGGCACTGAGAATTCATATATTATATAGTTATATTGTGTACAGCGTTATCTCGTTCCACGGCTTGTTCCATACCGTGCGGTTTGGCACACATTCATTATCGACTTTTCAGTGTTGAATTTTGGTTAAACAAACAAGGGCGTACAAATTACATTAAATTGTGTTCCGATGCATTCAGAAGAACACATTTAAATACAGTTTTCAGATAAAAACACACTCATAAGCCACTAATAGGTCACCATTGAAACATCTTATTGCGACATGCAGAGAGTGGAGACCTGGTAAGGAGCGGTGGGCAGGAGAAGGCAGTTGGCCTGCTACCTGTCCTCCGTCACCCTGACCCACAGGAAGGAGGAGCAGAAGAGGCGCTGGGTCTGCTGGAAGACCACGGCCATCTCCTCACAGGTCCCAGGCGGAAGGGACCAGAGGCTGCTGACCTGGAGAGCACAGCGCCAGTAGACACAAGTCAACCATGACTTTCAGGAGCTGAGTTCCAGGCTCCTCCAGGTACTTTTATCACATTCGACAACATGTGATCCACATCTTTCTCTGACTCACATCAATATTAAATGTGATTTCCGGTTTCTAAACTTCAACGTAATGTATTACACCGTAAGCTGACAACTATAATTAATGTATATAGCTGTTGGCTACGTTTGTTAGGTGTTTTTTCCCCATTAAACACCCTGTGATCCAGTTATCTGGCTCTTACTCAAAAACAACATTAAACTGACTACATTACAGCGAGCTACACTTGTTGTGTTTTTTATTTCTAATTAGAGATCTCAGCGCTCGCTAACCATTTCTTCAGCCACAGTTAGCTAGCACCGTTATAATAATAACAACGTTAGAAACGTACACTTTACTATTGTTCATCGTCCTGGTTCTAACTCCAAACAACTTGACACACCTGAGCAGGTGACAGATGGCCTCTCTGAGGGAGCAGCCAGGAACCACCACCTGCCAGGGGGGCGGAGCTGAAGCGGGGGCGGAGCCGACAGAGGAGGACGTCTGGACGGACCCGGAGTCTCCGACACGACCTGAAGACCGACCACATTCACATTCATGTCATCTTACTAACACTTTTCTGACGTGCTCTCTTTATGTTTTCATTAACATGGTGCTGCCTTTTTGAGGGCACTGATTTCCGAGCTGATTTGCTTACACGCTCCAAAGAGAGCCCAAACTTCATCAAACCACGAATATACCTTTGCATGGCCTCGGAGAGGGGAGCGAATGAACGCAGCAACGCATTGAAGAAGCAGCAGTGGAAATCAACACAGGAGAAGCGGTGAAAAGACGAGTGCCGCGCCTGAACGACCAGGTGAACTGATGCGGAGCAGAGGAGCGCAGGCGTGACGTCACATCCGGGAGACTCGTGGGCTGTGCTGGTGGATGATTGACAGATGCACACTGGACACGCCCACCTAGTCTGTCTCCTATCCCTAATGATGCGGAATCTGTGTTTACATGGAGGCGGAGCCAAAGTCAAACTAACTCATTCTCTATTCAAATAACTCAACATAACTCAACATACAGTCTATGAGCTCAACTGAATGTGCCTCAACCCAAATGATAGTTCTGTTGGAGCAGAGGACATACGAGACACAACCCCAAAAGGAAGGGAGGATGAGGGACAAAACAATGTCATGTCCTAACATCTGTAGTACATTGGATAAAGTGTCGGCCAAAGAAGAGATGGATGGACGAGTAAAAGAGAGAAAATAAAGAGATTATGTTGTGTGTGTGTGTGTGTGTGTGTGTGCCTATATATAGGTAGGTTATATGTTACAAACATATAGCCTATTTTTGTGAACCGGCCCCGTCTGTGCGTCGCCTACAGACGCTGTCCGTGGTGCTGAGGAACTGATCCACACAACAGACGTCTCAGTCCGACGGCGTTTCAAAGTTTTGTGCATCGCTTAATTGTCTTTTTGTATTTTTCTGCTTCCTTATATTTCCTATCCAAATATGGAGGCCTATATCGGGAACGATGCGTGCTGCGGTATAGTCTTGGTTTCGCGTCATTTTGTTTAGATTCAAATGGCTTATTGTCCTCGGAAAGGCGACACGAAAAATGATAAAAGCGAAGAATAAAGTGTGGAAAAGGAGGAAAGTACAACCAGTATAAAAACGAGCCCCAGCCTGTTGACGCGCTTCCGGAGTGCGTGACCCCGTTGATTAGGCCCCGGAGTGAATCACCCCGTTGGGATTAGTGGTGCCAGACCTGCTCTGGACTACTGCTGGCGCTCCGCTGGCTTTTATAGGGCTCCTAGGGACGGCACGTTACGTCATGGTGCTGGTTCTGGTCCATTGGTGAAAACGAGACCATTGAGGCATGGCGCGGTCTGGTTTGCACCTTATTCGGAAAGAGGAGACGGTGTTTCATAGATTGAGTCATTTTAAATGCTTTCTTTGCTAATAAATTGCACCCAAAAAAAATGATAGGGTGCCTTCTGGGTGATGGAACACTGGGGTTCTGCTGTCTGATTGGATAATAAGGACACAGATCAACTGTTTCCTTCCAAGACATTGGATGGCTTTGAGCATTTTAATGGCACAGGTTAATACTGTTTGCCTTCGTTTGACTTCGTTTCCAACTGTTAGTCTCGCTAAACCAAATGACCGGTATGCTGTGTGCCAACAATCAGAAATGTGTGCCAATGTGTGTGACTTTATTGGATACAGAGACAGGTGTAAATGAATGAGAGGTGATGGTGTTCTGCGCCGCTCATGATGTGCACACCATTAATAGGGGCCGAGAATGACTGGGGAATACGATAGAGACATGGGGGGTCTTGTATATGAATCAGGGCATTAAACTATATATATATATATATATATATATATATATATATATATATATATATATATATATATATTATATATATTTATTTATTTATTTATTTATTTATTTATTTATTTATTTATTTATTTATACCATGGTCTGGGTGAATACTCGATTCTGATTGGCTGGCGGGTGTAGGTTAAAAAGTGTTCATGTACACCTAGGAAAGACGTTCGGACAGGCGCTAGATGGTAACCATGGCAACGGAGAGGGAATACTCGATTCTGATTGGCTGCAGGGTGGCCATTAATCCCTGCTATATGCAGAGCTAACTCTGGCTATATGGACACCTACTAAGTACTTCCAGTCAAATTGTCTGTTCAGCCTTCAAAACGAGAGCTGGTAAATTGTGAAAAATGCATTAAACTGTAATCAGAAAACGCGGTTATATGCTATAGACCCCATAGTATCTGTGGTATAAAGGCTGGGACACATTTCAAATTATAAATATGTACACTTTATGTTGAAAGCATAGGCCGTCGCGATTCCCGATGTACAATGCATTACGTCAGCTCTCTGGCTCATAGTAGGTGAGTCAATCTATGAAAAAAAAGGGCTTAACCCCAAAAAATGGATACAAAAGGTTTTTCAATGGATTCTAGTAGTATTTGGTGTGCTAAATAACATACTAAAAGTATACCCAAAATATACCTCCCAGAAAGCCCTCATTTCCAAGATGGCGGCCGAAATGGCGGCGGGGAGCTTGAAATGGCTATATCTCAAATTGAAAAAATGTTGCAAAGGAATTTTCAACTGATTCTGGTACCTCTGGACATGCTTACGAACATACTAAACATCTAGGAAAATACACCTTCCGGAAAGGCTTCATTTTCAAGATGGCGTCCAAAATGGTGGCCGGCCAAGCTTAAAATGGCTATATATCTCAATAGAAAAAGATTATTCGAATGATTTTTCACTTGATTCTGGGTACCTGCAAATATGCTTATGAACATACTAACAATCTAGGAAAATATACCTCCCAGAAAGGCTTCATTTTCATAATGGCGTCCAAATGTCGGCCGGGAGCTTAGAATGGCTATATCTCAAATGGAAAATGTTTCAACTGATTCTGGTACCTCTATACATTAAGAACGTGCGACAAATCTAGGTAAATATAACTGCTAGAAAGGCATCACTTTCAAAATGACTGCCTGTGAGCTTACATTGGTTAAATGGTTTAAAATTGGTTAGGCTACTATTCAAACTAGAAAGGTGGTGTTGGTGTTGAACAACATAAATGCCACACTTATTGTGGTCTTTATTCATCATCATCTTCAGGCTCCTCTGGAAGAAACTTGTTATGTGGATTGTCACATTCCTTAAGTTGACATGGATGAATGGATGAATATTGTTTCCTCTTCTTTGATGTGTGTTGTCTTTAATGGATGGCCCATCCCCATAGCCATCAAACACAATGGTTGTAGCTGAGCCATAATGTTGGATGGTGAAGTCTGCATATGACTGCACAATTTTACCATAGCTTTGTCCGTGCTTCCATGGTATTCGGTGAAAAAGTGAACCTCATGTCAAACATGTTAGAAGTTGCTAGGTCACTGATAACGGCAGATCGCGCAGGTTCTTGGCTTTGGCTATGGGGATGGGCCATCCATTAAAGACAACACACATCAAAGAAGAGGAAACAATATTCATCCCATTGTCAACTTCACTGCTGAGACAGAGTTCTCAGGTAAGAAGGAGGAGTTCCTGTCAAGAGGATCTGAATAAACAGAGGCTGATCCAAATGATAAGCGATGAACTGAAAGAAAGGGTGTGGTCAATTCAACTGTGGTCAATTCAATTGGAGATGCTGATGTAGACATCGTAAGGGCCGCAGTGGAATCATCTCTTCTTCACACCACTACGCTGATTGGAGAAGATACAGATCTCCTTGTCTTACTACTTCACTATGCACAGAGAGATAGTAAGGGCGTTTATTTCAGATCAGACAAGTCAAAAGCTGATGGCAGTTTTAAAGTGTATGCCATAAACCATTTAAAAGAAGTACTTGGACATGATGTGTGTTCTCAGTTGATGTTCATCCATGCTCTCACTGGCTGTGACACAACTTCTCGCATCTTCGGGGTTGGCAAAAAGACTGCTTTCCAGAAGCTTGTAAAAGGGGATCCTGTCCTTCGATCTTGTGCCAATGCATTCATTGTCCCAAACCAGACCACAGAGGTGACCGATGACCTTGGGTGCCAAGTAATGGCTGTCCTCTTTGGTGGAAAGTGCACAGATTCCCTTGCAGCAATGCGATATACCATTTTCAGCAAGAAGGTTGTCTCAGCCTCATCAACTGTAACGCCTGAACGTCTGCCACCAACTGAATCTGCGACAAATTTCACTGTTGTAGAGCATACTACCAGGTCATGGTCTGGATGGGAACAGAAGATGGTATGGATGCCCTGAACTGGGGGTGGAGCCTGCAGGACAATAGATTTGTCCCACTCATGTCAACAATGAATGTTGCTCCAGACAGTCTCCTTGAAGGTCATTCATTGTAACTGTACCACTGCCTGCAAGACACTCCGCTGCTCTTGCAGAAAATATGGACTACCTTGTACTACTGTCTGTGGACCATGTCAAATTAAGGAATGTGACAATCCCACATAACAAGTTTCTTCCAGAGGAGCCTGAAGATGATGATGAATAAAGACCACAATAAGTGTGGCATTTATGTTGTTCAACACCCAACACCACCTTTCTAGTTTGAATAGTAACCAATTTTAACCATTTAACCAATGTAAGCTCACAGGCAGTCATTTTGAAAATGATGCCTTTCTAGCAGTTATATTTACCTAGAGTTGTCGCACGTTCTTAATGTATAGAGGTACCAGAATCAGTTTGAAAACATTCTTTTGTAACATTTTCCATTTGAGATATAGCATTCTAAGCTCAGCCGGCCGCCATTTTGGACGCCATTATGAAATGAAGCCTTTCTGGGAGGTTTATTTTCCTAGATTGTTAGTATGTTCATAAGCATATTTGCAGGTACCAGTAAATCAAGTGATAAATTCATTCGAATAATCATTTGCTATTGAGATATATAGCATTTTAAGCTTGGCCGGCCACCATTTTGGACGCCATCAGGCCCCGCGGGTTCCAGAACAAAATGCCTTGGGGTGCATCTGAGATTACAGGGGTGCACCAGTAGGCTATATAGAAGTGGTGGGACAGTACGCGATTGTCGACGGGGGGGGGTG
>JAOPHQ010005001.1:0-32851 GCA_030340625.1 Merluccius polli
ACAAAGTATGTGTGTGTCAGTTCGCGAAGTCTGGGCACACATCTCTCTATCTCAGGATGTTATATACACAAAACAATGCAACCGTCATCACAAAAAGGCTGGCTGTCTACGTTTCCCCATGTCATCCTCGTATTATCTGACTCCCACTGTTCTTTACATGTTCAAAGACAACCTGCCTGTTCTTTACTATCATATGTTTATCACCATGTATTCTGCACGTCACCAACAATGTACTCGTCATGATCATGTGGAGTTGCTTTTATAATTATATGCCTCTGCTTATATCTCATGATTCTGTCTTACTTCAGCAGAAAGGCACCGAGGTTAGTGTGACCCAATTCATTGGTCATCTGATAGATCTATCATATAACCATACCTTCATGAGACACCTTGACAAAGTGACTTCTGTGTACAGTTTGTATTTTGGCATGCCAGGTGTTTATATATAGGCTGAATTTAAACATCATATTTAAATACAAAATATTTTGCTCAAGATCCACTAACACTTCTACACTTATTTCTCAAATATTGTGTACAATATTAAGATGATTGCCTATGAATTGGACCCTTTTTTAAATTTTAATAATTTAATATATCACCTATAACTGGTCTACATTGTACATTTTTGCTAATATAACCTATAGAGGAATGCACTGGAGTCCTGCATAAAAGGATGGGGTGTCAGTGTGCTGGTCGGTTGGACAGACATGCATGACGTTGCTATGAGACCCATTCAGCTCATAGCTGGACGCACATGGAAGGGTTCCCTGTTTGGAGGTGAGGCACATATAAGGTATATTGGTACTTTCAAAAAGGACAATGAGGAGTTTAAATCTGACCTTATATTTAAAAATGTTTATTATTTGAGGTTGACCCAGACATGTAATGGACCCCCAAAGGACGTTTTCCCCTGTAGAACAAAACCATATACATGTTGGAAAGGTCTCAGCTTGTAGGTCAGTTGAGAGATGTCAGGGGACCCTTAAAGGGACTACGTATAGGATTTACAAAAGCATAAATCGCTTTAAATTGCCAATATATTAACAGGTTGTAATTTAACTTTAAAAATGAGACCATCCCCGACTTTCTCCGTTGCATAGCACAGCCAGTGGGCTAATTTCTATTATATTTGAACTGGGCCCGTTTTGCTAGGAAGAAAGGAAGGAAGTGAAGTCTAAGCGTGGATAATGGCAAAAATGTCTGTTCTTGCATAACTTTTTAATTTGTACATTTATTTCTGATTATAACTAACATTAGTTTATGATTGTCCCACGGAGCTCGCACTCCAGTGTTCTCAATGCACAAGCTCCAGTAGGCTGCAGTTTCGTGCTGGCCAAAGGGGCCAGTAATGAGAAGGAATTTCAGATTCTTACACATAGTACCTTTTAAGTGAGTTATTGACCTTTGAACCCTACTCAGGGGTCGCATTTGAACCCCTCTGTCTCAATAATAAGGGCTATCAAAAAAATGGTTAACTGTTTTGGACAGCTCTTTTATCTGGGTTGAACCAGTACTGACAACCAAACTAATATTACAAAAACATATCAAAGTTCCAAATCTGTCTTTGAGATTGAAAGGATCACTAATAATAATAATGGCACAAAACACAAACTGCACACTCCAGGGGTCCGTTTCGCAAAGCAGGTTCAACAACCTCTGAGTCTAATCCTAAACGCTGAGTTGATCTACTCTGAAATAGAAAACTCTGGGTTTTCGGTTCCAGAACAGTGGATTTGAGTTAATTTGATCAACTCAGAGGAGTTCCACCTAGGATTAAGCGCGTGCACCACAACTATAAAAAGCCAGCATCAATGGAGCCCCGATTCGACGAGTCACCATGGCAACGGGGAAGAGGAGGTCTACGTTTTTCACCAACCTCGAATTGGAAATCCTAATGCGCTCATATGGCGAGTTTCAACACGTTTTTAGAAAGAAGTGCAACACTGCTGCGTAAGTTTAAATGTAGTCATTTGCAATCACAATAATATTACAGGGGAAAACTGCTTGAATGGTAACTATTCATTTATTTCATTTAGGTGCAATCCCGCGGGGGAGAAGCACATTTGGCAGCAGCTTAAGATGACATATAAACACATTGTTCAAACAGATAAGACCTCGGCATGATCATTTTGATCATGTTTTACACTGTAAAGTAAATATTAAGTGGCTATTTGACTGTATACAGTTGCCTTGCTCAAGTGCTCTGCATCTCCGACATTGTACAAAAAACATCCATTTGCAAAGAAACGCAGTGCAACACACAATATCTGCTGGGATGTGAGAGACTACGGTTGGTAATGCTGCAAATGTAAGGACGGATTAGGTTGTGTATGTAAATGATGGACTGTGACGTGAAACGGTACCGCTGAAAAAGATAATTGTCTGGAAATGCTACATCTATGGTCTGATAACCCTCTCCCGACGAATATTTAATTCTCTGCGCAGTAATGCTGCACCGTCATCCACGGGATCGTTGTCAAAAGCAGTGCTCGAAGTGGGCCGGTACTCACCGGCACTTCTACATTTTACCCTTTAGCGTACCGGCACTTTTTCTTGCGTACCGGCACTTGTCACAGGCTGCCGGTACTGTACTTTGCCCTAACCAGGGGCGGATCTACCGGAGTGGCGCCCCCCCCGCGGTGGGTTACGATCGGGTTAATATCGCGCGCACCCCCCCCCCCCCCCCCCACACACACACATACACACTCCCCGTCGCTTATATGTGAATAAGGGAGTACCGGCACTTATTGTTTTCCACTTCGAGCGCTGGTCAAAAGGACATGCCATGTTCGTGAAAAAAGTCGCCTCCTACTGTGCCTAATGGACTTCTGAAATAGCCTACTGACTCTGATTTTTTAAATGATTTTTGACAGACGGCTACGCCAAAACTCGCCTGCTGACTGAATGAATGAGGAAATCAAATGGCGTAGCCCTCCTCTTCCCCGTTGCCATGGTGACTCGTAGAATCGGGGCTCCATTGATGCTGGCTTTTTGTAGTTGTGGTGCACGCGCTTAACCCTAGGTGGAACTCCTCTGAGTTGATCAAATTAACTCAAAACCGGTGTTGTGGAACCGAAAACCCAGAGTTTTCTATCTCAGTGAAGATCAACTCAGCATTTAGGATTAAACTCAGAGGTTGATGAACCTGCTTTGTGAAACGGACCCCAGGTTTACAACTCTGGAGGATAACAGTGTAGGCCTAATGATTATTTTAGCTCAAAGGTTCATCACAAAAATAATAAATAATATACGTGTGCCTTATTTCAAATAATTAATTAACATTTTGTTCTTAGCTTAGCCCAAAACACACTATAACAATGAAGAATTCACCTATATCAATACTGCAATTCAGTTTTGAAGCAAAACTAAATTAATCAATGAAATTCTTGTACATGTTTACATTACTTCGTTGTAGGCCTGGGGTTGCATTGGGGTTATTTTGGGCGAGTGAGCCAACTAATTAAATACCGAAAAATGTATCAGAACTGCTGGATGAGCTATTTGAAGAGTTTTGCATAACAAGCAATGTACATGAAGCGTGATATGCTGCAAAAAAAACATAAAAAAATGGCAACACCTTGCTGAAGTTTATGATATGGCTATAATGACTCATGACTGAGATCTGTCAATCAAGACAGACATGCCCCTCATGATGCATTATTTACAACCTAATAACTTTTTGACTAAATCATTATTTCGTACAGCCTCACACAGCACGGATAAAAGCAAGGAGAAGGAAAAGGAAATTTGAGACTGAAATTATGTGGGGAGAAAATCCCATTCATATGGGGATTTCAATTTTGTGAAAGTGTTTGTTGCTGTGCCAATATACAGTATGTGTTTCACCAATCAGGGTTCAAGAGTAAGGATGGTGTGCCACAGATGGTAAAGGCCTACCTGGATAAGAAGGTGAAGCTGGATGAATTCATAACCCACAACATGCCCTTGGAGTCTGTCAATGATGCCATTGACCTTATGAAGCATGGAAAATGGTAACTTACTTAACCTGTTTATCTCTAATTTAACGGGTTGAATCTATTGCTAGTGCTGACCCCAAATGTTGTCCACTTTTGTTTTTCCATACAGTATCCGAACCATCTTGAGCCTTGAGTGAAATTGAGGACCTAATTGGAAGAACTTACTGGAACTACTGAATCTTTCCTCATGTGGATAAACTCAAACGATGTGTCAGTCAATCAAATAAACCATAAAATAAAATAAACCAAATATGAAATTGTCAACATATAAATAAATGATGAAAATGTTACAATTTTCTCACAAAGAAATTGTTGCCTGAGTTGTTTGTTCAGGAATGTTGTTAGACTAAAACAACATAAAACATCTGCTTATCATCTTCATAATATTCATACATTAATTCAAAAGTATTACTTTCAAGGACATTTCAACTTTTTGGAGTAACACCATTTGATTGGACCAAATTTAGTGTTCATAAAAAGTTATGACATAACATTTAACAGATGCGGACACAAGTGGTTTGGTTGTGTGGCCTGAAGATGAAATGTGTGCAGACAGTGCAAGTGTCACAGCGCGCAGGAGCTACTCCTGGTGAGACACAGGAGGAGCCAGGTCCGGAGTCAACCCACAGTGCTCGGAACCTCTAGGTGACGCACAGAATATCAGAACATTGTTGGGTCAAGTGACCCCAAGCTTGCAAGGATAAGGATGCTGATTACATCACGGAAGCAACAGCCAAGGGGGAAGCTGACAGATGCCTCCAATCAATGACTACCATCATTGCCTCTCTAGCAGCAGAGAGATTCGGGTTGGAGGAAAAGAAATCATGGTGGCTCTGAACTGGCACCACATCCCAGGCAAGTTCTGAGACCTCATAATGGACTACTATAACAGCTTCAGTTTGAGGGTCTCCTCCGCAATTACAGCATCGGAGTTGATCAAGCTCGAGAAGGGGATCATCGAGGGGTTCGAGAGGAGGGTCAGCAGGTTCCTTTGGAAGTGGTTGGGTCTTCCTCGAAGTCTGAGAAAAATCGAGTAAGTCGAAAGTATTAATGTCAAGGGAAGTATAACATGCTGAAGCTCCCCATCAGCAGCTTGGATCAAGAATTCATGGTGACCCATACAAGATAGGTCCTGCAATACCAGGATTCGAGCGGCCCAAAGGTCTCCCAGTCTGGCATCCAGGTCAGAACAGGTCGGACGTGGAAGGCAGCAGAGGCTGTTGAGGTTGCCAAGTCTCAGCTGAGACACTGGTGGGCACAGTGACACGTGGAAGAGATGGCCTTGGTAGTAGCACAAAACCATGCTACGACAAAGCGACGGGGAAGGATAGAAGGGTCATGGTCCAGGAGGAGGTGCGAATGTCAGTCGAAGAGGAGCAAGCCAGCTGGATAGTTGGAATGTGGCAGCAGGGAGCCTGGACAAGATGGAAGCAAGTGGTGGAGCGAAAGATGTCATGGGCCAAGCTTTGGAAAGCGGAGCCCCACCACATCAAGTTGTTGATCCAGGATGTGTATGACATTCTACTAAGTCAATCCAACTTGCACATCTTGGGGAAGGTCAAGTGACCAGCATGCCCCTCTGTGCTAGAGGAGAGGGACCCTGGAGCATATTCTCAGCTGCTGCTCTAATAATAATAATAATATTATTATTAATAATAATAATAATAATAATAATAATAATAATAATAATAACAATAATAATAATAATAATAATAATAACTTAATTTGTAAAGCACTATTCTAAAAACAATATTTACAATGCTTTACATACAATAAAACCCAAAAGCAACAACAATAAAAGATAGAAATACAAGGTAATATGAGGTAAACAGATACAGCTAAAAACACTCCAACAAATAAGATACAATTAAGAACATATCAAAACTTTACATACAAGTGTGAGCTAAAAAATATAAAAAATTGGAGTAAAGGGTAATAAAAGAGAAATGCAGGAAATACACTTGCCTGAGGAGCTAAGGCTGTGTTCCGGCTTAAAGAGATAAAAGGTCAGCAATATAGCTAGTGCAGGTGTGCTAAGACTAGGGCAATATGGCCTATTGTGACAGAGACCTAATAGATGAAGGATAGGATAGGATAGATAGGATTTAAGCTAAATCAATGCTAAGCCAGAGATACCTACCCACTGTGCAAGGCGCTCAATTAAAATAGCATGATCTATGTTGTCAAAAGCTAAACTGATTTGCTACTTTGACAGGGGCTGTTTCTGCACTGTGTAATGCTCTAAAACCTGGCTGGATTTTTTCAAAAATATTATGGTTCAGATAAGATAGTAATTGGGTAAAAAAAAATCTAAAACTTTTGATTAAAAAAATGCAGTTTAGAAATGGGTCTAAAATTAGTATGATCAGATGCATCAACGCTGGACTTTTAAGAAGAGGCTGGGCTATTGCATGCTTAAAACTAGAAGGAAAAGTTCCTGTGGCCAGAGAACTGTCAACAATAGACAATGCTAGGGCCTACTGTGTCAAAGACATCTTTGAGAAATTGAGAAATATCCTTTAAAAACAATAAAGAAATTGGTTGAAAACCATTCAAAACAGCTGAATTTTCCAAGATAACTTCTGAGTAAAATAGACTAAAGATTCCTTACACTTCTCTGTGGAGGCTTCTAGGCTGTGGCTAGAGGAGGGGTTGATTACAGATTCTATAGCTTTGAACAGAACCTTAGAATTGTGACAGTTTTTTGATATAAGGTCTGAGAAAAAAGCAGCTCATGCAGCCTTAACCATTTTCTGATATGTGAGCATTTGAGCTCATTAACACATTAAATATGGTTAAAAGACTCAATAAACTGCATGAAATCAGCGACAAATGCATGTAATGGGCAACACACATGGATGTTAAAATCAACAAATATTAATATTTAGGCACAGTGAGAGACAGAAGAAAAGAGAATTCCTGGATGAAATCTTGATTCAGTTTAGGGGGTCTGTAGACAAGGACACAAAGCAAGGAAGCCTTACCATTACTAGGAAACTTAGTGATTCAAAAGTGTGAAAAGTCATGGGGGAACATTTTATATCTTTTTTTTCTCCTAACTGGTGGTAGGGGGTTGAGCAGGAGGAAGGTCGTGGACAGGTAGAGGGGCCCACACAGGGCTCGAAATTGCAACTGTGGCGAGTAGGAGGTGAAAGAAAAGGATACAACTAATACTAAGCTCGACAACGCCACCCTGGAAGTTTCGCCCAGGGAATTATTCTGATATAAGGCACCCAGGTTCGTAGTCACTGAAGGGCGAGAGACGTGGTTCCAAAATGTACAATATACTTTATTTTCAACAATTTAACATCACTAATAAAACTCATTCACTCAATAGACAATCAAACCTAATCAGGGCTGAGGCCGAAGTGGATGGACGATGGCTAGTGTAGGGGAGGGATCCACCAGAATAAAGAAATAAACTGAAGTCACCGGGCACACGTGTCAGACACACTCTCAGTGAAGAAAAACCCACTTCCAAGGACACAGCAAGACAAGACGGGAGGATGCCACCACCAGATCACCAGCACCGCCACCACCGGCCTACAGCAACTGAAAAGGGAGGGAACAACAAATTAGTGGGGCTGCACACACACGCAAAAGAAAGAAAGGAAACCTAACAAAACCAAAAATAAGGGACAGATCACAGGTTTAAACAATGTATCAAATAACTGCCCAATGTAACCAAAGAAAGAAAGAAAACAAAACTCAATTACCTAATTTGCAATATAACTTAATTAACGAGATGTCCAAAATAGAATTACATAAACAAAATCCAGAATGAACTCCAACACACACACTGAAAAATAATGAAACAGGATCCACACATTCATTCACTCACTCATTCAATATAAGGGGCACCAGTCCCAGTAAAACAAAATAGATATAAGGGGCACCAGTCCCAGTAAAACAAAATGGATAGTCTGCCCGGCCTACGGCATTCGGCCGACCAATTGTCCGGTTACGGTATAAGCCGACGAAATGGCGAAACCTCTAATGACCGCAGGACAGCGCCGTAACGGCCGGCAGCAGCAGCAGCAATTAAACGTATGAATGTTGTAAACACAACGCACAAAGCAGCAGCGGTCCAAGGAGGTGGCTACAGTGACACCTAATTGAGGAAAATCCATTATTAGCAGTGGTTAAGTATGTTAAAATGATGAGGTTACTTGTTATCGTATAGGCTACATACCTTTTTAGTAGCACAAACACTCACACACTCGCGAGAGGAGGGAGGGAAAAAAGGACTCGGGGCAGCCGCCCGCATTTACCACCGCGAACAATCACAGCGGCGCGGGCAGGGAGCACGGAGCAGCACACAATCGCCCTACAACACAACACCAATGCCTTGATCATAAGGATCGGACTGAAAATGAGCAGCGAGGTGAAGCAGCGTGCGGCCATACCTGTTGGGCACACAACCTCCGACCCAGAAAGGACGCAGGTGACAACGAGAGCGCAGAGGGCGAACCAGCAAGCAGACTACCCTTTTGTACCGGCCCACCCTAATGCGTAGCGGAAATGATGAATGGAAACCATAGCAACCGAATGTAAACAAAAAGAGCAAGGGGGAAACGAGGCCAAAATACTTAGCCTGCTACAATCTACCCCCCCTTTTTGTATCGTCGCCCCGACGATAAACTAAAACATGACTAGCTCCAGGGCCTAAATAGAGCAGTGACAGCCTGTGATACAGAACCCTGAGAGTTAGCAGCCCCCAACGCAAATTCCCCCACCGGCCTTGGGATACGGTGGACATTAGAATGCTGGCCGGCATTTGCTCGTGCTGATCTCCGTGGTGCCATAACGCTGGTGTCAGAGGAGCTGGTGGAGGGAATAGCCAGAGATGTAGATGGCTGGGCAGGGGCTATGACAGAAGGCCTGGAAGGACCTGGCTCAGCGGGGACCAGATCAGTTGAATGTGGTGGCACCTGAGGGGTGGTTTGAGTTTCTGCTACAGCTTGGATAGCTGGCAAAATGGACACAGACGCAGTTTCTGGGACCAGAAACAGCAGGTCGTCATCGCAAGACAACTCATCATCAGAGACTGACTTGTTCAGGAGAGGTGGATTACTGGGAGCAGCACAACCAGGGGACTCCACTCCAATCAAAGCCTTTAACAGGGTACGGTGAACGTGCTTGACTTTAGATGGATCATCCCTTGGGGCGATGGAATATACAGCTCCCCCTTCCTTAGGTGCTTTAATAACCTGGTACACTGTGGGGCCCCATAGATCTTGCAGCTTGTGCCGCGTTCTGGCACTGAAGTCACGCAGCAAAACCAACTGACCTTCCATCAAGGGTTCGCCTCGAACCTTTTGATCATGGGCTTTCTTTCTGCGCGCTGCAGAAGTCTTCAGTCGTTCCTGCGCACCCTCGAAAGCCATTTGTAATCGGGCCTGATGCTCCTGAATCCATTCGTGAACATCTCCACTCACAGGGTCCGGAACTCTACCCAACAGAAAGTCAATGGGGAGTCTGGGCTCCTGCCCAAACATTAAGAAAAAGGGAGACTCACCGGTTGCCTGATGGGGGGTAGTATTATAACAATACAGGACCTGAGGGAGGCAGGAGGTCCAGTCTCTTTTGCGGGATGGAGGCAGTGTGCGCAACAAGTTGTGGAGGGTTCGGTTGAAGCGCTCACACTGACCATTACCGGCTGGGTGGTATGGGGTGGTACGAGACTTCTGAATGCCATACAGACTGCAAAGCTGTTGGATGAGGACGCTCTCAAAGTTACGTCCCTGATCAGAATGTATCCTGGCTGGGAGCCCAAACTTTGAGAACCATTCTACCACCAAAACCCGGGCCACGGTAGAGGCATGCTGATCACGGGTGGGGACAGCGAGCGTGTATTTGCTAAAGACGTCTGTCATCACCAACACATTCTCCATACCATTTCTAGCAGGATCCAACAGGGTGTAGTCGATTGCCAAAATCTCATTTGGTCTGGATGCCAAAAGATGCCCCATGGGGTTCCGTGCGGTGGGTTGGTTGTTCTTGGCAAACTGACACCGCTCACACGCCTGGCACCACTGTTCGACCTCTGTGGACATACCTGGCCAATAGCACCTGGATCGCAACAGAGCTAGAGTCTGTTCCACACCCTGATGGCCATGCTCTTGGTGGACCTGGGTTAACACCTCCCTGATTAAAACAGCAGGCAGGAGTAGTTGGAACATCGGCTCAGCACCATCAGGGCGGAAGATCTGCCGATACAAGATCCCATCCCTTTCTACAAACCGGCTCCATTGACGCAGCAGGATGAGCCCAGGTGAGGAAAGGTGCTGCCGCTCTTCATAGCTGGGACGCCGCCCCTGGTCCCAGTACCTCCGAACTTCCTGAATGACTGGATCAGCCTGTTGAAGGGTACATATATCTGCAGATGTTTTATGAGGCAAAACAGTCACAGTTGCTTGAGTCACCACCGTCGTTTCCATGTTCAGGGCCTGCTGGAGGGGTTTGGGAAGCGAGGTGCCAGGGAGCATGGCTTCGAGATCTGTTGGGCCAGGTGAGTGCTGACGGGACAAAGCGTCTGCGTTTCTATTGCTTCGGCCAGATCGATATTTGAGCTCGAAGTCAAACGAAGCCAGTTGGGCTGCCCAGCGCTGCTCTGCAGCACCAAGCTTTGCAGAAGATAAATGACTGAGTGGATTATTGTCTGTGTAAACGATGCAATGGTGGCCCAACAGATACTCTCGAAATTTCTCACTCATTGCCCACTTAAGGGCCAGAAACTCCAATTTCATTGAACTGTAGTTTGACATATTACGCTCTGTGGGCCTTAGTCCACGACTGGCATAAGCTATAGGTCTCAATTTGCCTTCTTGCTCCTGTGAGAGCACTGCTCCCAACCCACCATGGCTGGCATCAATCTCTAGGATGAAGGGCAGAGAAAAGTCTGCGTAGGCGAGCACTGGGGCATTAGTGAGCCTGGTCCTCAATGCCTCAAAGCTTTCTCGGCACTCCTCGTTCCAGTCCTCGATGGCATTCCGCGTGGACCCCCGCTTGGTACTGGTCCTTCCCAGCTCAGCTACCAGTCGGTGAAGGGGAGCTGCCAACTTTGCAAAGCCCTCCACAAAGCGGCGATAATAGCTTGCGAAACCCAGGAAGGACCGGAGCTCGGAGACAGTCTTGGGAGGTGGCCATTTGGCCACAGCCTCTATCTTGGATGGATCTGTGGAGACACCATGAGCAGAGATTACATGGCCCAGATAACGCACCTCCGGTTGGAAGAAGGCGCATTTGGAGAGTTTGGCTTTTAGTCCCTCCTGCTGAAGCCGGCCCAGTACTGCTTCAAGCCTCTGAAGATGCTGCTGTACAGTGGAGGAGAACACGACAATGTCATCCAAGTAAAGAAGCAGTGACTGACCCTGTTGATGACCAAAGATTCTCTGCATTAATCTTTGAAAAGTACTAGGCGCGTTGCAAAGTCCGAATGGCATACGATTCCATTCGAACAACCCAAATGGAGTGCAGAATGCAGTCTTAGGTCGATCCTTCTCAGCAACTGGAACCTGGTTGTACCCACTGGCCAGGTCCAGGGTGGAGAACCAGCGCGCCCCTGTCAAAGCATCTAATGACTCCTCGATGCGTGGCAGCGGAAACGCATCCTTCCTGGTCTTATTATTCAGCTGCCGGTAATCAACACACATGCGCAGGCTCCCATCCTTCTTCTTCACTAGCACGATGGGGGAGGCGTAGGGGCTGCTACTTTCTCTGATCACCTGCGCGGCAAGAAGCTGATTAATATGCTCTTTAACAGCCTCATACTCGGAGGGAGGGACACGCCTATAGCGTTGTCTAACAGGGGTCTCATCTACTAGAGGGATGTCATGAGAGATCAGATTGGTGCACCCTAAATCGCTGTCATGAGCAGAGAAAATAGAAGTATATTTTCTAAGGAGGGACCTCACCTGACCCTGCTCTTCTAAGGACAATGAAGACAGATCCAAACCCTCCATCTGGTCCTGCACTGTAGGTAGAGCTGTCTGGGATGCTACAGTGGCTATGATGGATGGAACCTCTGTGACTCCAGTAGGCAAGCTCACTACATTCACCTGTTCCAGGGTGCCAACAACAGTACGTGGGTATAACAGAACCTCGATGGAACCAACATTGACAATGGGTATGTATGCTGTACCCCTAACCACCCTGACCAAAGATGGAGAAGCCAGCAAGCCAGCAGGTAAACCACAGTCCAGGGGTTCGAACAACACAGTGGTATCGGAACACCGCTCTAAGCATGTGACTGCCACTATCTTAAGCACACCACCTGGAATGCGTTGCGCACGGTTACCTCTGACCTTTACCTTTCCCATCAGGTCTGGGGGGGTCTGCGTGGTCACTTGGTGACACTTCTGTAGCGCCTGTGTGACGGGTTGTGGGGCCTGAGTGACAGAAGACAGTTCAAACAGTGCCAAACCATGCTGCACAAAAAGTTCTTGGTAGCATTTGCGGATGACATTCATTCCCATCACACCAGGGACCTGAAAGGAAGCATCACCAGGAGGATCCCTCACTACCAAGATACCACACTGCGAAATCGACTTGCCACACAACTCAACATTTAGCTCCAGATAACCAAGAAAAGGAATATCTAATCCATTAGCTGCCCTAAGCTGCAACCAGTTACAGGACTTAAGGCGCTCTTGACCCCATGGTTCAAAATGCTGGCGGAAAAAGCTCTCTGTAACAGTGGAAACCATAGAACCAGTATCAATTAGACATGGCACCTTAACTCCACCCACGTTAACCTCTAAATGGGGACAAGACGAAACCAGTTTTGACGCAGCCAATTCACCTTGCGCAGCATTTGAGCCTGTAGAGACCCCACCCAAACTGTGGCTCTGAAGTTTGGTGGGTGCTAGTTTTCCGGAGATGGGGCAGATTCTGACTGCCTAGCTGAGGGCCGGGAGACTTGCGAGGAGAACTGAGGGCGAGAGGGAGCACGCACCCCATCACAGTCCCTAGCAAAATGGCCAGGCCGCTGACAGCGTCTACATATTACAGGCGCATGCTGCCTTGAATGACTATGTTGAAAAGGACGCTGTATTAGAGCAATGGTTTGAGTTAACTGGTTCAGCTGTTCTTGCTGCCGCCTCAACATTTCCTTCATTTCACTCATTTCAGATGACGGAGGAACACAAGCAACCGAGTGAGCACCCTGAACTCCATATTGAATACCACTTATGGAGGGGACAGAGTTGCTGCGACCTCTCACAACACTCGATAGACCCTCACGTTCCCACCTAATTGCCTCCCCCCTAACATCAAGCAATGTGGCTGTGGGCTGTCCACGCACAAACTGTTTAAGCTCTCGTCGTAAGGTGCTATCTCTAACCTGCTCAACAAACTGATCCCGTAACAAAACCTCAGAATTAGGCATTCTGGTCGGCGCACGCTGCCTTACCCTTTCCATGAGACTCATCAAGGCAAGGGAGAATTCTAGTAATGTTTCTCCCTCATGTTGCTTTCGGGAGAAGAAAGCCTCTTGTAAGGCTACATACGACTCAGAGCAGCCATAAAGTTCCTGAAGTATAGCAATTATCCTAGCTGGATCCCCACGCTCTACACTAGGGCGGTATTTGATCTCTTCACGTGCTTCCCCCTCTAGATGATCGAAGAGAAAGAAAGCCTGATCAGCTAGGGATAAATGACGGGCCCTCACACATGCCTGCACTTCCTCCACCCATTCAACCAGCGCTATGCCTGATCTTCCCCTAAACATGGGGCACTTCCTGTCACGAGGCACAAACACTAACCTCTCAGCTGCAGGGGCACTGGCATTAGGGACCACGGATGAGGTTGAAAGTGTGGCACTAGGGGCGGGTCCAACAGGGGCCTGCTCTTGACGTAGCCTCTCATTGTCTACTTTCAACTGTGCAACCAGATCTCGCAACTCTTGCAATTCCTCCTCCATGAGTGCAGATTTAAATAAAGAACCGCTGATGCTTTGTAGATGTCAAAAGGAAAAGAGAAAAGAACAACAACAACAACGACGCACACAAGGAAGCAGTCTCTGCCCTTTTTTTCTACAGTGACAATCCTGCCGTCAACGCCAAGTTTGTGGCGAGTAGGAGGTGAAAGAAAAGGATACAACTAATACTAAGCTTGACAACGCCACCCTGGGAGTTTCGCCCAGGGAATTATTCTGATATAAGGCACCCAGGTTCGTAGTCACTGAAGGGCGAGAGACGTGGTTCCAAAATGTACAATATACTTTATTTTCAACAATTTAACATCACTAATAAAACTCATTCACTCAATAGACAATCAAACCTAATCAGGGCTGAGGCCGAAGTGGATGGACGATGGCTAGTGTAGGGGAGGGATCCACCAGAATAAAGAAATAAACTGAAGTCACCGGGCACACGTGTCAGACACACTCTCAGTGAAGAAAAACCCACTTCCAAGGACACAGCAAGACAAGACGGGAGGATGCCACCACCAGATCACCAGCACCGCCACCACCGGCCTACAGCAACTGAAAAGGGAGGGAACAACAAATTAGTGGGGCTGCACACACACGCAAAAGAAAGAAAGGAAACCTAACAAAACCAAAAATAAGGGACAGATCACAGGTTTAAACAATGTATCAAATAACTGCCCAATGTAACCAAAGAAAGAAAGAAAACAAAACTCAATTACCTAATTTGCAATATAACTTAATTAACGAGATGTCCAAAATAGAATTACATAAACAAAATCCAGAATGAACTCCAACACACACACTGAAAAATAATGAAACAGGATCCACACATTCATTCACTCACTCATTCAATATAAGGGGCACCAGTCCCAGTAAAACAAAATAGATATAAGGGGCACCAGTCCCAGTAAAACAAAATGGATAGTCTGCCCGGCCTACGGCATTCGGCCGACCAATTGTCCGGTTACGGTATAAGCCGACGAAATGGCGAAACCTCTAATGACCGCAGGACAGCGCCGTAACGGCCGGCAGCAGCAGCAGCAGCAGCAATTAAACGTATGAATGTTGTAAACACAACGCACAAAGCAGCAGCGGTCCAAGGAGGTGGCTACAGTGACACCTAATTGAGGAAAATCCATTATTAGCAGTGGTTAAGTATGTTAAAATGATGAGGTTACTTGTTATCGTATAGGCTACATACCTTTTTAGTAGCACAAACACTCACACACTCGCGAGAGGAGGGAGGGAAAAAAGGACTCGGGGCAGCCGCCCGCATTTACCACCGCGAACAATCACAGCGGCGCGGGCAGGGAGCACGGAGCAGCACACAATCGCCCTACAACACAACACCAATGCCTTGATCATAAGGATCGGACTGAAAATGAGCAGCGAGGTGAAGCAGCGTGCGGCCATACCTGTTGGGCACACAACCTCCGACCCAGAAAGGACGCAGGTGACAACGAGAGCGCAGAGGGCGAACCAGCAAGCAGACTACCCTTTTGTACCGGCCCACCCTAATGCGTAGCGGAAATGATGAATGGAAACCATAGCAACCGAATGTAAACAAAAAGAGCAAGGCGGAAACAAGGCCAAAATACTTAGCCTGCTACACAACCATTTTGGGAGCAATCTGTGCGACCTCGAAACATAATTGGGAGCATTTGTGCAAGTGCAAATAATTGTTCTGGTGCAATCTTTTTATTCCCAGTGGCTCTTTCCCTTTCTCTGTACATTTGCTAGTAAGTACACTAAAATGAGCCATTTGAAATGCTTAATACAACATTTTTATAATTAAATCCTTTTTTAAATTAGGCTAAAAAGCAGTTTGTGACAGTCGTCTCTCCTAAAGCGAATGTGTTCCAAACCGCACCAGTTGAATTGTTGTTGGGGGACAAAACAGTTATAAGTTATAAGTTATAGCTTTGGAATTTAAATTTAAATAATCATCCAAAATAAATCATCGTCTGTCAAGACTTGAACAATGAATGCTGTTCTTTAGATTTATTTTATCAATCCACTTACTGATTACTGTGGGCAAGTGAGCCGGTGTTTGCTCAAACTTGTGGTGGAAAATCTTGAACTATCAATGATCAGATGGTTTGATTTAGTAGCAATATAATTGGGTTTATTCTTAAATGAAATGATAAAAGAAAATAAAATAAAATAATCAGTGCTGATGGGTCACACAATACAACTTGCATCTAATGCCTGTCAGAGGTGTGAGAGCCCCGAACAGAGTTTGCATTGAGATAATATACAATAGAGAGCTGTACCCAAGGAGGCAGTCTCCATTCCCACAGTCTTAGCCTGAGACGATAAACAACTGATAGCCGGAGCTTGTGGTCCACTTGCTTTGCACAGACACAGAAGTAACAATTGAAGGCTGAATGCTCTGCAGACACAGCTGCCTCAAGTCACCCCACTGTAGCCTTGAGGCCTAGGTTTACTTGGGTTTAGTAGAGTTGAGGAGTACTGTCGTTCACAACTTTACTTTAGTAAGAAGGCAATTAAACAGGTACAGGTATACAAGCAACCGACTGCAGCTTCTCTGGGCAGCAAGCACATGGAAAATGTAGGTTATTATAATACTCTACTGTATGCTACTGAAAAAAATAAAGTTACCAAAAGGCCCAACCGTTACTTGGAGCCAGAAATATAACAAGGTCACATTTATAGATGCTCCCCCTCCCCTCACAGAGATTCTTGCACGTACACAGATGTACCAAAATGCCCAGGGGAGTAGCTAGATAAGACGCTACTCTCTTGGGACTAGGTGCCATGTTAATCAGCGCGCTTGGTGATGTCACGCGGCCCAAACCTCGCACATCTTAGGCGGGGGAGGCCCGGTCAAAATGGGCACTGCGACTCAGCCTCCCCACGAAAGACGGGGGAAGCCAATTAAATATGCCCTGCTATCTAACTTCAAACTAGAACTTGCCTTATTTTGGACGAAAGAGTATCCATGTACCTGCTCGTGATGTCATCCCCCTTTACTGAACCTGTCCTTTAGTCTATAAGATATCCACGGACCTGAGACTCAGGGCTCACAATCAGCAGAACTTCTGAGGAGGCGAAGCTCTTTGTGACACCAGCGCTGTATTTGCTATTATACGTATTTACTCGTTGACTTTTGATTAAGTTTGATTAAGAATAAATCTACTCAGTTTAATTCAGTTTAATTCTCTTTATTTCGCCTTATTTTTTGATCTGATACCTATAGATTCCGCGCCGTTGTTAGCTTAGAATAGGCCCAAGATTTTTCTCCCAACAGATTGGTGACCCCGACGTGATTTTTAACAAACCGGGAGTACTGACACAACGGCGGGCGCCTGCGCCGGTGACGCCACCAACCTTAGTCCACTATCCTTGTGTGCACACGACTAAAAGGTAAGCAGAACCTGTTGACAGAATTGTTCAAATCTGCGTAGTGGCTCATGAAACATAGTGGGGCAGTGGTCCAGGTAATGGTAAACCGTGCATAAATTGTAATGATAAGATACTGTTAAAAATAATACCTTCTGATACAATTGTCATACCCTGTCAACGACTATCTGCAAACTGTGTGAATTCGGTAGTGTATTTGACACGCTGACCCAGATGCCCGAGGGGCTCCGCCTAACACAGGGGTTCTCAACCTTTTTCAGGCTGGGTCCCCCCAAAACTGGTTCATTGCAGCCGCCCCCCCCCCCCCCCCCCATTGCGACGGGGGGGGGGGGGGGGGGGGGGCGCAATAGTAACACACCGCGAACCTACGACCGACGGGGGCGGGGGGCGCGCGCGATTGTAACATTCCGGCCGATGGGGGGGGGGGTGCGCGCAATAGTATCACACCGCGGACCTACGGCCGACGGGGGGGGGGTGCGCGCAATAGTAACACACCGCGGACCTACGGCCGACGGGGGGGGGGGGGGGGGAGGCGCGGGCAATAGTAACACACCGCGGACGTAACACACCGCGGACCTACGGGACCTACGGCGATTGTAACACTCCGGCCGACTGGGGGGGTGCGCGCGCGCAATAGTAACACACCGCGGACCTACGACCGGGGGAGGGGGGGGGGGGGGGGGTTACTAGTTTGCATGCCTGCGATTAATATCGGGTGTTAGCGGGTTTACATAGGGTTTTTTTGGGCAGTGTGAAAGGGGCTATACACAACACAACATTATATATGAACGTAAGAGCCGCATGAAACCAGGCAAAGAGCGGGAGCCGCGGGTTGGCCACCCCTGGACTAGAGCATTCACCAACCCTCGCACACGCTGGGACGATACTAGACTACTCCAGGAGGGCGGGGGATTAAGTATGGAAGGGAAGAACGTGATCCTCACTCTCACCTCGGTAGGCGCTCACCAATATTACAATCCTCTATGTCCCTCCGCACCAAACGTTTTATATCTAACTGTAGGAGTTAGTAGATGGGGAGCATGGGACCCTATGAGCGTCGTTAGAGTTGATATCCTACCCAAATCGAAATCATCAACCCCGGCGGTTACATACTCTGAACAAGGCGTAACCATATTCAACGTAGAGTCCGCTAATGATATACCCACCCACGACATATTCACTCAAGCCACCGGGTTATCTGAGACTAATCAATGGCTAGCATGGCTAGTAGGCACCGTCCGCCTGCAAGGCCTATCCGATTGCGTCGCTTGTGCAGCAGCTCGTCCCGCTCTAACTACCATCCCCGTATACCTCAACGAAACCGACGACCCCCGAGGCACCTACTGCATGATACGACTCTTTATAGAAGCTCACCCCAAGAATTGTGCTCTCGTTGGGAATTTATTTCCCCCCGGCCTGAACAAAACGACTCCGCCCACATTCAAAGCGCTACCCGCCCCCTATTGGTGTTTCACCCGAGTGAGTACGCGACCGGTAGGGGATCTTCCCGCGGCATGGTGTCAACACACATATAACGTTACTGGATGGCCGAATATGACTCAACTAACTCTCGGTCGAATGGACCTTTATTGGCTATGCGCTACTGACATTCTGCGATTGCGCCTTCCCAGACACTGGTCTGGGACCTGTACTATCGTGCGGCTAACTGTACCTGTGACCGTATTCGTCCAATCGTCTAATGCGACTAACAATACGGCCCCTCAACGCACCCGACGCGACACTGACTACCCCGCCAATTTCGACCTCACCCAAAACTCTCCCTGCTACATCGATGCCATAGGCATTCCACGGGGCGTTCCGAACGAGTACAAATTAGCAGACCAGATCGGGGCCGGATTCGAGAACATACCGCTCCTATCAGCTCTCTTCCCTATCACGCCAAACAAAAACGTCGATCGTATTAACTATATCCACTACAATGTGCAACGCCTAGCCAACCTCACCCGAGATGCCGTGGAAGGTATCTCTACCCAACTGGCTGCCACTTCCCTAATGGCATTCCAAAATCGTGTGGCCCTGGACATGCTCCTGGCTGAGAAAGGAGGTGTCTGCGCTATGTTTGGTGAGCAGTGCTGCACGTTTATCCCCAACAACACGGCCCCGGACGGGTCCGTCACCAAGGCACTCAACGGTCTCCGAGCCCTGTCCACGGAGCTGAAGGAAGCCTCCGGGGTGGACAACCCACTCGAGGCCTGGATGCAAGGCCTATTTGGCAGATGGAAGGCCCTTGACATGGCCGTCCTCACATCCCTCGCTTGTTTCCTGGCCATTCTCATCACCTGTGGATGCTGCTGCATCCCCTGTGCCCGCACCCTGTGTGCCAGACTCATTGTCACGGCCCTGACCCAAGAGAATGCCCCCGAAGAATACAAACTCCAGATGCTCTCACTCCTGGACGAACCCCCTGCAAACGGCGATGAAGACTCATTGCGATATGACCCTGACCATCTACTAAAAACTTACGAAGTTGTCCCGCTCCCCTAAGGCATGAGGGGCAACTTCGCTGTATTGCTTATAAGCTGTTGTACCTCACACATCACCCCCCTGCTTGACCTCACATCACCCCCCATATATGCATGTCCCACTTGATGAGTGTAGAGTCACAGGTATGAAGGCATTCAAGTCTTACGTTGGGGGTGTTACCACCCTGCTACATGGATAGAAAAGGACTCCGCTAAAGAAAGTTGCTATTTAGCATTCTTTACATTTACATTTTTACATATACAAACATTTTATCCTCTCATATATATATCCCCTATAGCTCCAACCCGGTCGACCGTTGAATAAACAGGGGCAAAGCATAGCCCATGGAGTTATGTCCCGCAAGAGGCAACTGGGGAAAGAGCATAGCATGTATCTCCTAGCCCAACACCCGCTGTTTATGCATTATGGTCCCTTATTACATTCTCATACTTTTTATATTTTGCTAGAAACATTTGTTAGGTGTGATGGTACTGCCTGTGTCTGACCTCTAGGTGAAAGCACCAGTTGGTACCGACGGGTGGACCATCTGTGATGATGCTGTTCCATTATATACATTTACCTGTGCATGCTTGTGTGTTGTACCACTGACTATGTGCCTACGGACAACAGGTGTTTTCTAATAGAAAGTCATCTTGCGATGACTTGAGAGGGATATATTGAAAACCACCTGTTGCCCAAATTCCTATGTACCTCTGAGTCTCGCCAGGTCCGGTCTAAATTATATATTGAAATATATTGAAAAAAATAAAGTTACCAAAAGGCCCAACCGTTACTTGGAGCCAGAAATATAACAAGGTCACATTTATAGATGCTCCCCCTCCCCTCACAGAGATTCTTGCACGTACACAGATGTACCAAAATGCCCAGGGGAGTAGCTAGATAAGACGCTACTCTCTTGGGACTAGGTGCCATGTTAATCAGCGCGCTTGGTGATGTCACGCGGCCCAAACCTCGCACATCTTAGGCGGGGGAGGCCCGGTCAAAATGGGCACTGCGACTCAGCCTCCCCACGAAAGACGGGGGAAGCCAATTAAATATGCCCTGCTATCTAACTTCAAACTAGAACTTGCCCCTTTTTTTTGACGAAAGAGTATCCATGTACCCGCCCGTGATGTCATCCCCCTTTACTGAACCTGTCCTTTAGTCTATAAGATATCCACGGACCTGAGACTCAGGGCTCACAATCAGCAGAACTTCTGAGGAGGCGAAGCTCTTTGTGACACCAGCGCTGTATTCGCTATTATACGTATTTACTCGTTGACTTTTGATTAAGTTTGATTAAGAATAAATGTACTCAGTTTAATTCAGTTTAATTCTCTTTATTTCGCCTTATTTTTTTATCTGATACCTATAGGGTCCGCGCCGTTGTTAGCTTAGAATAGGCCTGAGATTTTTCTCCCAACAATGCCACACTATAACAATCAATTAAAAAAATCTACATATATTGTTGGTGCTCCTTACATTTTGTGGGTGCTCCTAAATTTTTGCTGGTGCTCCTAAATGTTTTAATTCGGGAGCACCAGTTAGTACCAACAGCAACCAAGTTAAAAAAGTAAATTTTCAAACCCTGGTCCCACAGGACTGTCGTGAATGGCTGAGTTAAGGGTAGAAATTTGTTTAGCCTGCCCAGAAGCCATGTCCATAAAGCTGGACAGGAGCATTCATTTTTTTTTTTGTTGAACATAGATTTGTTTGAACAATCATTTTCTACTTTAACAGAATTTAAAATATTTAGATAAGGAAAGACTCCCACTATCCATGCAAGAAAGCAGTGGCATTTATTAGTGCAGTCAACAGTATCTCCAGCTCAACCCAGTTTTGCTACTGCGGTCAAGCCAGCCGTGGTTCGCGTTTGCTTGGTCAAATCAGCCGCACATTTTTTTCAAGTGCGCGAATCTACTAACATTTATGGTATTCGTGATGAAACTGCTCTGAAGAGCTGCTGGTGGGGCAGACTGCAGTCTCAAGAGTAAGGATATTTCGCCCAACTTTGATGTGGAATAAAAACATTATTTTCCATAAGTAGTCCAAGATTCGTGTACTACTGAACTAAGTACTTCCTAGACTACTTGCATGTATAATATGAAGTACTCTTAATGTGTACTTTTCGAGTAATACTTTGTCAAAATCCTTAAAGGGACACTAAGTAGTTTTTTTAGTCATTTATTACCTCAAATCAACGTCTTCATTCATAAATAAGTCCCTATTGGTGTACAATTATCCCTGTCAACAATCTCACTTATCCTCCTGAGCGAAGAATCACTTATCAGAATTTACATAGGACGGGCAAGCTCTATGGAGGCTTCCATGTCCTTCCGGTCTATGAACTGTCGAGAGGGACAAAAAGCACTACGTGGTACAGGTAAGGCTAAACGCGTTTTCACTCAGAGCCAGCGTGACTGTGGAACAGAGAAGGAGCTTAGCGAGACGCGCTTGTCACTTCTAGGGTGACCATTTATGAGTTGTTGAAAAGGAGGACACCTCGGGTTGGGGGGTGCGCGCCTCGGACCTACGGCCGACGGGCGGGGGTGCGCGCGATAGTAACACACCCTGGACCTACAGCCGACGAGGGGGGGGGGGGGTGCGCGCGCGTGATCGTAAAGGCCGCGGTATACTCGCCGCTCCCAAGCTGTCGCGCGACAATGTGACGTCACGGGAGGACGGTAACTATTTATACTCGCGCTGGTGGCCGCGACACTTAGTTGCAGTCTTCTCCTGAACAGAGGTGGCGCCACTGAGGAAAGGCGACCAACCCTGCTATTTCTACGCAGTAGAAGAAGAGATATGCTAATACTGGCACCCCTGTGTCTTCATTAGAATAGTTCACCGGGATGTCTCTCACTATACAGCATTATGTCTATTACTTTACATTGCTGTTATTCTACATCACTGCCCCACCTGGTCAGCCGGTCAACAGTCCAGTGTATGGCAGCAGTTCTCATATGAAGTGTTTGTAAGCATCTATCTTAATAACGTAGTGATTATCTTTTATTTTATAACTTAATGATTATTTTATATAATTGTATTTTATAACTTACTGCCGCTTTGAGATAGTTTTTCAGCCACGTAATTCCACTCGTCTTTGACCACAACAACAGTAGACAGCACTTACGTAAAACCGGTTTATTAGCGAAAGAATATAGGCCTACACTACACAATAAAACAGAACATATAAAGAAAGAAGCCATAAGGCGCATTACAATGTGCCTTCGAACTCGTCCGTGTTTCTGTTTCCGCTTTGTCGCGCGCCGCTGAAAAAAAAAGAGCTGTGCGCGACACGGTGCGTTCGGGCCAAAATCCTGTCGCGCCGGCGAGATCTACGTCATTTTGACGTCACAACGTCGCGCGACAGCTTGGGAACGGCGAGTATACCGCGGCCTTTACACACCACGGA
This sequence comes from Merluccius polli, assembly GCA_030340625.1. NCBI lineage: Eukaryota > Metazoa > Chordata > Actinopteri > Gadiformes > Merlucciidae > Merluccius > Merluccius polli. The sequence continues at coordinate 23,192 of JAOPHQ010005001.1, forward strand.
CCTATGACCGGCGGGGGTGTCTCAAAAAGGAGGACAAATACGCGTCCGGCTTGATGCTGCGCCGGACGCCGGACAGGGCTTTGAAAAACCGGACAGTACGGCCTAAAGCCGGACGAATGGCCACCCTAGTCACTTCCCCGGCAAATTTGAAAACCTGCACTGCACTTTAGTTTGTTTGAAATAACGTACCTCATCATCCGAAACAAAACTTGATGAAGTGTTTGAAGACATGTTGTTGTCATTGGTTCTTGAATCTTGACTAATACTGTTTGCCGTAGTTCCAACAGGTTGCAACGAACATTTGAAAACGCGAGGCGCTAGAGAGCATAAATTCGTTTGAATAGGAGAAGGAGAGAGAGTGTGTGTGTGTGTGTATGTGTGTGTAGCTTGATTTCCAATATTTATACCACTACTAGCTTTATTTTTTCACGAAATACAGCAAGAAAGTGTCGGACACCGTGCGTGAAGTAAAAAAAAACTGGTTAGAGCCAGGCAGCCAGATGACGGTTAAAAAAAGAGAAAGAAAAAAAAATCTCAGACAGGCAGAGACGCAACGCAAGTCGGCACCACGTCTGAACGAACCCACGTTTACCAGAACTCTACTGGTTCATAAGTAAGTACCAACCTAAGTAATAACAAACCTGAAGCTGAAGAAACCCTAAACATTAACGGAAAACGACCCGCGAACCTGAGTGACTGAGGGAGAGACAGAGAGCTGTTCTATGTGTGAGTGATCAGAGCGGGACACAACAACACATCTGCATTGTGTTGGGGAGGGGCGCTGTAGCCTATCACAGAACGCTGACACAGTCAGCTACCCAATGAGGATTTTCATTCAATCCGAGCACAGATATTGACTCGTATTACTCATACAATACTCGTACTCGGCAAAAGTGCTTTATCCGTATGAGTATCCGGCTCAACTCTACTTCCCCTCTCACATTACTTCCACTAGCTCTTGCTTGCTCCACCCTTTTAACTGCTTCTGCATATGTAAGTTTGTTTGTTATTTTCATATTATGAATTTCAGTCTCCCTTTTCATTACTTCACACCCCCAGTAAGCTGCACTGTGAGGCCCTCCACAATTACAACATTTAGGTATTGCTTCCTCTCCACACATCCCATAATCATGTGCTCCACCACATTTTGCACATCTTTTTTCCTCCTTACACATTTTAGCTAGATGACCACATTTTTGGCATTTAAAGCATCTCATTGGTTTATGCGTAAACTCTCCCACATTATATCTCATATATCCAAAGTAAAGATCTCTTTAGTACTAAACTGAATTACAACTGACTCAGTTTCCTTTTTCTCAAAACCCCTTGTCAACCGTTTAGCACTTTGAACAGCATCACATTTTTCTTTGACATTCTTAACTAGATCTTTCATGTCCACTGATAAAGGAATCCCATAAATCACCCCTTTACTTCCTTGATCACCAACTTTCACACTCTTCACTACTTTTGCTTTTCCAACTGTTTGCAATTTTTCCGCTCTTCCAACCTGCTCTTCAGAGTTACATCCAATCAATAAATTAAAATCAATCATTCAAAATTCTAGCATATTTAACTTCTCCAACGTGATTCTTAATTATTTTCGTCAGCTTTATTGGATCCATACTCTTAACTCCTCCATCCTCAAACCTCCCACAACATTCCACTTCTCCTCCCCCTCCTTATCTTCCCTCAACCTCTTAGCTTTATGCGTCTTCCTTAATTGCCAACTACCATCATCCTCCCCCATACTCCAACAATCTTCCTCCTGATTTTCCTCCATGATAAAGAAATATCAGCAAGTGTACCTTGTACTGGACCTATACAGGCCGTCGGCCAGTACTCTCGCAAAATATTCCTCTACTCAAACTAACCCCGACAACTTAGAACAAAAAGAAAGAAAGAAAAAAAGAAAATGTTGCCGTGATGTTTTTCGAAACACACTCCACCTGGTCCCGCGCTCAACCCGGAAGCTCTCTGTCTAGCTCACACAACCTCCGGCCACCTGGTCCGGAAGCTGGCTCGCGTCCTCTGCCCTCTCCTGCTTGTGTGCGCTCGATAGTACCTTGGCAGGCGTGGCCTCTATGACGTGTAATGTGCTCTGATTGGCTAGTGTTGAGCGCCCGCCTCCAGGTGTATTATGTGCTGCCATCTTATGGCCAGGTGCGGTTAATACATCTTATATCTTTGGTCCTGTTCCCTTGTGGCTATGTGAGGATATTACAGCCTGTTGTTGTATGTGCTGTTAATTATTCATCACAAGCACATAGAAATTCCAATGATAGGAAAGCCTATAGGCATATCAATAACAGTCACTAATTCACTAAAATTTCCCTTAACTTTGGAAGTGAAAAGTAGTTATACCTACCCTTGACGATGGGTCATCGTGAATTCTTAATTGAACAATGAAGAAATATGACCTTTACAGATGCAAAGTAATGAAAACAATCCCTTGTCGTCGAAGCTCAAGTGCGCTCAATAAGAACCTCAAAAAGTCTGCTCGAGGGGTGAAGAGGCAGGTTCATTGACATACACTTGCTGATTGATCGTGTAAGACAACCAACCGGTATCTCCGAGAGGAAAAAAGAAAAAAGAAAAAGTAGTCTGTACGTCAGGGGTGTTAACGGGTTTTTTTTTGGTTAATTTGTGAAAACATGCATTTTTTTCATTCAACAAAGTTATTGCACATATAAATTTGAAAACGGTCAAAATGACCGTCTTGGCTGTTCTAGAGGTGTTTTATACACTGTATAACACTATATGAAAATGGCGTTTTGAACCAGTTTATGCTGTGAAATTGACCAAGAAAATGTATTTACAGAAACTGTTTGAAAATGTGAAATTGAACTACATGAAGCTGAGATGATGTAAAAAGATATGCATTGCGCTTATGTGACTGTTGTGATAGATGATGTTAAATAAATCATACAGAGAGGCAATCTGGAAAGGAAACAAGACAAACTGTGTCCTCATTCCCCTGCTTTACCTGCACTGAATTTGAAAGCAGACCTTGAATTTGAGGGTTCTGCACAAACCCTCGATGTTGCACCTGGAAAATGCTAGAGCTACTCTCCCAGTTTGGGTGGCACAGCTCCGAATGCTCCTATTACCACGGGGACCTTTTTGGTCTTCACCTTCTACATCTGTTCAAGTTGTTCCTTCAACTCCTGGTACTTCTCGATCTTTTTGAGCTCTGTCTTCTTGATGTTACTGTCAGCTAGGATTGGCATATCTATCTCAACTCTTCTCTTCTGCTCCTAGTCAACCACAGTCAACGTTTGCTGGCTGATGGTCAGCTCACTTCTCAAGTTGTATCCATGGCCTTAAATGCATGGGGTGTTATGACTGGAAAAAGACCTAGTCATGAATCCAAGTTTCAGATTTGCACAGTGTTGGAGGAACATCTTTTACTTAACAAAATACCACAGTCTAATCATACTCTGTTACAAGTAAATTTATACATAAAATTTGGGAGAAAAGACTTAATCCTGTTAAGGATTTTGACAGAGGATTACTTAAAAAGTACACAGTAAAAGTACTCTATACTAGTTATACAAGTAAGAACTAAGTTCAGCAGTATATGAATCTTGGACTACTTATGGAAAATAAGTTTTTTATTACATATCAAAGTTAGGCAAAATATCCTTATTCTTGTTCTCTGTTAAGAGTTTTGACCCAGGATTACTCTAAAAGTACACAGTGAGAGTAGTTCATATTATACATGCAAGTAGTCTAGGAAGTACTTAGTTCAGTAGTACATGAATCTTGGACTACTTATGGAAAATAATGTTTTTATTCCACATCAAAGTTGGGCGAAATATCCTTATTCTTTTTCTCAGTTAAGGATTTTGACAAAGTATTACTCTAAAAGTACACAGTAAGAGTACTTCATATTATACATGCAAGTAGTCTAGGAAGTACATAGTTCAGTAGTACACAAATCTTGGACTAATTATGGAAAATAATGTTTTTATTCCACATCAAAGTTGGGCGAAATATCCTTATTCTTGTTCTCTGTTAATGATTTTGACAAAATATTACTCTGAAAGTACATAGTAAGAGTACTTCATATTACACATGCAAGTAGTCTAGGAAGTACTTAGTTCAGTAGTACATGAATCTTGGACTGCTTATGGAAAATAATGTTTTTATTCCACATCAAATTTGGGCGAAATATCCTTATTCTTTTTCTCTGTTAAGGATTTGACAAAGGATTACTCGAAAAGTACACAGTAAGAGTACTTCATATTATACATGCCAGTAGTCTAGGAAGTACTTAGTTCAGTAGTACACGAATCTTGGACTACTTATGGAAGATAATGTTTTTATTCCACATCAAAGTTGGGCGAAATATCCTTATTCTTTTTCTCAGTTAAGGATTTTGACAAAGTATTACTCTAAAAGTACAGAGTAAGAGTACATCATATTACACATGCAAGTAGTCTAGGAAGTACTTAGTTCAGTAGTACATGAATCTTGGACTACTTATGGAAAATATTTTTTTTATTCCACATCAAAGTTGGGCGAAATATCCTTATTCTTTTTCTCTGTTAAGGATTTTGACAAAGTATTACTCTAGAAGTACACAGTAAGAGTACTTCATATTATACATGCAAGTAGTCTAGGAAGTACTTACTTCGCTGTTGCGGTAAGCATCGACTCATTTCCGGTCTACCTCTTGCTCTGTGTGTACACTGTTTGGTGTTGTAGCTGTCGGTGAACGCTGAATATACATTTGTTTTACTCGTTACAGCGGTTATTTACCCGCTTAAACATTTAAACTTAAAATAGCGACAAGTCGCTATTTTAAGTCTTCACACGCTAGTTACATTAAGCATTAGCAGTTAGCGATGTCTTCTCCCTCTTCCTCTGCTCCTCTGTCCTGCTCAGTGTGCCAAATGTTTAGTTACTCCTCCACCTCTTTTAGTGATAATGGTACCTGTATTAAATGTAGTTTATTTAGTGCGCTGGAGGTGAGGATTAGTGACTTAGAGGCCCGGTACCGCACCACACCGTCTCCGGTAGTCTGTGCGGGCCGGCCGGCGGTAGCTCTAGTTAGCCGTCCCCCGGTAGACCCCGAGCAGCCGGGAAGCCACGGAGAGTGGGTGACTGTCCGGGGGAAGCGTAGCGGCAACCCACTGAAGCCCACGGCTCACCACCAGCCCATTCACGTTTCTAATACGTTTTCCCCACTCAGCGACGCACCCGCTGAGGAGCAGACTCTGGTTATTGGCTCTTCTATAGTCAGAAACGTGAAGTTAGCGAAGCCAGCGGCCATAGTCAAATGTATCCCTGGGGCCAGAGCGGGCGACGTTGAATCCTATTTAAAACTGCTGGCGAAAGACAAACGTAAATATCATAAGATTGTTATTCACGTCGGCGGTAATGACTCCCGATTACGCCAATCGGAGGTCACTAAAATTAATGTGGAATCGGTGTGTAGATACGCCAAAACAATGTCGGACACCGTAGTTTTCTCTGGACCCCTGCCCAATGTGACCAGTGACGTCATGTATAGCCGCATGGCGTCCTTCCACCGCTGGCTGTCCAGGTGGTGTCCAGCAAACCATGTGGGCTTCATTGATAATTGGCAGCCTTTTTGGGGAAAACCTGGTTTGATTGGGAGAGACGGCATCCATCCCACGTTGGATGGAGCGGCTCTCTTATCCAGGAATATGATGCAGTTTATTTCTAAAACCTGACAGTCCAGAGTTGGGACCAGGAAGCAGAGTTGCTGTTTAACACACTTCTCTGCGCTTCCTCTAGTACAGTCCCCCACCCACCACCCCATAGAGACTGTGTCTGTCCCCCGACCGCCTACATTATGTAAAGAAATAAAAACAAGAGGCGTTAACCATGAAAACCTAATAACAATTAAAACCAACTCCTCAGTAGCACAAAATAAAATAATTAAATGTGGACTGTTAAATATCAGGTCTCTGTCATCCAAAGCTGTTCTAGTGAATGAATTAATATCAGATTATGATATTGATTTGCTTTGTCTTACTGAGACCTGGTTGTCCCATGAGGATTATGTTAGCCTAAATGAATCCACCCCCCCCAGTCATATTAATACTCACATTCCCCGAGGCGCAGGCCGAGGAGGTGGAGTAGCAGCTATATATGACTCGGGGGTTTTAATGGACCCTAAACCAAAACTAAATTATAATTCATTTGAAAGCATTATTTTTAGTCTTTCTCACCCAAACTGGAAAACACTGGAGCCAGTCCTATTTGTTATAGTGTACCGCGCTCCTGGACCGTACTCTGATTTTATATCTGAATTCGCAGAGTTTCTATCAAGTTTAGTTCTTAAATCAGATAAAGTAATTATTGTAGGTGATTTTAATGTCCATGTGGATGTTACAAATGACAGCCTTAGTAACGCATTTACCTCATTAATAGACTCAATCGGCTTCTGTCAGAGTGTGAATAAACCAACCCATTGTTTTAATCACACTCTTGACCTTGTTCTATCATATGGCATGGATATTGAACATTTAATAGTTTTTCCACATAATCCTCTCCTATCTGATCATTATTTAATAACTTTTGAATTTCTATTATTTGACTATAAGCCATTAAGCAAAACTTCCTACAGCAGATGTCTATCTGACAGTGCTGTAGCTAAATTTAAGGAGGAGATTGCATCAGTGTTTAATTCAATGCCATATCTGAATATAACGGAGTCCTATATTAACTTTAGTCACTCCCAAATTGATAATCTTGTTAATAGTGCTGCAGGCTCTCTACAATCAACATTAGATTCTATCGCTCCTAGAAAACAGAAAATAATAAAACACAGGAAACTAGCACCGTGGTACAACCACCAAACTCGTCAATTAAAACAAGAAACAAGGAAATCAGAAAGGAAATGGCGCGCTTCCAATTTATTAGAAAATCGCTTAATATGGCAAAATAATCTTAAAAATTATAGAAAGGCCCTCCGTAATGCCAGAGGAGCCTTTTACTCGGCACTAATAGAAGAAAATAAAAACAACCCCAGGTTCCTCTTCAGCACTGTAGCCAGGCTGACAGAGAGTCACAGCTCTATTGAGCCATGTATCCCTATCAACTTAAGTAGCAATGACTTCATGAACTTCTTTTATAATAAAATTATTACTATTAGAGAGAAAATTAGTCACCAAATGCCCTCAATAGGTATCGCAGGCTCTCCAACATCAGACACTTTGACTGGTGCAAACTTAGATGTGTATTTGGAGTGTTTCTCTGCTGTCAGTCTTCATCAGTTAACTTCTATAATTTCTTCATCGAAGTCATCAACCTGTCTGATAGACCCCATCCCAACTAGGCTGCTTAAAGAAATTGTACCCTTAATTGGCACTTCTTTACTGGAAATGATTAATCTTTCTTTATTATCAGGATATGTACCACAGTCCTTTAAAGTAGCTGTAATTAAACCCCTTCTTAAAAAGCCCACTCTTGACCCTGGGGTTTTAGCCAACTATAGACCGATTTCTAATCTCCCCTTTCTGTCTAAAATTCTGGAGAAAGTAGTCGCCAAACAATTGTGTGACTTTCTACACAACAATAGTTTATTCGAGGATTTCCAGTCAGGATTTAGAGTTCATCATAGCACAGAGACAGCTCTGGTTAAAGTTAATAATGACCTTTTGATTGCTTCTGACAATGGACTTGTCTCTGTACTTGTATTATTAGATCTTAGTGCTGCCTTTGACACCATTGATCATAGTATTCTTTTACAGAGACTCGAGCATGAAATTGGCATCAAAGGAACCGCACTAAGCTGGTTTATGTCATATCTATCAGATCGTTCACAGTTTGTACACGTGAATGATGAATCTTCAATAAATACTACAGTTAGTCATGGAGTTCCACAAGGTTCTGTACTTGGACCAATACTATTTACTTTATATATGCTCCCTTTAGGCGATATTATTAGAAAGCACTCCATTAACTTTCATTGTTATGCAGATGATACGCAGTTATATCTATCGATCAAACCCGATGAAATTAATCAATTATCTAAATTACAAACATGTCTTAAAGACATAAAATCCTGGATGAGCTGCAATTTTCTGATGTTAAACTCAGAGAAAACCGAAATTCTTGTACTTGGCCCCAAAAACCTTAGAGACTTAATGTCTACAGATATAGCTACTCTAGATGGCATTACATTGGCCTCTAGCACCACTGTCAGGAATCTTGGAGTTATCTTTGATCAGGATCTGTCATTTAATTCCCACATAAAGCAGACCTCTAGGACTGCCTTTTTTCATTTACGTAATATTACAAAAATCAGACGCATCCTATCAAAGACAGACGCAGAAAAACTAATCCATGCATTTGTTACCTCAAGGCTGGATTACTGCAACTCCTTATTATCAGGTTGTCCAAATAAATCCATTAAGATGCTTCAATTAATTCAAAACGCTGCAGCGCGAGTACTGACAGGAACTAGGAAAAGAGATCACATCTCTCCTGTACTAGCTTCTCTGCATTGGCTCCCTGTAAAATTTAGAATAGAATTTAAAATCCTCCTCCTCACCTATAAAGCTCTTCATGGGCAGGCCCCTTCATATCTCAAAGAGCTCATAGTACCCTACTACCCCACTAGAACACTGCGTTCTCTGAATGCAGGGCTACTGGTGGTTCCAATAGTTTCTAAAAGTAGAACCGGAGCCAGAGCCTTCAGTTACCAAGCTCCTCTTCAGTGGAACCAGCTTCCAGTTGTGGTTCGGGAGGCAGACACCCTCTCCACATTTAAGAGTAGGCTTAAGACGTTCCTCTTTGATAAAGCTTATAGTTAGGGCTGGATCAGGTGAGTCCTGAACCATCCCTTAGTTATGCTGCTATAGGCCTAGACTATCGGGGGATTTCCCTTGGTGCACTGAGTCTCCCGCTCTCTCTCTCTCTCTCTCTCTCTGTGTGCACACATTCATGTCCCATTAATGCATGTTACTAACACTTCTTCCCCGGAGTTCTTGTGTTTTCTCGTCTCGCAGGTTCTCATGGATCCTGGCGGAGCCTCCATGGTCCTGCTTGACTGCCATTGCTAATATCAGTTACCAGTTATATACAGTTACTGTTGTTGCTGCTCGCTGTCCCCCATCATTGGTGCTAGTGCATTGATGTAGTTGCTTGCTCTCTCTCTCTCTCTCTCTCTCTCGCTCTCGCTCTCGCTCTCTCTCTCTCTCTCACCCCAACTGGTCAAGGCAGATGACCACCCACCTAGAGCCGAAGGGTCTGTCCAAGGTTTCTACCTTTTAACAGGCAGTTTTTCCTTGCCCCCGTGCCAAGTGCTTGCTCATGGTGGTACTGTTGGGTCTCTGTAAATGTTATTAGGAGTTTGGTCTAGACCTGCTCCATTTGAAAAGTGCCCTGAGATAACTTCTGTTATGAATTGGCGCTATACAAATAAAATTGAATTGAATTGAATTGAATTGAATTCAGTAGTACACATATCTTGGACTACTTATGGAAAATAATGTTTTTATTCCACATCAAATTTGGGCGAAATATCCTTATTCTTTTTCTCTGTTAAGGATTTTGACAAAGTATTACTCGAAAAGTACACAGTAAGAGTACTTCATATTATACATGCAAGTAGTCTAGGAAGTACTTAGTTCAGTAGTACACGAATCTTGGACTACTTATGGAAAATAATGTTTTTATTCCACA